>JAMPIV010008840.1:0-353533 GCA_024509875.1 Oreohelix idahoensis
TTCAATGTCTAGGGTTATGATAGTGATGTAGTGTAATTCACAACAACCAACAGACAGATAAACATCTAAGTTAAGATCCTCAACAAATTGACAACAATATGACAGTCACAAACAACTAACACTCTAAAGGTTATCTTATTAAGTCAAGGGTTAAATTTTAACAAATGTATTGAATTTTTTTCAATAAATAGATATCCTGATCCTACTACACAGTGAATCAGGAATCACAATCAAATGTAAACACAATGTTTATGTACAAAATTTTATACAAAGGATCTTTGTCCCGACATATAATATTATTATAATATGAGTGTAATGTTGTGAGGTAGTATTATGAGGCAATACTGGCTGTTTGAGCTAGGTTGTTGGTTGTCATCACGATTTCATGTGTTTGTTACTGGTGGAAATAATATTAAAGGATTCACAGATTCTTTTACTTTTTAAAACAATTATTGTCCCTCTTGGACTATTTATGTAATTCAATTGAGGTGGGTTATACAAGGGTGAGCTGCTCGTGCTGAAACATTCTTAGCTCATATAGTGGCTGCAGGAAAACTGTATCCTCTGCTCGCTTGCTTCTTAGTTTGCTAGAAAAATCCACAATGGCTGATATCTTGGGCAAGGAGTCTGCTGCCAGAGTTCTGGATCAAGCAAGGCTCAGACCATGTGCTGCTATATTAACATCAGTACCACGGTCCCTGAAATAAGAAGGGTGTGCCTTCTTCTTCATAACTAATATATAATATATTTCCACACTGACGTACAAGACAGTACAAACATAAAGTTCAGAGCTGTAGGCCAACTGCTAGCTTTTCATGTGACAATATACACCAGTATTTCTCTCCCTAATGGTTACAACGCCTCTGCAATTCCAGCGTTAATCCCTTCTATACAATAGGATAGGTGTCATGTTAGATATGGCAATCCAATATATCTATCTGTATAGGCAGTTATACTCCTCTCTGACAATCTTTACAAGGTGGAGCAATATCTAGGCTTTGCCTCATGTTTGCTACTGAACCACACACATACAGACATAATTTATCATTTCACATTCAATTTTCATATAAAATATATTAAATATGTCTAGCTTACCACAATTCAAGGAAATATTAATCAAGTAACGTTGACTGGCGATGAATTCTGGCACAATTTTGATCTGCCTTTGTCCAGGCTTTTCCTTTATTAGAAAATTCTTAGCCTGCTCTCAACGTACTTGATTTTCACAGGATTTATTTTCAAAATGGCAGTGAACTGACGCTTCTATTTGACCATATCTAACGTTCTAACCAATCAGGCCATGTTTACATGATCCTTTGAAAAAAAAAAACTATCCATCCTATACGTTGCCATTAACAACAATATTTGTATTTGCAGTTAGACCAATAAGGTTTCGCCTTACATTTTACCACAGCCAATCAAATCGTATCTAACTTGTCGGCCTCATTTCCCCCAAAGCAGTGTTTTCCAAACATGCCATAAAAAAATAAGCAGATATGATCTTGTGCTGTCAGTCAACCCCACTATAGTATTTTGGCTATAATTTGTTAATTAATAGACTATTTGCGTAACACATAACATATTCTTTGTCAGCAAGTCCTAAGGTACAGGAATATATAAGTTTAATGGGGCTAAGTGGCTTTGTTCAAAATATGTATTTTTCTATGATAGTCGTGACTTTGCTGTTACCACCTGTTCACTTCCATACTATGGGATGTCTTCTGTACTGTCAGACTAATGTCAGGAGCTTAGACATAAAACAGTAGAATGTCAGGTTTCCCAATAAGACTTTAAACCTGTTTTCAAAACCTAACCTCGTATCGTTAGTGTTTTTTTTATCACTGTTTATTTGAAAAAATCAGGCCTTCATGCCTTTCGCGTGTGATTGGCGTTCACTTTTTAATCGCGAGACGACGTAGTATTATTGCTTCGCTCCGTCTATCCTTTCTCGTCTCTGCTTAGCCCGTCTGTCTTTTTAGGTCAACTTTGTGTGTATAATTTCATTAATGGTAGTATTTGTATCTAGGTCATTATGCAGTGTGCCTATCAAGGTCGTCTAAGAAATACAGTACCAGTTTTATTTTTAAAAACGACTGTGATTCGCGTGTAGTTTATGCAGACAAAGTAGAAAAAGGGGTCTCTTTTTCAGCCATTATGGCGTTCTACAACGCAGGCGTACGCCATTGGGAAAGCACTGGTCTTTCACCATTCTTCTTTCTTTCACATTATTTCGTTCGGCTTTACATTTATGTTCTAATTTATATATGGGTATTTAGAATTTTTCACCACACTGAGGTGTAGAGGTTTGACAGAGAGAGCGCCATACTTATCCTATCTGCTGTCTTCCTCCTGTCCTGTTCTAATCTAGTCCTCGGTCCTTTAGTGATTTTCTACTATTGTTGTCCCAGCGAACACTGGATCGTCCTGGAGGTCTGGATCCTTGGTTCTGTTTCCCTTATTTGTCGTGGTAGCAGATACCATCGTGGCTGGCGGACGCTGGAGTTGGGTTGGCCACGTCCTCAGGGGTGACCCTGATGCCATCGCGGGGGCAGCTGTGCTGTGGGCCCCCGGGGGAGGGCGAGGGGGAGGCCGACCGAAAACAACTTGGCGGAGAACTGTGGAAGCTGAGATGCAAAGAATGAACCACAGTTGGGGCACTGTACGAAGGATGGCCGCCGACCGAGCAAGGTGGAATCATTTTGTTGCTGCCCTACAAGACGCCACCAGGCGTGATGGCCGTTGACTGCTTTGACGGTTGGTGGTTATGGATCAAAGAAGAAGAAGTTATTGCTAACTGACTTGGCGTCAAAATGCAATGGCATTATTTTGTTTTACATCAATGTGAAACATAACAAGCCTTCTTATTATGCACCATCAAGACAAGAAACAGAAGACGTTGGAGATCCATTACAGCTGACCTTTTTTGTAAAGACGGCACCTGAAAATTGTGATGAAACATAATATTTATTAAATATATGTAGCTAATCTATAACGCAGGTAAATAAATTATAACACTTAAATGTTTCGTTATTTCAATAATTGAATCCATACTTTTAAACTCCCAGGGAAGCACACGTCTTCAACAAAATTATGCTAAGTCTTCTTGTTCTGCACCGACTGTTCTAAGTCTTCCTGTCCTGCGCCGACTGTTCTAAGTCTTCCTGTCATGCGCCGACTGTTCTAAGTCTTCCTGTCCTGCGCCGACTGTTCCAAGTCTTCCTGTCCTGCGCCGACTGTTCTAAGTCTTTCTGTCCTGCGCCGACTGTTCTAAGTTTTCCTGTCCTGCGCTGACTGTTCTAAGTCTTCCTGTCCTGCGCCGACTGTTCTAAGTCTTCCTGTCCTGCGCCGACTGTTCTAAGTCTTACTGTCCTGCGCCGACTGTTCTAAGTCTTCCTGTCCTGCGCCGACTGTTCTAAGTCTTCCTGTCCTGCGCCGACTGTTCTAAGTCTTTCTGTCCTGCGCCGACTGTTCTAAGTCTTTCTCGGCTTCCACAGTTCTCCGCCAGGTTGTGTTTGTTCGGCCTCTCTTTCGCTTTCATTCGGGAGTCCATAGCATAGCTGTTCTTGTATTGGCATCAGGGTCCCTTTTGAGGACGTGGCCAACCCAACTCCAGCGTCTGCCAGCTATGATGGTGTGCATGTCCTCTTGGTTACTCCGAGTAAGTAGTTCTTGGTTGCTGATGGTATTCGGCCAAAAGTTTCAGAGAATTTTCCTTAGGCAGATTGTGTGGAAGGAGGACAGTTTCGACATTTCCTTCTCTGTTACTCTCCAACATTCCGCACCATAGAGAAGCACATATAGTACATAGCTCTCATACCGTCTTAATTTGGTGTTTGTGCTATACTGGGAAGACCTCCAAATGATGCTGAGTCCAGCAACGGCTGTTCTCGCTTTATTCATTCTGTTGTTAATGTCCTTGCTTGTTCCACCATCTGGTGTTACTATGCATCAGGGGTAAGTAAATGTGTCTGTCTGTTCTAGCATTGTAATGCTATCAATTAATAGTCTTAATGTGTGTTCTATCTAACGCCAGCATCTTTTCTCCCCCCACGTCCCACTGGTTTAGTTCTTTCCGTCAGCTCCACACTAGTTTAGTTATATAGGTTAGTTATCAGTAATAAACAACAAGTTACTGTCTCTTAGAAATAAGAATACGTGAACAGGTGAAACAAAAAATGAACTCATGGTTACTTCAATAATGATTCTTCTTTGATCCTTACCCGCCGACCGTCAAAGCAGTCAGTGGCCATCACGCCTAGTGGCGTCTTGTAGGGCAACAACAAATTGATTCCACTTTGCTCTGTCGGTGGCCATCCTTCGTACAGTGCCCCAACTCTGGTTCATTCTTTGCATCTCAGCCTCCACAGTCCTCCGCCAGGTTGTTTTTGGTCGGTCTCTCTTTCGTTTTCCCTCAGGGGTCCAAAGCATAGCTGTTCTTGTGATGGCATCGGGGTCTCTTCTGAGGACATGACCAACCCAGCTCCAGCGTCTGCCAGCTATGATGGTGTGCATGTCCTCTTGCTTGCTACGAGTAATCAGATCTTGGTTAGTGATGGTATTTGGCCAAAAGATTCGGTGAATTTTTCTTAGGCATGTTGTGTGAAAAGAGGACAATTTCGACATTTCCTTCTCTGTAACTCTCCAGCATTCCGCACCATAGAGAAGCACAGAAAGCACACAGCTCTGATATAATCTTAATTTTGTGCTTGTGCTGTATTGGGAGGACTTCCAGATGTTGTTTAGGCTAAAGAAGGCTGTTCTTGCCTTATTCATTCTGATGTTGATGTCTTTGCCTGCCCCGCCGTCTGGTGTTACTATGCTTCCTAGGTATGTGAAGGTATCTGTCTGTACCAATTGCTGATTCCTTACTGATATGGGCTCAGGGCTGCTCACATTGAGCGCCATGACCTCAGACTTCTTTAAATTGATATTCAAGCCCACCTGCTGGCTAAACTTATTAAGTCTATCCGTTTTTTCCTGGATGTGTTGATGTGAATGTGCTAGTAGTGCAATGTGGGTAGGGGTCAGACAAAAGCTGGTACCCTGGTCCTCCAGGTTGGGGGTTTGGCATAGGGCTGACACCCCTGTCTGTGTAAAAAAAAAACAATGAAGTTACGGAAACAACAATAAATGAACAAACTTTGCTGCGGGATGGACATTCGGAGTCTGTGGCTCGTATGACTGTCAGTGGTGAAAGCCGAAAGGAAGCCACTGACATGAAAACGGATGTCCTGACCACAAAACATGATACAAGAATAGGTTTTTGGAATGTCAGGACAATGTACGAGACAGGTAAACTAAGACAGGTCACGGCAGAAATGAGAAACTATAGGTTACACATTCTAGGGATAAGCGAGAGCAGATGGATCAGTCGGTTGCCAGGTATGAGTAAATTACCCCCGCGGCAGTAGTTTCATGTTTTGTGGGGTAACGATCAATAGTAACAAGCGTCAAATTAGCCATTCGACTACCTATGACTAAATTCGATTGTGTAGTTTCACTCAGTTTGTTTTGTGTATAAGTAAAATAACTTTTATATTTTCGTTAGATTTTCCCCCATCAGTATACCAAGTATTTCCTGACGGCCGGGATAACGGTGATGCACCAAGCTTTTGACACCGAGGGTATTGGTAAAACCTAGTTGCCGACCACTGGCGTAGGTCTTAGCTGCGGAGTGTGGAGAATGTAGTGCGCAAACCAATGTGATAAAACTTGAAAAGTTCTATCACATAATTCGCTCATTTTTTTCTTTGCATGTATAACCCTGTTTAGCCACCAGAATATATGTACACCATCATGCTGGAATTAGGTTGGCCATGTCCTGAGATGAGAACCTGACACCATCATCAGAACTGCCATGCTATGAACCACAGAAGAAAGAAGACAGAGAGGTCAAACTAAGGCAACTTTGTGGATAACTGTGGAAGCAGAGATGCAAAGCATAAACCAAATTTGGGACACCAACGAAGAATGGCAGCCGATCTAGCAAAGTGGATACCGTTTTTTGTTGCGCTACAAAACGCCAGAAGGTGTGATAGTTATTGACTGCTTCGCCAGTAAGCGGCTAAGGATCTAAGATGGAAGAGAAAATATATGTTAGGTTAGTTTTATGTGTCGTAATTTTTTTCTGAGAGAGTTCTGATGGATATTGGTCCCTTTAGAGTGTAGAATGATAGTGAAGGCTCTGAGGGAATAAGGATTTAGGAAAGTCAGGTAGTAGATTCACAAGTGCTGGGAAGAGTAAGAACAGTCTCGGTTGTCGTAGATTTTAGATAGGAGTATTAAGACTAGGGTTGGTCCCTTCAGAATAGGTTGGAATGAGTGATAGTCACAGTGAGAGCTGGTGAAAAAAAAAACCACAATAGAATTTCCCACACGTGAGATGATAGAATGTGATAAAGAAGCTGTCTTTGAGAATCGAGATAATCTTCTCTCTCTCTCTCTCTCTCTCTCACCTATCTTCTACGACAGCTTTTAAAGGCGTCAGACAGTCTACACACAGATATATATATTAATATATCTCTATCTACTCACGGGCACGCACATACACGTGACGACAGGTAAACACACATACGTGGGAATCTATCACAATGAATTTATATGTATTTGAACGAGCTGACCAACGCACTGATTTAGTTCAAGAGAGAGATTTTTATTATTATCATCAAAAAAAAAATCTTCTCACAACACCAAAAATACATCAAGGAAAAACATATACAAATAGTCATAAAATTTAAGAAAAATGCTACAAGGATGATATCCCCGTTATGATCTTAGCTCTAGGTTTAGCCCACAGCCCCGTTAAGAGAACAGATGATGGCCCAAAGAGTTATAGATACGTAGGGTTTAGGCTAAGAGTTTTTCTTCTTTTCTCGTAAATGTATGCACAGAGTTGAATAATCTGATTTAGCCTAAGAAGTAAAGAAACTCTAGCAAATAGTAACAAATTCTGCAGGTTAAACAAAAAGAATTAAGACAGTAAATGGGTGACAATCTATAACTGTAAAATAACACTCTGATCTGCGTACACTCATTCATTCAGCCATGGCCATGCAGTTATACTCACAACTTTTCTCGCTGCCTCTGGGAACAAACTCAATTCTGACCTTCACACAGACCCGAAAATGCAGTCCTTGACCAAGAAATCCCCAGTTCCAAAAGACGTACTAAACTCTCAGGGAACGATTCCTTGGGTGTTCTAATTTTTCGAATGTCTGATTAAGTCACATAAAATATTGTCCAGGCACGAAAGTTAGCCGAGCACAATGTCATTAGCTTTGGTTTCTAGAATTTAAGGAATGTCGGATCGGTGTCTACTTTCAGGAAGTTACTATATTTGGTCACCACAGTACTAGTCAAAACTCTGTCGCAATGTTTCTGATCTTTGCTTGCCACAACGGGCTGAATTGTACTGAAGAGTTATTCTGGAAGAATTAATTCTGGCGCGAAGGCCTCTTACTTCATTTAACTGTTACAGTTCAGGTAATGAAAGTGATTTGTTTCTTCCCAAATAAAGTTCACGTACTAGAACGCTGGTAAAGTTGGGTACCACCGTTTCACTATATAAAAGAAAGAACACATATCAAATAATTTTACAATATGTACCCACTATAACTTACATTATTAAACCGCAAGTGTACTGCTTGACTTATCATTTAAATTTCCCGTAAAGTAAGTTATATCTTAAAAAAATCATCAATCCCCATGAATTTAGGAACACGTGCGTGTTCCGTCAACATCTCATGAGGTTTCTAGCATTTGTAAGTTAGCCTAGAAAAATATGATCTCGTCTGATTTCTTAGCAGTAAAATTAACTTCATTATAGCTACATTATTGTTTAGTAAGCTAAGATATAATTTATTCTGCTATCCACTGAAACACGTCACTAGAAAATAATACAGACTATATAAATTTGGCACTCTGCGCAAAATCTAACTAGTGAAATATGAAATAAGCGACTTAACACTTTATCATTTCACAAAATACTAGATATAGTAAATATTACCTCACACAGAACTACAGGTAGTCGCACAACTTAAGAATTATATTCTGAATATTTAAGGAAGTCTAGAAGTTCGACAAATTGCCGAAACAAACTGAGAAACTTCGCTAACAGCTATTCTGTTTCGAACAACCTGTCTACTGCGAATATAGGAGCGAGAATGAAATTAAAGTTTCAAACTCGGGCCAATATCTTAAAATCAGACAAAGGGCCCAAACTTATTTCGCCAAGCGAAATTATCTCCCATACTCCCAACATTTACGTCAGCTTAACGCGTGACGTAACTGCCACCAGTGACCGAGAAATGCGCGTGACAGTTGCAAATCTCAGACAACCGTCTACAACTGCGTCGTACAGATGCCGGGTTTGACACCTTAAGCTAGTGACAGGTGAACAAAATGGTAGACCAAAAGTCTGCCCTATGTCCAGCGAAACGAATTTCTCACACCTCAGGCCCAGAAATCTGGTCGGGCCGCGTTCTGACCGGGGGAAACTGCAGACGTATGTCTGGCGAGAACCGTATCTTCACAGCTATCTGCGCGACTGACATCTGATGCAATAAGGTTACTAGTCAGTATGAGAAAGAAAAACGATGATGGGAAAGAAATATATTTTTCGCAACGAATGATGCGAAAAAATACAGGAAAAACAAGTACGGAAAAGTAATAAAATGAAAGGATTAGGGTGAGAGAATAGGAAGAAGATGTAGGTAATTTAATGATATAAAGACCCACGTGACAGGACGTCCCCCCTTTAAGATATGGAAGCACTCCATGTCTACGTTATGGAATTAAATTTCCTATAACCGTAGCTTCGGGGTGTCTGTCTTCTTCCCTCTCATCTTCCCCCTCCATCTCCCTCCAATTCCTACTCAAGTCTACTCCCCAAAGTTTCCTTCCTCTGGAATGTCTCCCATGCGCGCTTGAAAGAGCGTCGCCGCTTCTGACGTTTTTGAAAGATTTCTTGTGATAGCGGTGGAATATCCCTGCCACTATCATCATCTTCGTCAGCTCTGGCTATCGTCAGGAGATGGTCGGAGGTTGGCACTGGTCTTTCCAAGTATCTCTTTAAGAGATTTAAATGGAAAACCTTCTCCTTTCCTTGAATAGAGATCTGGTAGTTAGCCTTAGAAATCTTTTTCAGGACGGTAAACGGCCCCTTCCATCCGATCTTCAGTTGGTTGTTCTCGGTAGGGAGTAACACCAAAACTTTCTCTCCTGTTTCCAGTTCTCTCTCTTTCGCGACTTTCCTGTATCGGTTAGCGTGCTTGGTGCGTGCTCGCTTAAAGTTAGTCGTTGCTAGGTCCCACCCTAGTTTCAACCGTTCCTTTAAAACCGACACATATTTACTGGCTGAGACAACTGTCTCATCAGCCTTCTCGTCTGTCAGAGACTGAAGTAAGGCTTCAAGCGGGCCCTTAATGGGTCTGCCGAATAAGAGTGTAGCTGGCGGAAATCCTGTGGAAGTATGAGGAGATTCTCTGTAGCCAAATAATGCTGCAGGAATACAGAGATCCCAATCTTCAGGTTTCACTTGTGCCAGCTTACTTAGCATCATGGTGAGGTTTCCATTAGCACGTTCCACGAGCCCATTTCCGGCCGGAGTATATGGCTTAGTGTGGATGTGCTGGGTCCTCAAGATCTTAACGATCTCATCCATCAACAGGTTTCGGTATGGAGATCCATTATCCGTCAACCTTTGCTGAGGGAATCCCAACCGAGTGAAAATCTGCACGAGGGCTTCTGCGACATGCTTGGCATCTGCGCATGTTAGCGGGATAGCTTCTGCCCATAAAGTGCATGTATCGACTAAGGTCAGGATGAACCTGTTCCTTCTTTTAGTCCTTTCGAAAGGCCCTAAAATGTCGATCACAACCCGTTCGAATGGTGTTCCCATTATTGGCATTTCACCCATGTGGACTGGGGGTGTCCGTTGCTTGGGTGGTACACGTTGGCACTGGGCACAGGATTTGACGTACCTGATAATATCAGTGTTTACTCCTGGCCACCAATAATGAGTGGTTATACGTTGGTTTGTGGCGTTCTGTCCCATGTGTCCGCTGAAGGGAAGAGAGTGCCCCATTTCTAGGATTTGGCTTCTGTACTGTTTCGGTACTAGGAGCTGGTTGTAACCTTGGTCAGGCTTGCCCGTTCTCCGATAAAGTACGCCATCCTCAGAAAAAATGTCCCCGTGCTGTTTG
Organism: Oreohelix idahoensis; assembly: GCA_024509875.1. NCBI lineage: Eukaryota > Metazoa > Mollusca > Gastropoda > Stylommatophora > Oreohelicidae > Oreohelix > Oreohelix idahoensis. Next base: position 10,203 of record JAMPIV010008840.1, read on the forward strand.
GGTTCCTTAGCCATGGGCAGTTTCCTAAAGCAGGGTGCCAAAGTAGGGTCCTTGTATTGCGCTTCTTTAAGTTCCATAGGTAACAAATTTGGCGCAGGCTCCCGTTCCTTCTTGGTTTGCCCTCTTGTAGTTACTGCTGCCACAATCGGCTCTTCCGGTTTCCCAATACACACGTATCTCCCGCCAAGTATGACTGGGTAGATGGGATCATCCATAACAGCCGCTTTGATCACCCCTCTGACAAAGTCAGAGTGTATCTCCACCAATGCGATGGGAAGCGCTGTAGGTGCATCACTCTTACGAACTCCACAAAGTTGGACGGTCTCTGCTGTCTCTTGACCGGGTTTGACCAGGTTTCTGGCAACAATGCAATCATAAGAAAGCCCCGTGTCAAATAAGCAAGAAGTTTGAGAACCGTTCACAGTAACAATACCTCGCGTTGAGGGTCTATCCCCAACAGGTTGGGAATCACTGTCAATAATTCCGCCTTGCGAGACTGTTAATAAGCATCCGATGCGTTTCGGCTCGGTGTGCTCGGTCTGATCATATGTCCCGTGCTCAGGGGTTCTCCCTTTGCCACCTTGTCCTTTCTGGCTGCGCTGCCATGTAGGGCGGTCGGGTTGATCAGACTGTTTGGGGTGGTTGGGGTACTTGTTTTTGTAGAACTTGGATTTTTCAGGAGGGGGGTTTTGAGGTCCAGTTTCTCTGTGGTTATTTTGGTTAGAAGCCTGAGAAGATTGCTCTAGGTTATGTTTTCGAAAATGCTCCTCTGTCGGTTTCCGCTTTGTGGCCGGTAGTTCAGCCAGCGCATTGTGATAACGCTCAGACTTTTCCAAAATGTCTTCAAGTTTTTCTGCCCCCTGCTCAGCGAGAAATCTCCGGGTATCCGCAGACAAAGTGTTCTTTATTTGTTCTGTTAGAACAAGTTCCTCAAGACCTTCATAGGTAGAGGGGAGCTGTGAAAGCTCAAGGCACTTTGTTAGATATCCCTTTAGACGAGATGAGAACTGGTGAAAAGTTTCAGAATTCTCTTTCCGGCTGTTGCGAAACAGTTGCAAAAATTTGCGAGCGTTCATTTCAAAGCGCTCCAGTAACGCTTTCTTCAACAGATCATAGTTGTCTTGTTGGCTGCTTTCCAGTTTGGCGTAAACATCATACGCAGAACTTTCAAAGCCTGGGAAAGCTTCATGTTCCAACGCGACCTCTCTAAACCGTACAGAGTTGCAATTTTCTCAAATTTTTCTAGCCAAGTGTCAATCTTCTCATTTGGACAAGGGAAAGATTCTAGCGGAAAAGACATAGCAGTGAGATGGGTGGATTGAGTGTTAGAAGGATCAGTTAAGGAAGAATGAGGAGAAGACTCTCCATTGCTGGAGGTAGAGGCAGCACCACGACTTTGAAGTTCTAGAGCTTTAAGAGCCAACTCATGTTGTCTCTCCTTCTCTCTTTCCTCTCTCTCCTCTCTCTCCTTCTCATGCTGTCTCTCCTTCTCTTTTTCCTCATGCTGTCTCTCCTTCTCTCTTTCTCTCTCCCTGCGGATTTCCATTTCCTCATCCATCTTCCTCTGCTGTAATAGCCGGTCTTCCGCTTCTTTCCTCCTAGCTTCTTCTTTTTCCTCTTTAGCTTCAGCTGCTTTCCTCTCCGCATCATATCTCTCAAGTTCGTCCCTGACAAAAGCTTTCGCTTCTTCTCCTTCCAGTCCCTCCTCTCTCGCTTCGTCCCTGAGGAGTTGTCTAAGCTTTGCCCTCTCGGCCATATTATGTCGGTGACTGAGACACGTGGAGATAGAAAATAGGAAAAAGAATAACCTGGTTCCTACCACTTAGGAGAAAAAAAAACCAAAAATTCAAAAGATGATATCCTTAACCCTGGGATACCTCCTCCAAAATAAAATCTAACTATCGCTGCTATTATCGGCAATAAAGCACTAAATGCAAAACACGACTACGCCAACTAAATGGTAGTTAAGATTTCTTCTGAAAAATAAGTTGCTACAGTGAAAAAGCAAAATAATTATTGCAAAAATTAAAGAGAAAAATAATCCCTTAATTTTTAATCCACTATCAAGTTTACCCCTGAAGACAGTTCGGGTGAGGGAGGCAATTAATCTGGACGGATAGTCCGAAACGCACTCCTTAGCTTTGCTCAAACACCTACTTCTTCAAAACCCAGTGAATGTTATACACTCACAAAACTTTACCAGCGTTTAGTATTACAAAATCAGTAATTAACATATATTCCGACAATCAACCTGTAACTGAAATGTATATTATTTCTAAATGCTGTGGAAAAAAACTATCAGTTTGTGTGGTCAGCACGCCCGAAAACAGATCGTTAGTCTAGGGGATAAATTATTTTAAAAAGATACAAAACTCACAAGACATCACACTCTTACTCTATTACAGAATAAAGAATCTTAAATACAAAATCCAGATAGACGAGTCCACGTTTGTCGTACTCGTCTTCCTATTCTAAGTTCAAAAATCCGTCGGACGAGAACCCATTTGTCGTACTCGTCTTCCTATTCTAAGTTCAAAAATCCTACGGACGAGAACCCATTTGTCGTAGATTTTAGATAGGAGTATTAAGACTAGGGTTGGTCCCTTCAGAATAGGTTGGAATGAGTGATAGTCACAGTGAGAGCTGGTGAAAAAAAAAAACCACAATAGAATTTCCCACACGTGAGATGATAGAATGTGATAAAGAAGCTGTCTTTGAGAATCGAGATAATCTTCTCTCTCTCTCTCACCTATCTTCTACGACCGCATGCAGCTATACTCACAACTTTTCTCGCTGCCTCTGGGAACAAACTAAATTCTAGGACCTTCACACAGACCCGAAAATGCAGTCCTTGACCAAGAAATCCCCAGTTCCAAAAGACGTATTAAACTCTCAGGGAACGATTCCTTGGGTGTTCTAATTTTTCGAATGACTGATTAAGTCACATAAAATATTGTCCAGGCACGAAAGTTAGCAGAGCACAATGTCATTAGCTTTGGTTCCTAGAATTTAAGGAATGTCGGATCGGTGTCTACTTTCAGGAAGTTACTATATTTGGTCACCACAGTACTAGTCAAAACTCTGTCGCAATGTTTCTGATCTTTGCTTGCCACAACGGGCTGAATTGTACTGAAGAGTTATTCTGGAAGAATTAATTCTGACGCGAAGGCCTCTTACTTCATTTAACTGTTACAGTTCAGGTAATGAAAGTGATTTGTTTCTTCCCAAATAAAGTTCACGTACTAGAACGCTGGTAAAGTTGGGTACCACCGTTTCACTATATAAAAGAAAGAACACATATCAAATAATTTTACAATATGTACCCACTATAACTTACATTATTAAACCGCAAGTGTACTGCTTGACTTATCATTTAAATTTCCCGTAAAGTAAGTTATATCTTAAAAAAAAATCATCAATCCCCATGAATTTAGGAACACGTGCGTGTTCCGTCAACATCTCATGAGGTTTCTAGCATTTGTAAGTTAGCCTAGAAAAATATGATCTCGTCTGATTTCTTAGCAGTAAAATTAACTTCATTATAGCTACATTATTGTTTAGTAAGCTAAGATATAATTTATTCTGCTATCCACTGAAACACGTCACTAGAAAATAATACAGACTATATAAATTTGGCACTCTGCGCAAAATCTAACTAGTGAAATATGAAATAAGCGACTTAACACTTTATCATTTCACAAAATACTAGATATAGTATATATTACCTCACACAGAACTACAGGTAGTCGCACAACTTAAGAATTATATGCTGAATATTTAAGGAAGTCTAGAAGTTCGACAAATTGCCGAAACAAACTGAAAAACTTCGCTAACAGCTATTCTGTTTCGAACAACCTGTCTACTGCGAATATAGGAGCGAGAATGAAATTAAAGTTTCAAACTCGGGCCAATATCTTAAAATCAGACAAAGGGCCCAAACTTATTTCGCCAAGCGAAATTATCTCCCATACTCCCAACATTTACGTCAGCTTAACGCGTGACGTAACTGCCACCAGTGACCGAGAAATGCGCGTGACAGTTGCAAATCTCAGACAACCGTCTACAACTGCGTCGTACAGATGCCGGGTTTGACACCTTAAGCTAGTGACAGGTGAACAAAATGGTAGACCAAAAGTCTGCTCTATGTCCAGCGAAACGAATTTCTCACACCTCAGGCCCAGAAATCTGGTCGGGCCGCGTTCTGACCGGGGGAAACTGCAGCCGTATGTCTGACGGGAACCGTATCTTCACAGCTATCTGCGCGACTGACATCTGATGCAATAAGGTTACTAGTCAGTATGAGAAAGAAAAACGATGATGGGAAAGAAATATATTTTTCGCAACGAATGATGCGAAAAAATACAGGAAAAACAAGTACGGAAAAGTAATAAAATGAAAGGATTAGGGTGAGAGAATAGGAAGAAGATGTAGGTAATTTAATGATATAAAGACCCACGTGACATCGGTTTACGACAATAATTGACTCTCAAAACTACTCCCACCACTCTTCTGAGCAAACAATTGTTTGTCAGTTCCAGTCACTCAGGCGCACTCACCGATTTGGTGATTCTGACGCTCAACGTACATGAATACGGACTACAATAACAAATATGGGAAATGTTTTATTTGGGCCAGCCGACACCAATGCTAATAAAGTTTTAATACTTTTATTATCATAAAAATCAAGTCACAAATAATTATCAATTTACAGTCAGAAATCAAAGGTTACAGAATACAAATATGACAAAGGGGAGGGGGGTTTTGAGGAGAAGTATCCCATACACCTTTTCCCGCTTGTATTTACTAACAGAAAAGACCCAGTCCCAAAGACAAGGAAAAGGGGGGGGGGGGTGATGATGATGATCAGAGATAGGCAATTTAACCCAATGGTAAATTTATTACTCTGAGGCAAGGGGTTACAGTGATAAGGGGGTAGAGGAAAAGCTAGGGTTCTCAAATGTTTTCCTTTATCCAACAAATTTTACGGGAGGGGGAAATGAACACAGTTAAACAATCCCGCTAGGAGAAATCCCGTACAATGAATACAGTACACCTTAATACTAGGTCGAACTAATTATAAGGGTAAAAAAAGATTAAATCTCCTTTCATTCAAAAACACACTTGGCTGGCCAGAACACAGGCACACACACAGACTTACCAAATGGTGAATTCTGGCACTTCCTAGGAATTTTACAACAGCAGATAATATCGTAGAACAATGGAAATTGTCTTTTTATTTCTTCTGTGCCAAGCCCCAGATTTATCGAGGTGGGCTGGCAGCTAATAGACTCAAAAAATCGCCAGACGGTGAAGCGTAAAGGCTACTATTGTTTTTTTTAATAAAAAGTTCATAATGAATGGCACAGGCACTTGGCTAAGTGTGAGGTATGGTGTGGTTTCTAAGATGGGCACAACTGTGGAGATAACTTTCTTTTGCCGTAATGTCACAACTACAAAACACTGAGATAGGTTCTTCTTCGGGCGGGGGTGGGGGGGGGGGGGGTTGGGGTTAAAATACACTGAATATACTTGACAGACAGTGTTCAGGTAAATCTATGTTCTTCTTCACAAAAAGAGAGCATGAGTAGAATATTGCTACTGGCGACTGTTCAGCTTCCAGTTTTAACGACTTTATGAATTAGTATTTTAAAAGTGTTTCTTGGGTGGCTTTGTTCTCAGTTAAATTCAGAGGAGCGAGACCCGCAACAGGTCGCCACAAGTTTAGCTTTAAAAAAGTTCATATGTCACTGGAGTAATCGAACTGGGTCGGCAAGGCTCTATATATATATTCTATTGCTGCGTAATGGCTGCTTAAATGCTGCCTAATTGCTGGGATGCGAGGTTCGAAAGATCACTCGTCTGCACAGAAAAGAATTCACTCCAATAGCCAACAATTTAGATGAAATCTAGCAGGAATTTAACTATATGCTAGTGAATTTTAGAATGCTGTCAGAACGAATGATAAAGTTGCCCTTATCAGATTCTGTATATATCTAACGGGAATGAAAGTTAAATGGGTCGTGTGAAAATGTCGCGCCTCTTCAGATCCCAGGGAAAGTCGAAGTTATTTAGCCGCCATGCTAACCGCGATGGCCCGACTGGCTTCCGATCTTCGTTCGTCTCAGGCTGCTCGCGCGAGGATGTGAAATTTCTGCGAGACTAGCCTCGTTCGCGGTGAGTTTCCTGATTCCTCAGATCGTATCCGCTACGCTGAGCGCTCCGTCTCTCCCGTTCCATAGTCTTTCGGGCAACCCTGCCGGTTGCCACAGAGGTGCAAAGTCTGCAAGAAGCTTTCTTCTGATCGCTCGTGTCCATCTTGCGAACGGTTCAGTGTTCGCACGGAGATGCTAAATTTCTGCTTCTCTGTTCTGGGGATCGTCTTTGACTGCTTTGATCATAGCCGCTACTCTTCGTTGATGAAAAGTTACAACAATACTGATGTTCAGGGGTTCTAATGTTATGAAAAGCTAAAGTCCCTTTAATCATCCATCAAATCAGGGAAAATTCACTTGTCAAACTAGACGTATGTCACAATATGTTTGATTCCAAACTTTTGCTACTTATATATTGTTTTCTTATTAGATTTAAAGGTTTTCAGTAGGAAATATCTGTGGGGATGCGACCATCTTCCATGCGTCGAACATGGCCATGTCATCAAAGTTTGCGCTCTCTAAGCAGTGTATATATGCTTTGAACAACAGCACGTGACAGCTCCTCGATATTTGTCAATTTATTCTTCCACAAAATACCCAGGATGTGGCGTAGATACCTTAGATAAAAGGTATTGAGCCTTTTTCTTGCTTAACATAGGTTGTCCATGTCTCGCTACCACATATAAGCATGGTGGTATCTGTGGTAAATGAGGTTACTGGTGTTATTAATTAAGGGTAAACAGAGTGAGGTCAAGTTGTGTAAGTTCCCTGAGTCTAATTGTTGATGATGATGATTCTCAGAGTCCCTATCCGCCACCTCTCAGATCTCAATCTGTGTAAAATAGGCTCTGTGATTTTGTGTGGCTGAGTGTGTCTAGGGTAATGAATTTAATATAAGGACGAAATAAAATGTAAACAGAACTGTAACTCAATAATATTAAAGTGAGTAAGACTTTTGTTAAAGTTTAGGTAATTATATTACAATTTAATTTCCCTGTACCTCAATTTTCTGGGACAGGGATTGTCAAACTCAATACATTTGTTTATATACACTATTTAAAATAAATAACTGGAACTCTGTTCACGTATCTTGTTTCTATGAATAAAGATCACTGTAAGAATTCCACCCACTGATCTGTCTATCTGCTTGCACGTATCACTGTTAATATGTTGGACAGATTGTCTTCGTCATCATCTCAAGGTGAGTTTATTATTTATTATTATGCTTAGGTTTTTGGTGGATGTCACAGAGGTTTTATGATCATTAAATTGCCTATATCCTCTTCTTTTTCTTTCACCCGTATCCTCTATTTTATTATCACTCTTTACCTTTTTCCTGTATTTTTCGCATCCATTCGTTTGCGAAAAATAATTTTCTTCCCCATTCTCTACTTTACCGCTTTCCTTCTCATACTGGTAAACGCATTTATGACATAACGTATCAGTCTCTACACTAGACGGGAGAGCGTTAAAATGCATTCTATTGCTTTAGATGTCAGTGGACGATAGAACGTGTGAATACTCGTCTGGGCAGACAGAGATAGCAGACATGCGTCTGTATCTTTTTCACGTCACGGGCGTTTCTCAGGCCAGTTCCCGGTTAGGTGTCATACCGTCTAGCATTTTCACCGGACACTAACGTTTCTCTCGGAGTGAAGTGTGATATGACACTCACGCAGCGCTCAGGAATGAGTCATATAGTCTGGGTTTTTCCATGACACTCACGCTTCTCGGTCAGTTTGTTAACGTAGGTGTGAAGACGCACCGGTGGCACTTACGGCATGCGTCTAAGTTACGTAAGTGTTAGGAAAGACGAGAGATTGCGTGGTTTTGGAAATAGGGCACATTCTTTGTGTGTGTTTCATATATCTTAAACGAGAGTTTGAGACTTAATTCACTCAGTAACTTCGCAGTCAAGACTAGAACAAGCCTTCGTTCGATTTCTAGAATCTCTGTTAATAGAGATGTCATTTAGTATGATCGTAGTGGTTTAAGTTCTTAGTAGTTCTGTGTTGAGGTAAATCTTATATTATTTATCTAGTATTTTGTGAGTGTTAAAGTGTTAAATCGCTTATTTCATTTTGCTAGTTAGATTTGTGCAGAGAGTTAAATTATTAAGTCTGTTATATTCTCTAGTCGACGAGTTACAGTGGAAAGCGGAATAAATTATAATTTCTAGCTTAAAATCATGTAGCCTTAATGGATTTAATTTAACTGATAATTCGCAGTCGAGAATATTTTAAAACTAACTTATTAAATGACTGCAACATCTTGAGTATTGACGGAATGCGTAGGTATTCCTAATTCAGGATGTTTGGTTTTTAAATATAGCTTATTCCACAGGAAGTGTTAAACTATAAGACAAGCTACGCTTGCAGTTTAAATTATCAGTTATAGTATGTATAATTATTTGATATGTGTTCTTTCCATTTATATATAGTGAAACTGTGGTACCCAAACTTTGCCAGCGTTTGAGTAAAGAGATAAATCTGTGAAGAAAACAACAAACATTCTTACCTTAAACATTTGATGTATAACTTTTTGCAAGAACTTTAAGATTTTAAAGAAGTAACGGGTCATCGAGTCTGATTTGATTCTTCCTGAGAACACTCTAGTCATTTTTCAGCCTTTGTGGCAAGTAACATATTTCAATCAGTAACTTTCCCGACACTGTTGACAAGTGGTGGTGTGACCAACTAAATTCCTATACTGAGAGAAGGTGCCGACCTGACATTCCTCATTCGTTTGAAATCTAAGATGTTGACACTGTGCTCGCTATAAACGCTCGTGCCTGAACAATTTTATGTGACATAAACAGACATCCAAAACAATAGTATTCCCAAGAGAACGGTCCCGGAAGTAGTGAATTCAACCAGTCTTTTTGGACCTGGGGTTTTCTTGGCCAAGATTACCATTGAAGAGTCTGTATAGGCAAGTCCTAAAAATATTGTTTTTTTTTGTTCCCGAAGTGGCTACCAAAGCTGTGAGTATGGAAAAAAACGCACGTGATCAGAGTTGAATGAATAGAGTGAATGCAGGACTGAGCGATCTTTTTTTTATGGCGGTAATTTGACACCCATTCATTTTTTGCTGTCATGGGGGGGGGAACGGGGGAGAAGGGGCAAAACATTTCTTTATTCAAGGTATTGCTATATATATATATATATATATATATATATATATATATATATATATATATATATATATATATATATATATATATATATATATATATATATATATATATAGGTTGTTATTGCCGGGAGTTGTAGTGAGGATAAGCTCTCACTGCAGATAAAATACTTCTATGGCACGCGCCTCAAACAGCCTCTAACCACCAAGTCCAGCTCCCGGCCTTCACGTGTGGCTCAATTTGAGCCCGCCGGAACTGTTTCCACTGACGGGAGAAGGGGCAAAGGCGAGCGACTGGCGCCTTAAAACCAGCAGCTTCCGGCAGATAGGGCTCGTGATCCTTGGTTGGTAGCTTATCTAAGAGAAGGAACTCTGAATTCAAACCACCGCTGCCTTGCGGGAATATCCATTTATGGAATTGGCTTCGGGAGTAAACCCTGAGGATAAATCCGGAGTCGGAGTCCCTAAGACAGGCTAATGTCGATTCGACATTATTCTGGCAACTCCTGCGACATGGCTGGTACCAAACTGTATCAGCTACTGCCGTTCCTTTGGATCTACCGGCTGTGTGGAGAGGGGGAACATGCTGCATGGGCAACAGCTTGATCTCCATATAACTGTGCCCAAGCTCGCGCCCTGGAGAGGACACTCCAGCTCCACCCTATAGGTGTCGGCAAAACACGGGAAGTAGCAGTTACCGGTTATAAGCATTTTGCCCAACTGGCGTAGGGCATGGCGCCAGGGGCTACTTCCGACAGTGGGAGAGATTCTAGGATCTCACTGGACAGCTACCGGCCGCTTCAAGCTGGGCAGCCCCCAGTCAATAAGGTGTTGTCCCGCCACTGTCTGCTTTCCCCATTGGGTGCATGGGGATTAGGGTCAAACCCGAACTGTGGACAGAAAATTTTGCACCAAGCAATTATCGAAAAAAATAGAAATAAGCAAACTCTCAGATTGGGATGCTGGAACGTCCGGACTATGTTGACTGGACTATCCGAAAACCTACAGGATGTAAATGATGTAAGGAAGACAGCCATAATTAATGATGAGCTTAAACGACTTCAGGTGGATATAGCTGCACTTCAGGAAACGCGCCTGGCGGGCTCTGGAACGGTGAGCGAGAAGGACTATACATTTTATTGGCAAGGGAAAGATCTTAATAAAGCTAGAGAACACGGAGTAGGTTTTGCGGTCAAAAAATCGCTAACTAAAATGGTTGAACCAGGCGAGAATGGATCAGAACGCCTGTTAACGCTCCGCCTGCAAACTAGCACAGGTCCCATCACCCTTGTCAGTGTGTATGCTCCTACTCTGTACTCTGCCTCAGAAGCTAAAGATGAGTTCTACGAGAATCTAACAGCAATTATCAAAAGCATACCTAGGCAAGAACAGCTTGTTCTCCTTGGTGACTTTAACGCTAGAGTGGGTGCCGATAATGTTTCATGGCCTTCATGTCTGGGCAGGTTTGGTATTGGCAAGATGAATGAAAATGGACAACGGCTCTTAGAGTTGTGCGTCCACCATGACCTCTGCGTGACCAACACCTACTTTCAGACAAAACCCCAGCATAAGGTGTCATGGAGACACCCACGATCCAAGCACTGGCACCAACTTGACCTGATTCTCGTCAGAAGGCCACTCCTCAGGTCTGTGCTCTCCACGCGCTCGTACCATAGTGCAGACTGTGATACAGATCACTCCTTGGTTTGCTGCAAAATCAGAGCACAACCAACAAAACTCTATCGTGTCAGACATGAAGGGAAACTACGCATTGATACCAGCAAGATGTCAGACCCTTTCATGATCGCTCAATTCACTGCGACCTTCGAGAAAGTGCTCAGTAGCCCTCAGCATGGTGATACTATTACAGAGAGAACTGAAAGCATCTACGGAACACCATTCAAAGTACTGCACTTGCCACCTTTGGTAAGAAAACAGCGAAGTCAAATGACTGGTTTGATGCTTCATCAGATGTGATGGCACCTGTCATTGAAGCTAAGCGCAGTGCTATGAATGAATACAAACGTTCACCGAGTGCCAGAACCCTACAGATCCTGAGGGCTACGAGAAGCAAAGTTCAACAGACTGCTCGTCGCTGTGCAAATGACTACTGGCTCCAGCTCAGTGAGAGCATCCAGATCGCAGCGCAAACAGGCAACATTAAACAAATGTATGACGGTATAAAGAAAGCACTTGGCCCCCATAAAAGTAAGACGGCACCGCTAAAAACCATCAGCGGAGAGAAGCTAACCGATAAGGGTAAGCAGATGGAGAGGTGGGTCGAGCACTACTCTGAGCTTTACGCTAGAGACAATACCGTTACGCCTGCAGCCCTTGATGGTGTCAACAGTCTGCCAACGATGGAGGAGCTGGATGCCGAACCAACATTAGAGGAACTCAGCAAGGCCATTGATAGCTTGGCCTCTGGCAAAGCACCAGGCAGTGATGGGATTCCTCCTGATTTAATCAAAAGCTGTAAGAGCACGCTATTACATCCCCTGCATAGGGTGCTGTGCCAGTGCTGGGAAGAGACAACTATTCCTCAAGACATGCGAGATGCCAAGATTGTAACACTGTATAAAAATAAAGGAGACAGAAGTGATTGCAATAACTACAGAGGCATCTCTCTTCTTAGTATTGTTGGTAAGGTTTTTGCCAAAGTCATCTTAATGCGACTACACAAGTTAGCTGAGCGCATATATCCAGAGTCACAGTGTGGATTCCGAGCTGGCAGATCAACAACAGACATGATCTTCTCTCTCCGCCAGCTTCAGGAAAAATCAAGAGAGCAGAAAAGACCATTATATATCGCCTTTATAGACCTCACAAAAGCATTCGACCTGGTTAGTAGGGATGGACTCTTTAAAATCCTCCTGAAAATAGGCTGCCCTTCTAAAATGCTGGAAATGATAAAGTCATTCCATGACGGCATGAAGGGAACAGTCCAATATGCTGGAAGCACGTCACAGCCCTTTGATATACGAAGTGGCGTTAAACAAGGCTGTGTTCTGGCTCCGACCCTCTTCGGAATATTTTTTGCCTTACTCTTGAAACATGCATTCAGAGATGCAACTGAAGGAATATGCCTTCACACTAGGTCAGATGGCCGTCTGTTTAATCTTTCAAGGCTGAAGGCAAAAACAAAAATCAGAAGGGTCACTATAAGAGACTTGTTGTTCGCTGATGATGCGTCACTCAAAGCCAACAGGAGCTTCAGAGCTTGATGAATCGCTTCACTAAAGCATGCAAGGACTTTGGCCTCACAATAAGTCTAAAGAAAACGAATGTGCTGAGTCAGGATGTGGGTGCTGCACCAGTTATCACTATCGATAACTATGAATTGGCAGTGGTGCACCACTTCACATACCTAGGGTCTACCATCAATGACAAACTCTCACTGGATACAGAAATCGACAGCCGCATTGGCAAAGCTGCAGCTACCTTTGCCCGCCTCACATCGCGTGTTTGGGGAAACTCTAAACTCACAATGAAGACCAAAGCTGCGGTATATAATGCCTGCGTCACCAGCACACTCCTATATGGCAGCGAGACCTGGACGACCTATGCTAAGCAAGAAAGAAGGCTCAATACCTTCCATTTGCGGTGTCTACGCCGCATCCTCGGCATCTCGTGGAAAGATAAAGTGACAAATGTCGAGGTGTTGTCACGTGCTGGCATTCAAAGTATGTATACGCTTCTTAGACAGCGCAGACTTCGCTGGCTTGGCCATGTTCGTCGCATGGATGATGGTCGCATCCCAAAAAATATCTTCTACGGACAATTAGCAGATGGCAAGAGAACAGTTGGGCGACCACAGCTGAGGTTCAAAGATGTGTGCAAGAGAGATATGAGGACACTGGACATGGATCCAGCAACATGGGAGGATAAAGCTGCCGATCGCACTAAGTGGCGATGCTATTTACGGCGCCACCTCAGATTGGGCGAAGAGAGGCTCACACAAGAAGCAGAGGTGAGGAGAAAACGTCGAAAGGAGCACCAGGAAAATAAGCAGCTGAGGGCTGTCACCTCAGGGGCGCATTCCCATAGTCAGTTATGACTGAAGGGGCTATTATTATTATTATGAATAATCCTCAAATCTGCAGCATAGGAAATATGCGTCTGGCACACTCGGCTTCTTAGCTGGAACTCTACTAAACCCGCGAAAACTTGCTGGGGAAAGCGTCTGTTCTAGATTTATTCAGCTCACGATTGGTTAGTGGGATTACATGGCTAATAGAATCGCGTCCAAGAAGCGACTCTACCCTAAATAAAATTTATGTCATTGTTTTATTTTCATCCTCTGTTTCTCATAAGATATTAATTTATATGTTAATCTGTGCTCTTTCCGTCTTTAGTGGGATATGGCCTGTTTCCGAAGAAATCACGGTATACACGGCTACATACAGATCCCGGGGCCCTGCAAATGTATCCCGTAGGGAGACATTTAAGTACTATCAATAACAAAAATTATCCCCAAAAAATTCTAAGTCCAAAACATTTTCAGGAAAATTTAACGAAATTCCTACATCTGTGTTCCTATGTCTATATGGGACTGTCGTCTATAAAGGGGTTTTATTGATGGACATCATCTCTAAAAATTTTATGTCATCTTTCATATCACAACCTTATTTCATCAAATTTACCAATTGGCAACACTGGCCAACAAAAATTTTAAACATCCATAAAGTCATCACTCAAAAAATGGGGAGTGGCAACATTGGGAACATGAACAATAAAATATCTTATCTGCATAAGTCAACTGCATTAGCATAATCCAAGCGCATGTTGACAACATATTATTAGTCATTGTGGGGAGCAGGGTGTAATATCATTTCTGTTCCTGTCATTGGTTCCATATCCTAAGGCTTCAAGTACCCTAAAAATGTTGAAGTTATTTTCTTTCTGATGTTCTATAATCATGGGTGTAATTTATTTATTTAGTTTCCAAGTATTTTACACTTTTTTCATATAGATTTTGAAGGTCTCCAAATCTTTATTGTCCTGGTGATCTTCTTTCCATAAAACAGTTTATCCTTCCTTGGTTATCCACCATGTTTTCTTTTCGAGTAAATGATCTAGTTGCTCATTGTTATTATAAAAAAAAAATCTCTGGGCATATGGGTAAAGATTTCTAAATTATAATGTAACCATTAACATGTTAACATGCAATCATATTTTTCACAATAAAAGCATTTAAGCCTCATGGCTTATCCTTATTTATTTGTGTCTGAATGTTTCCTGTATTTGACATTTTCCAAATGGTAAGTGTATAGATTCGTTCCAAGTCCATCACTGTAGAAAATGTTCTATATTACATTTTTTTTTTTTTAAATATGTGATGTTTGTTTCCAATATCCATACAGGTAATACGTCTGGTGGTGATCCTATCCATTTATGACTCAGCCATTTCTAATTGTTTGAAATCTTTCTTTTTTCTTTTCAACACGTTATTCTCTAATGTGAGCCATAGCTTAAGATTATTTATTATTACTAGTCTTTTTCAAGAAAAATCATCTGTGTACTAGCTTTGTTGCAATTATCATACATCAACTTATTCAATCAATCATCAACACAATATGTTTACAACATGTCATTGAAATAAATTTTCAACATTTCTATTTAAGACAAGGTTCTTGGCACTCCGGCTACTATGTATCCTTACTAATCTCTGGTTCCATGCATATAGTGTACATTTTTTTTTCTTTTGTTCTTTTAAGTTTGATGTATCATTTATGGCGTTCCAAAATTCCATGCTATGGGGATGCTGTCTTGTTCTCCTGTTATCCTAGAAATACATCCTTAGTGAACCTTATGAGCTGTATCTGTCAATATTTCTCAACAACACATCATACAATCACATATATAAAATCAAGTCGAGTATCTTAATTTAGTAACAATATACAACAAAAACATTTTATATAATATTTTCATTTTCAACACCAGTTCTGCCTTCGCAGGTCGAAGGTTTTTCAGAACTATATGGTGTTTATAACATCTGCTGCTACAGCTAGATGATCAATTTAAATTTCTTAATTTCCCAATAATTTAAGTTAATTATTATTATGGGGCATGAGGGTATACGTATTCCTATGTTAATCCATGACGTAGCGATATGTATGTCCCATCTAGGTATTCTTTTATAATTTTATATCCATCCATTGTGTATGGATCCATGACACGTCAGTCCATGGGGTTACATTGTTCTTGGTCCGTATATCATAAGGGCGATCCAATCTCAGTATTGTCACAATGTGTCAATCATATTTCAATCCTCTGGTTTATTTTATTATTTAGTTTAAAATACCATAACCATTTCAATATAAGCATTAGCAAGCAATAGTCATGTGCATTCTATCTTATTATAATCAGGTTCACAATATAAGGCAAGTGGCAAAAAAAAATGTGGAGTTATTACACAATCTCCTGTCTCTTGTAAACAACAAATATTTAATCAGTTCATTCCATTATTATTTTATTTTATTGTGTCTATAACATCTGTGGTTCCATGGGATATTCATACTCCATTTGTATATCCTTTGTCTATGGGTGATCCAAATCTCGTATGGTTCCATTATGTGGCAATCCTGTTTTCTATGACTTGTTATATGTCCGTGGAAATCCATAAGATTTTCCAATTATTTTGACGTCTTTCTTTCGTATCCACGAAAAGACTATAATATTAGTAACCAACATTAATGTGGGGCATTCATGCATAAGCCCCATATCAACAACATCCTTTGTATTATCATATAGTTTCACTATATCACTGTGAAACCCATATGTCACAGGCAACCTTCATAAAGAGGTGCTTCTTTTTCTTGTGTGTCACCAGCAGTGTTAGGGAAAAGTGGCAATTTATTATCTGGAATTAGCATACACAAATGCTATCAATAGGGTTTCTATCTGCAAAAATCAGCATGCGCAGATGTCATTGGGGTATTGGGTAAAGGCAATGTCTTGAAAGTGGGCAGTGTATTTTACATCAGCTTGTCATATAGGTGGGTACTTTTCTTTTCATCAGTCATTTGTTTACATCAACTACTTGTGGGGGTGTTACAATGGTATGCATCAGTAGTGATGTATGTCAAGATTGTACAATATACTGTACTGTTTTATATTTTTGTATCTTTCCAACTCTTCTGCAGAGTTACCTTAATCATAAAAATGCAACATCGGCATTTTCTAATATCTCTGTATCTAATATTTTATGAATGGGGCTATGATGGAAGTAAAAGTGCAAATGGGTAAGAATGTTAGCAACGCTGTTGAGAACAAGTGAAAGGACAGTATCTTGTGGAGTCGTCAAGGATAGAGGGAAAATAGACTATCTGTGGATTACAAGAGTATTGTAATGCAAAAGGATGAAGAAATTATTTGGCGAACGAACTTACAAGTTCCGAATGTTGACTCAGAATGATAGAAAGAAAAAAGGTGTGAGAAGTGAGGTGGGGAAATCTTATAATGGTTGTTAAAGATGGAATATGTCATCTATGTTGTTAAATACAATATTTTCAAATAATTTGTTCTGTACATAATATAAATAAATACACCTGTAGGAAGAAAAATATAGCATGATAGATAGGAGTATAAATTATACATTTTTCACAAGCTGTAATAGTAGGTTCAATAGAACATTATAGGGATAGACAAGTCTAGTGGCATAAGCATCACAGGTTAAAAGGATTAGTGGTAAGTAAGAAAAAGACTTCTGGTGCAAAGTGTCTGAGAGAAAATGTACTTAGGTGCATGAAAAAGGAAATCACTGGACTCTGGAATGTGCAAGGACAAGAATCAAGCTCAGGAAATGTGGAAAGTGATCGTAGATCAATGTTATAGCCAAAATCAGCGTGACACATATGTTATAAATGGGATGGCGGAAGTTAACATTTAAACTAATCTAACTAATTTACTGTGTCATGTGTGTGATTGCAAATAGCAAGTCTGTGATTTTGTGTCAATTTTTATTGTACAATCAAAAACTTCTAATCTAAAATCAACTGGGGGCTGTTCTTGAAGCACTGTAGTCATCAATAACTTGTCTGGGAAAACAGTTTCTTGGTTAGGGTTTTACATCTCGCACTGTAACAGGGCTTCTGGAACTGTCAAACATAGTCTGAAAATAGAGTACATGTGAAGATTAAAAATGTGTGTAAACTGTATATTCACTTTTGCGTAGACCGTACATGGATCGGCATGCGCATAACACTTGGGCGTGTTTATAGAAGTTTCGCCATTTCTTTCATCATTTCGAGCACTGTGATTTCCCGACTGGATAGGCGAGCATCATATTGAGTAATCGTGGGTGTAGTAGGCAATATGATATTGGCTGATTGTTGGGGCGCGGAGGACATCGATGAGGACGATGATGATTTCACTGTAGATTGAAGATGTGTGGCAAGTACATCTTTTGGTTTGGAAGTAGGTGTATGTTTCGCCTTGATTTTTCGTCTGACCTGGTTCTGCGGTACGCTGACACTGTTTACAGTGGGCACAGTAATTTGCACACTGTTGCTTTTGACAGGTTGGTGGTAAGCTGAAGAAAATGGTACCGACTGTGATGTGGCCTGGGGATGTATGGCTAGTACCTCTCGGCTTGGTTTCGAAAAATGCCTACGTTTCTTCAAAATTTTTCGTCTGATATGGTTCTGCGGCATACGAGGAATCTTGGTGACAGGAGGTGAGTCATCAGACTTTGTTTTATAAGCGCGTTTGACACTGGAGTTGACTGGTACAAATAAGGTGCTATCCGCATCACTAGTTTCAACAGTACTGGCTGGGTCTGGTGAATCGATGTCTGTTTCTCGTTCATATACATCCACCATTTCTCTGTCATTTTGTTCGTTGGGGTCTGACAAAACTGCACTGGGGTTGACACTGTTTTCTCTCATTTCTTGTTCCGTTTCGTCTCCATAAAGATTGCTGGTATATGGTTCAACAAACTGCTTGGGTATGGTTTCTTCAGGATCTGACTGTTTGGGAAGAACAGCTGTTTTCCTGTATCGTATTACTGGTTGGTATTCACTACTGTTCCACTCTGAACTGGGAGTGTGGTACGTATCGACTGATGAATGGTCACTGCGGGAGTAAGTTTGAGTGGGGATAAAAGGTGACGTGGTATTGTCAGTTTGTGTTGCTGCACAAACCGTCGTAGTTTTTGCACAAATCATCTTGGTTTGAGGTTCTTGCTTGGACTGCTTGAAATGATTTACCTTCATCGGGGTCAACTGAATCTTGTTTGAATGGACTGAATTGACTTGTTGGTATCTGTGCTCTTTCTTTCCTGCTGTTATGTGGCCGATGTGTGCCTTCCATCCATTATCTGTTGTCAGGAGGCAAACTTGTCGGTTGTTGGATGTTATATTTTTGAACTCCCAGATGCTTCTGGATTTAATTTCATTTATAAAATTTCTGACTTTCATTCTTTGAGCTCTGTCATTTAAGGTAGCCCAATGTTTCGTATGTGGTCTTCCTTCTCTTTCTTTGTAGGGATAATGTGGTTTTCTCACTTGGCTATAGGAATGGGTTTGACTGGGGTTCGAACTGGGGACGGTCTGGATTGGGTACCTTCGTGTCTGCCATGTTGTGCGTGGTTTGTCATGAGTTGAAGTGTACATAAATTCTCGTACAGTGGGATATACACAGGGCTTCTGTACTACACAATACCTTCTCGGCAGAAAATTTGCATTCTTCTGGTCAAAATGAAACGGGTAGTGTGGGGTGTATTTGTCGTACATCGACTTGGCGGTGTCGCAGCGAAAACTTTTGCTGAATTGTCGGGGCTGCATGTATCTCTGTTGCAGGTGTATTCTCCTTAGGTCCATGTTCGTTAATGCTTAGTCTGTTTTTCTGCTCGTTATAGAGGACTGGTCACGGTAACATTATGAATCTTATGATAATGGCGTGAAGATTCAAAAGGATGAAGATTTCGTTCCGTCCGCAAATGCACATTGCTTTCATTAACATAGCATGGGGGATTTACATCAAGTGAATCACTATGATTCAACTCTTACCCACTTGTTCCTTCCAATATTAGCTAGCGGTAAATGCATACTAGCAGCTCCTCAGAGAATTAATCCATTTTCTCATTTCTCGAAGAGCTTCATGTTCTACCAAACTGTTAGTGTTTCTATATGGCTATTCAAAGTCTACATTCTGCATCAAGGTACAACTTGCAGCCATTTGCTGTGTGCTACGTGGGCAAAAACTATCTCTCTTCGACATGAAAATGTTATAGGTTATTCAAGCATTCTACTTACTGCTTTCCTTGTTAGAAATATTACACATAAATAACACAGGTACAGTGTAGTGCCAAATGAAAACTTCATTAGTTAGAATTTGAATAATCCTCAAATCTGCAGCATAGGAAATATGCGTCTGGCACACTCGGCTTCTTAGCTGGGACTCTACTAAACCCGCGAAAACTTGCTGGGGAAAGCGTCTGTTCTAGATTTATTCAGCTCACGATTGGTTAGTGGGATCACATGACAAATAGAATCGCGTCCAAGAAGCGACTCTACCCTAAATAAAATTTATGTCATTGTTTTATTTTCATCCTCGGTTTCTCATAAGATATTAATTTATATGTTAATCTGTGCTCTTTCCGTCTTTAGTGGGATATGGCCTGTTTCCGAAGAAATCACGGTATACACGGCTACAGGGGGTTATATCTCCGAGACAAGACGTATCGAGGGATCGGCGCAGCCAGCGCCAAGCCTCTACCACTGCCGAGCTGCATTACCAAGAGGAAACAAGCTCTGGCCCACCTGAACTGGGAGGACCCGGCAACCGGGACCACACACAGTCTCGATAGGACACCGCTTTGTTCATCAATGGCGTAGCAGCGACCGAGCCTCTACCACTGTCAAATGGCGTTATCTAGACGGACACAGACACATAGCACTGCCTCTACTTTACTGGGAAGACCCGGAAGCCGGGACCACACACAGTCTTGAGAGGACAAAGATCGTTGGGAGGGAAACGAAACGATGTCGGAACGCTTGCCCCCACAAGGAAACGATGTCGGAACGCTTGCCCCCACATGGCGAGATGAATTTAGAAGAACTTGAAATTACATTTGATCCCTGTAGGCCATGAGCAAACATTTTCCTTTCTAGCTTCCGGGGGGCTGTGTTCTACTTCTTTATTTCTTACGAGTGCCTGAAAACATACCTTTATGTTTGTCTAATATTTATTTACTGTTTACAGGCCTCGGGTTTCCCTTCCTTATATGTTATAAATGTTTATACAATACCAGAAACCTACCCTCTGTTCTATACAACTGTCCTTAAGTCTTCTATCATTTACTAGACACAGTATCAAGGTCTTTGTCTTGTGTGGACTGACATATACTGTATAATAGGGGAACAACAGAAGTGATTGCGTCATTAATAAGGCTAAGCTGCCCATTGTAAACTTCCGGTGTTGTCTTGCGTTTCGCACTAATGACCGGTCATCAAAGCATCTTTTTTGGGGGGATGCCTAGCTGGCTGGGAGGATAGTGTGATTCGCTTGTATAGCTAGGCGGTGTTGTCGTACGGAAGGTCCGGGGTTCAAATCCTGGGTAAGCCACTCACGTCTGTTGTTTTTCTGTTGTCTAGTGTTCTACTACTTTATTTCTTACGAGTGCCTGAAAACATACATTTATGTTTGTCTAATATTTATTTACTGTTTACGGGCCTCGGGTTTCCCTTCCTTATATGTTATAAATGTTTATACAATACCAGAAACCTTCCCTCTGTTCTATACTACTGATCATAAGTCTTCTATCATTTACTAGACACAGTATCAAGGTCTTTGTCTTGTGTGGACTGATATATACTGTATAATAGGGGAACAACAGAAGTGATTGCGTCATTAATAAGGATAAGCTGCCCATTGTAAACTTCCTGTGTTGTCTTGCGTTTCGCACTAATGACCGGTCATCAAAGCATCTTTTTTGGGGGATGCCTAGCTGGCCGAGAGGATAGTGTGATTCGCTTGTATAGCTAGGCGGTGTTGTCGTACGGAAGGTCCGGGGTTCAAATCCTGGGTAAGCCACTCACGTCTGTATTTATTCTGTTGTCTAGTGTTCTATTTCTTCATTTCTTACGAGACAATAATGTCCCATAATTTGTGACGGTACTAATGAGTACACAGTCATTATTGAAAGCATAATTTGGGACGGTACTAATGAGTAAACAGACATTATTGCCAGCATCATTTGGGACGGTACTAATGAGTAAACAGACATTATTGCAAGCATCATCTTCGTCGGTTCTAATGAATAAACAAGCATTACTGACAGTGTCATTTGGGATGGTACTAAGTAATAAAGAGACATTATAGCCAGCATCATTTGGGATGGTAATAATAAGTAAACAAACATTATTGCAAGCATAATTTGGGACGGTACTAATGAGTAAACAGACATTATTGCCAGCATAATTTGGGACAGTACTAATGAGTAAACAGACATTATTGAAAGCATAATTTGGGACGGAACTAATGAGTAAACAGACATTATTGCCAGTATCATTTGGGACGGTACTAATGAGTAAACAGACATTATTGCAAACATCATCTGGGACAGTTCTAATGAATAAACAGCCATTACTGACAGCGTCATTTGGGACGGTACTTAGTAATAAAGACACATTGTAGCCAGCATCATTTGGGATGGTACTATGATTAAACAGCCATTATTGCCAGCGTCATTTGGGACTTTACTAATGAATAAACAGCTATTATTGCCAGTATAATTTGGGACGGTACTGTCACAGATGGAAATTGTGCAGCAGTGATCATCCACTTTTGCCCCTCCCCATCTAGTTTATTTGTTGCTACAGGAACGAAGGATTCACTAGTGCAATTAACACGTGAGCCGTTTGGAAATTAAGCACGGTGGAACACACAGAGATAGCGCGGAGCATGGCGTAATAGATTCTTTGATCAGGGGCGATGTTAAGTCTGAGACGGACCTTGGACTGTAAAACTATCAGAAGAATTAATTGCGTAGCTGATATTCGGCAAAGCGGAGATGATGAAAGTCAAGGCAGAGAGGTTGTCGGCGACAGAGGTGGTAAAATTACCTTTGATTCAAGAATCGAACGGCAAATGGGCTCGGGTCTGCCAGTAGGTGTGACTTTCGCATTAAAGAGCAATAGAACGGAACTTACGGATATATACCATGTCTCTCCGATAGCCATGATCAGTTGTTCAGAAATCTATCTGAAATTCACTAGCTCGATATCTTAGATTTCTCGTACAGAGTGAAAATTAATAGATTTTCGTGGAGTGTTTCATTTTTCTGATTGCGGTAATTTATATACTAGCGTTTAAGCGATTTCGTGTGTTTAAAGTTTTCATTATATTTCACTGAGATTTTCTGTGCTAATTAAATAACTTATAGCTAAATCCTTTTCAGCCGTAAAGTAAATTTAATTACTCGTTATTTCCCAGTAAGAGATCTTTTAAATTGACTGGTACATACATTAAATAACTGTCTACTGACGGTATATATTATTTACTTCTATCCATTTTATGTAATTTTTTAAAGGACTAGTGTTCATATCACGCGTTAAAAACGATATGATAAGCTGGACACGCGTGTTTTAAATCTAATTTATAACGGAGTGGTGAAGAGGTCCTATTGTAACACGCGTTAGATATGATATTGATAATTTGGTTAAATGTTTATATTTTCTTTCCTAAACTCTAGGCTGATCAACCTGAGTACTAGCGGTTTCTTTATGGCCATATGAACGTATTGTTATAGTAGGGGTGTTAGACCACTTTGTTGCGCTTGCTTATGGCTTGGAGGTCTGTCTTTATTGCTTGACCTTTTTAACCATTTTCGTTATTAATAAAGAGTGTGCATTATTTCTGGCCATGTCTTGAATTGATTCTCTTTATCATTTATGACTTATTTTATCTTGAACATCGTGCTTATATTATGTTGGCGAATGTTGGGTGTAAACTGACCAAAACTTCAACAATAGTGAGTTGATAAGTCCAAGGTGGTACGAGTCCACAAAAATACATTTAATTGACGATATGCGAATCCATAAGACATCGTAGTAATGAAGCATACATAAAGTTCATGCAATTTATACGAATCGTCTCCTGACTTTTACTTCATTAATCAACACAACGTCTGGCTATTTACTCGCGATTCCGTAGGTCGGTAATGAACAACCAAAGTTGCTCGATAATTATAATTTGGATACTTATTAATAAAATTACTCCCTGCAACTATTCTTGACCTGAAGAATATTTCATTTCATCAAACTGAGACGTTATTTGTATCCATATCCAATAGGCAGACCCTGGTGCCATATAATAGAGAAAATCCTCTACACAATTACTATCATCAACGGGAGCATTGCAAAATCGCGTCCGTCTAGGACCAAATCTAGCATACAAAGGGTACAATTATAATGTCGTCACGTGTTAGCATACCAACGCAACACGTCATCATAAATCTACGCGACTCTACCGATTCGCGTTCAATTACCGTGAAGCGCGAAACATAATATATATTAATAGCATTTTAAACCCCTTAATGCGTAACTTTAAAAGAGCCCATTATCAAAGTGGCTAACATCATAAACCCTGTCGTAACACTTATGATCATACGAACTTACAATATTATAAGCATCCAGGGATATTTAATATTGATGAGCTTCTTGCTGTGACCTGTGTGGTCCAATTTTCCTCATTTTCATCAGAGAAACCAGAATAGAACGTCTCAGCCACCTGAGGCTTACCAACATAGGAACTATATATATGTTCTATTCATCCTACGTCGGCGATCACCACGCATGAACCTTACTCCAACCAACTGAAGGCATAGATAACTTATTGTATCCAGGACAAATTAAATCACTGACTCTAGCGACTCCCGTGAAATTTGCAGTCAGCAACTACGGCGAGTCTGGGGCTGGATTTGGCAAAACTTAAATTTGACACTAAATAGTCTTATTACTTATTAGTGTATTTCCTTGAAATGCCTGCGACAACTACTGGGGTAAGCAAAAGTCTGAAAGTGGCCACTGAATGGGTGTGAATTGAATGAACGGAGAAAGAAACTTATGTCTTTTGTTAACCTCATATACTTATGTGGTTTCTTCTTTCTTTTTTTATCTCACTAATCTGAGTAGTCACGGGATAGATTACATTAGGAACCTATTCTTTTCCCATACTGACTATTTCATAACTTATTTTTAACTTTTGATCTTTCGGGTTAATTAACCTCTGTTGGGATCGTCTTTTCTTTTCCTTTACCAGAGGGGGAGAACCTATTTGATTAATTTCTTCTTTTGAAATTTTGTCTGTAAACCATGATCTAGTGATGTATATGGTTATTGTTGTGATCTTCTATTGATAATAAACTTTATTAAACCTTTAGTTATCGTGTCGGTCAACCCATATCCATTATATGTTATTCATAGTTTGTTTTCACGTTCGTGCGTTTTGGCACAGAATTGTGTGCATTTGAGTATTGTAACTTGTATTTCGTACCAGGAGAGAAAGTGCGTCTGATTTAAATATCGTCGTCCAGATAGGCTGGATTAGACAATTATTCTATCCAGAGACTGTCCGTTCTCTTACACGATCACCTCGTGATAAAACTATTTCTTACCCCTTACTTTCACATTGTCATCACTATCACCTATGCTCAGACAGGACTATAAACATCTATTACCTATCTGATAAAATCTACGACAGGTACTCAATGACGATTCCTAAGAATGCAGCCTGGCCGAGAGCTTAGATGAGGTATGGCGCACTTTACAATGTGAGGATCCCTCATTGTTTCAGCACAGAAATAACATAATAGTTAGATATAAAGAAAGACAGGTTACAAAAAGGTTGTGGTGACAATCCCTGTGAGGTGCGGCTTGGGTCCAACAACCCAGCCGGTCCTCCCTCTCTTAGGGCGTGCCTGCTTTATCCTCTTTCTGGTCAAATCCGGAAAATGTCACTGGCCAGGTTATTGATCAGTCTGTATAGTTTGTCTGTCTTTTAGAACATTCGTTCTTGAAGACGGACATAAAGTCTTAGTTTCGAGCTTTGAGTGTTAAAACTCGTTTGGTGTTATTGATTCCAATCAGGCATATCATCGAATCATTTCGGTGACTGCACATAGTCTGTTGTCAAGCCAGTGAGAGAACCGCCTTCCTTAGATGTGACATACAGAGCAAGATATAAGATTAATTGATATCGAAAGTGTGAAGAAAAACGGTTCGTTGCCGAGTTTTAATACTGTTAATTTCAAAGAAATAACTTTATGTGTGTGTAACATAAAAATAACATATGCTCAGAAAAATGTAATGTGAATGAATGACGCGTTAATTACTTTACTTTTACATTTTTAGCTCCACTCAAAGCGTCGTTTTTGTTCTTGGTCCAAGTATGTCGCACTGGCTGCTGTGAGCCATTTTTATTGTAAGATGTCTATAATATTGTCGATCCAACTGCCTCCTGGTCTACCTGGTGCTCTAAAACCAGATCTGTTACTGTTTGCAGTAAAGGAGTAGTTAAGTAGTGATCGGGCTCTATTCTCATGAGATGGACGGACAAACCACTTTATTCTCTCTCTCTCTCTCTCTCTCTCTCTCTCTCTCTCTCTCTCTCTCTCTCTCTCTCTATCTATCTATCTCTCTCTCTATCTCTCTCTCTCTATCTCTCTCTATCTTTCTATATATATATATATATATATATATATATATATATATATATATATATATATATATATATATATATATATATATATATATATATATATATATATATATATATACAAGGTATATGATAGGAAACTCTTTACAGAGCGATACAACAGGAAGCAATCTGATCATCAGAAGGAGTCCCCCCGTCCGACAAATGTTTCGGCCAGATTACTCCTTTACACTCTAAGGGGGGCGGGCCCACTTAGGTCGTGACTCCCAAGCGTCTCAGCTTCCTGTTGTCTTGTATTGAAAATGAACCCATTTCACTAATGGTAGCAACTTTAAAATCCACAACTCCGCCAGCCGTGGAGGCAATTGTGAAAGTAACAAAGAAAAGACAAATTATTCTGTTCGTTCCGTCGCCCTTCACAACTAAGAACACATACTGACACGCCTGCGCAAAGCCGACGAGTCTAGCCGCTGCGCGATAGCCGAAATTCTGTTCCTGACACCCCTTATAATATACACCGCCTGTCGCCACTCAGTCACAGCCCGTTCACTAGTACACCAAAAAACACAGCGTATTGCGGACTTAGAAAAATGCCTGGTGTTTTCTGAACCGCAGCATTTATTGCCACGATTTCCATTGCCCATTGCGGTTGTTCCACAGCCAGCATGATGATTTTTCGGCAGTTTCACTAAGTCTCTTCATTGCCCTTGTTCTCGATTGTCCCCTCAGACCCAACAGTTTCAATAAATCATACACTGATGCAGCCACAAGCCCTCTTGCGCCCATTTCAACAGCCATGACCCTTGCAGTGAACCCATCATGTCTCAGATCTGCGGCCAGATCATTATACTTGGTCGCTTTGAACGAATGTTGCTCGTCTAATCTGGATTCAAATGGCACGGTCAGTTCAATCAGTATAACCTGAAGCGTTGCTGAAGAATGAAGCACTATATCCGGCCGTCTCCGCGATTTTCTGATACTCTCTGGATATGCCCCTCGTCCAGGTAGGTCTACCGCCATCTCCCAGTCATTTGCACAGTCAAGAAGAGATGGTAAACTGCTACCAGGTTTACTCGGTTTGAGGTGTGCTGACTTTCCTGCCCTGAGAAAGTATATATTTGCGGTGCTCGGCCTGGGTTTGCTATTCGCCTTCATCCTTGCCAGATCTATTGTCGCAGTAAGCTCATTTAGCACTTTGTTATGGCGCCAAGTGTATCGCCCTTGCCCTAATGACACCTTACACGCTGAGAGCACGTGTTCAATTGTCTGCCTCCCCTGGCACAGGGAGCACTGCTCATCCTCCGACTTTCCCATTTCACAAGGTTGGTGGCCGACGGCAGTAGGTCATACATTGATCTAACAACAAAGATGAGCCTAAGAGGTGCCATATGCCATATATCATTCCTTGTCAAGGACCTCTGCAGGGCTCCTTCCCATGTACTCCATTGGCCGTGTTGGACCTGCTGCACTGCTTTTTGCAACCTCTTATCATTCTCAGCTCCTCGTATCTCCTGAACTACCATGTCTCTGCGCTCCCTGCTTGATGCCTTGGACCACCAGCGGATATCTCCATGACCAAATCCCCGTCTATTCGTTTGAGTGTATCCGATTACCTCCCTCAGTTTGAGTGACTCTTGGGCAGCATCAACAGCTTCTTCCACTCTCCACTTCCTTCCCGTTTTCAGTGTGGGCTGAATGGACTTAACCACGTTATCAGCTGACTCGCGTAGCATCATAGCATCATGACGTAATTTTTGACCACAGCTCATGTTGCGCGCACGTGAAAGCAACAAAATTTGGGGTGAACACTATTCACTGACTACGCAACTGAAATCCTATAAAAGGATAACGCTACACAAAAAAAAATTCAGTTCATTTTCAAGCAGACATTTATGGCGTCTCTATCGATAAATTTAAGGAACATTGCTATTGGACTACTGCATGCATGCGAAAGTCAAAGTCAGGTTGCCAGGCATCTAAACGTGCATCAGAGTACCATCAGTCGACTTTGGCACCGGTTCCAAGCCACTGGCTCAGTTGAAGACCGGCATCGCAGTGGACGACCCAGAGTGACAACAGCAGCGGAGGATCGCTTTATTCGGCTTCGTCACCTCAGAGACAGGTTTACAACAGCTTCCTCAACTGCCCAGTCATTGCCTGCAGGACGTCGTGTGTCTAATCAAACTGTCCGGAAAAGACTTCATGACGCTGGACTTTGGGCACAATGACCTCACCGAGGACCTGTCCTTACGCGCCGCCATCGCCAAAATCGACTTCTTTGGGCCAACCAGCATCGTCCCTGGGCAGCTGACAATCAATGGAGACGTGTCTGGTTTAGTGACGAATCTTTCTTTTTGTTGCAGCGTCATGATAGACGGCGTAGGGTCTACCGTAGGCGAAATGAACATTTTGCCCAAAATTGCGCTGATGAAGCTCCGCCGCACGGTGGTGGAGGTGCAATGGTGTGGGGAATGATCAGTTACAACGGAAGGAGTCAATTGGTGCACATTGAAGGAGGCTTGAATGCGCAACGATACGTCGATGAAATTCTTCGACCCCATGTCCTTCCACTTTTGGCTGCCCAAAGGTCAGTGTTTCAATAGGACAACGCCAGACCCCATTGTGCACGGTTGACCACGCAGTTCCTGACTGCCAACAACATTCTCACCCTTCCCTGGCCATCCCTGTCTCCAGACATGAGTCCGATTGAGCACCTGTGGGATGAGCTGCATAGTCGTGTTTGTCGCCGAGACGTTGCTCCAGCCAATCGTCGTGATCTGTTCCTGGCACTCCAGGAAGAGTGGGCAGCCATCCCACAGGCCAACATCAGACATCTAATCGCATCCATGCCCAGGAGATGCCAATCGCTGATCGATGCAAGAGGATGCCACACACCATACTAACGGGAAAGGCCGTACGCCAAAAAACTCTCGTGACCCCGATGCAAATATTATCTTTTTTAATAAATGAATTGTACTCCATTTTATTTCCTCACTGTTTTTTCCAGTCCTTGTTTTCATTATTTTTTAATTTTTGCTTTTAATGTACTATCCACTTCCGCTTTCCGGTTAGTGGCAGACTTTTTGCTCCAACACGTGACACACATCAGAGAGTATTTCTCTCTTATTTCTATAGTTTCATGTTCTCCACTTAATTCTCACTTTCTTTCCCTCCTTCTCTAGTTTTTCTGTCCCCGACGAAGGCCTTTTGGTAGCAACGTAAGTTTTTCTCGTCCTTTCTCTTTGTAAGACGTATTACTATTTTTTTTTTTTTTTTCATTCTACCGATGTATTTCCTACAGTTTTTATGATATCATCATTTCTTATTATATCTCTCTTGGTAACATTAATGGCCTTTCTTAAGCATTTCTTCTTCTTCTGCTTCCACTTCTTCTTCTTTCTTCTTCTTTCTCTTCTTCTGTCACATTTCAACTCTCATAGGCTTTCAACAAACTTATAATGTCTTCTTGTCCCGTGCCATTTCTTCTTCATCCCCTTCGTGTCTATTTCCAGTTCTCTTGTTCATGTGTTCTTTGGTCTTCCCCTGTCTCTATTACCCTTTGAATCCCAGATCAAGGATTGTTTGATTGTTGTTTAGCTAGGGCTGCCGAGCTTTTCGCTCTTTTGCAACCAATACCAAATTGAAGACTTCTTGGTATTATCAACACTGTGGATCTAGGCTTTTCCTGTGGCTTTTCTGCCATTCCGAAACGTGGTGAGTTGAAGTTATGAGCTTCAGTTTTTCCAGCTTGGCTTGCATTTAAAGGATCGCCACATCGGTCCCAAGCTAGAAGTAAGAAGCCTGTGGCATACTGTGCATTCCGTGCACCAACGGGGGTTCTCCAACTATGCAGAGCTGAAGTACTGTGCTCTTGTTCTGGGCTTTCCTAAGTAATTGTCACGTCCTGCACAGAGCCACTTCTCAGCTCCCGCTGACTATCACTGGATCCATAGTGAGATCCTCCTGCATACAGTCAACCAGGTCCAAAGAGTTAAGTCTGTGGCTCACGTGACTTCTTCAAGCTTAGTGTGCAATGCTGGATTCACAACATGTTTCACCACACGGGGAATCTCTGGAAGTGTATGAATGATTTCAAGAGTCAAAGAGGGTGTGATTAGCCTCACAGACAGAGGTTCACTTCCACATATGTATACTGTAGCACTGTGTATAGCTGGTGGTCATAAAAAGATGACTCCAGATATGCCTCCATGCATAGGATTGTTTGATAATGCTGTCAACGGGTTTTCTCAATGTGTGTCCTATCCATCTCCAACGTCTACTTTTCATGTCTTGTTCTACTGGCGCTTGTCTATTTGCACATTAGTGATCTTGTCATAACACTTCAATCTTTCTATTCGACGCTAGCACCCATTTATGAAAATCTGTACCGTTTTGGTTGTTGTATTTGTTGTCTACATGTTTCAAAGCCATATAGTAG
This sequence comes from Oreohelix idahoensis, assembly GCA_024509875.1. Classification (NCBI taxonomy): domain Eukaryota; kingdom Metazoa; phylum Mollusca; class Gastropoda; order Stylommatophora; family Oreohelicidae; genus Oreohelix; species Oreohelix idahoensis. Next base: position 40,584 of record JAMPIV010008840.1, read on the forward strand.
GGCTGACTTGATGTTTGAATTGAAAGTTGGGATTTGTTTGTTGTTGATTTCTTATTATTCTTAAGCATTGGGACGTAACGAACGCCTATTCTTTCGTCCAGTTTCTTTTCTCCACTCCAGGATGTCATTATTCATTTAAGCATCTTTTTTTTCAATTCAACAAGTCACTTCTATACTTCTACATCGATATTGACCGATAATAATAATACGCTTTGTAAGAACACTCCAGATCCCTAATCGGCGCTTATGCGAAAGCAGGGGGACAATGAAATATTGGCCTCTGTTTGTTTGCTGTAAAGTTTGTTTATTTTAGACACCAGTCGTGGACGTATTAAACGAGTCGCATGTCATTTTACGTAACGACTTCCGGCTAGACGGTAAATATGTGTTGTAATCTGAGTAGCGAGACGGGTTGATTGAACAAACACCAGGGAAATGGGTCTGACAACAAAACAACAGATGGCATTTTAGATAATGAGATAATTTTGCAAGCATTACAAGTGTGATGAGTTACTGTTATTTTTATTTTCAACTCGCCCTATTTTTCTTTTCCATGTAACTATTTGTGTTCTTTTATTGTTATTAGGAGGTCGAGTTCACTAGTTATTAATTCTGGGGTATTTTTTCTTGGACGTTAGGATAAATCCGACCACCTTCACCAACCCTTTTTAATTGTAGGGATGGGGGGAAGCACGACCCAGGCTAACGCAGAACCAATAAAAATTATTCTGGTAGATAGAAGGTCAGAGGGTTACAGAAAATTACGTATTATTTCGGCGCGTGAGCAGGAATAATTTTGCGATTTGCTCGGTAAACAATGAGTCGTAGGTCAGCTTATGATATGATTGGATGGGCTCGATTAATTTATGTGCAGGCATGATAGTAGGTCAAGGGTTGGTTAAAAGCGGTTCTTGATAGATAATGCTAGACACGAACGCGATGACTCACCGCGTCTGATATTGTATCAGCAAATTCATAATATAAATAGTGAGTTAATCACTATTGAGTGAATTTTATCTCTGCACTCGTATGACTTTTTTAAAAATACATATAGATACAGAGCTATTAAAAATACGAATATAAACATTGCTTCTCCTCTTCTATCGCTTCTTCTACATACTTTTGGGTGCCAAATTGGCTGTTCGCCGTTTATTGCAGCTTGGATGACGCAGTTGTTAACCTAGAGATTTTCTCACGGAAGGAGCGGAGAATAATACGTTTATTGCAGCTTAGATGACGCAGTTGTTATACTAGTCATTCTATAAATTCATGTGAGACTGCCTAAAATAGAAGCATCATTATCCTATTTATATCTCTGCCAAGGGAGAGTAATCTTGAGCGAAGGTTGATACTTTTGAAAACCCTCATCCTTTTACTCGGTTTGGCTTATTGAACCACCACTGCAGAGCAGGTTAGACAACCCGTGACAAGCATTTACCATTCAATTAAAGCAGGTTTATGTCCAAGTTAATTCATTAACCTATACTCCCTACGGAGCATAAACATTAAAAAAATTCAGACCCATTTTTCCTGTTCTGTGCCATCCGTTCGCATTCTTTCAATGAATTTGTATTCTTTTCTTGTTTGTCTAATTTCTTTCGCGTGTTCTCTGTCGCCCTCTTGTCTTTAACCGTGGTGATTCTCTACCAGAGACTATCTTGTAATGCTTTCAGTTGGCTTTTCTTAGTATGTGTCTTATCCAACTCTTTCATCTTTTCCTCAGCTCTTGTTTCACTATTATTTGGCAGGTTCTTTCAATCACTTTCACATTGGTGATCTTGTAATACCATTTTAAAACTTTAGTTCTGCACAATCACCCATTTATGAAAGTATGTTACTATCTGATTTATCATATTTATTTATTGATGTATGTCTCAGACCCAAGAGTCTTTTATATTTGGACATGCGCCCTAATATAACCGGCTAGGTTGAACGGGACGCGCCTCGCCAAAACGAGGAAAAATTTTATTTAAGTTGAAAATTCTTAATTTTGTGTTGGACTTGATTTCTTGTTATTTCAATGACCATAATTTTCCAAGAAAGCTCAGGTTGCCTTTCGTATTCTGATTTTGATACATATTTTTTTTAAAAATAAAGTTTTGCCTCGTTTTGGCGAGACGCGTCTCGTTCAACCTAGTCAGAGAGAGAGAGAGAGAGAGAGAGAGAGAGAGAGAGAGAGAGAGAGGGAGAGGAGGAGGAGGAGGAAGATAAACTAGAATGTTAAACGAGCCTGCGTGCCCAATTTTTAGCCCTTTGAAAATAAAGTTCATTTGTTCGTCCGGTCGTTCGTTCATGGGACAGAAGAGCCAAGTCGTAAGCAATATCTACATTGCAATATTATTTTGTCAGGGCCTACTGAATTCCATTTCTGTCGGTTAATGTTTTCATAATCCAGCCTCCAGTCAGTAAGAAGAGAAATGATGACTTAGAGAGATCCTTCTATCACTCCATTTCATATCTCCTGGGCTCTATAAGGTGTCCATCATGAAGGATTCTACACGCCATGTCTTTATCGGATTAATGAACTCAAGAGGAACTCCATTATATCTCTTCAGATTAAAGATCGATTCTCTTTCTACACTGTCAAATGCCTTTAAGTAGATCTTAAATCTAATGTGAGGTGGTGTGTTAAGAGTCAAGTTCTGTACACCTATTATTCACATTATGGCTATCTGATCTGTACAGGATTTGTTTTGTCAAAAACCTATGTGTTCTTCTCTAAATTAAAACGTCTTTTAAGATCTCAAGGATGATCATATTTAATATTGATCATGACACTAACAATATCATTACTTCTATGTATTGAATGCGCGCTTGCTAATCTCATTTCTGTGACAATTTGACGAGATATCAATACTTCCATTCCGCTGGTTTTTCTTATCTCTCCAAAGCTTTTCCGAGTAATTTTTATAGAATGTCTGTTATTAGAAAGCAGCAATCCACTTAAGAGGAAAGCTGGAATACATCATAACAACAGGTAAGATTGCAGGAAAAAGAGATAGGGGAAGACAAAGAGAGCAAATACTGGACAGTTTGACATCGTGGCATTGAAAGAAGTCAACAGCAGAATTAATAAATTCTACCTCTAACAGCTTCACCGGTCAGCCGCTCCTATTGTTATGGAGCCACATGACTGACTGCAGCCTTTGTTTATCAAAAAGATCACTGTATGTCGTCTCAGGGTTTTCCAGTTCAATTCTAAAGTTCATGAAACTAGCTTTGCTATCTATCCTTCCTTTTACTTCCACTGAGTCTAGTTATCTGTCCAAACTTTACCATATATAATGATGACTGGGTTGTAGCCTTCATCTCTCAATCTAATTTTTTTAACTTTTTGGTGAAACTCTCTTGAGGATTCATTTCTAAAATATCTTTCTTTTTCCCTAGGAATCTTCCTTGGGTAGTTTCACTACTCGCATGGCATTCATTCTTGCTAAGCTATTTGATGTATAACCGCCTTCTTTCTTGTTGTTTTTTTTAATCACAGTTTGTTGTGATTCTTTTTATTCTTGACTGCTTCTTTTAATTTTCACCAAGGAGTAAGCAAGCTAGCTTTCTTTTTGCCCAATCATACTTTTTAAGTATCACAATTGTTTTTTCAAAGTCTCCTGAATGGTGAATTGAAGAAATAGTGTTATTCTTGTATGTATCTAGTATTGGTTTGTAGTCTTCATGATTTATGAACATTGTTTTTGTCTTGTTAATCCCATCAATGGAAGAGTACTCTCCATCTCGTAGCATTGCAGTACCAGACACTTAGTAGTCTGATATGGTTTGCCATTGTTGAGCCTGCTGAGTTGGGGAAGCCCCTCCGGGTTTGCAAGAAAGCCCTGGAATTCGCTCAAAATAAAACGGGTAAAGAGTGAAAACTCAAATCTATATGGATCAAAACAACAAAATAAAATAAAAATGTATCGTCATCTCCTTGTCTCTTCATTACGATTTGTTATTGTTATTGTTAATCAGACTCGACCTCACTGCACTCCGGGCAAACGCGTAGGGGCTCAGTCTCCCTCAGCAAATGTCGAAAAGTATGAATTCTAAATATACCTGTAGCGCGCTGGTTGTACATACGACGGATACATCCTCTCTCACGTCCATCTTTGCTAGTCCCACGTTTGATGCCAAACTCCAACAGTCTCAGCCTTGTTGATTCAACCATTGCAGTGTCATTATCCAGCCGGCGATCATTAATAGCCCTTAGTGTCTCTCCCTTATCCATGTCCAGTGTCACCACTATCTGTGCTCTCGAGGCCAGTCTGCTCTCTCATTGCCTCGTACACGTGCATGACCAGGACAGTAGATCCACCCCAGTTCTTCAAGAATTCAGGATTCTATTGATGTTTTCCATTCCTGCCGCAGCCATCCGTTCTGAACTTTCCGAAGCATGGCTTGAGAGTCTGACAATACGAGGACTGCCGTGGTTGATGGAGTTTCAGACAGCCACCTCAGTGCTGCAGTGGTACTGTAAATCTGTGTAACTATTATTGTACGGTTACAATGTTGGGATTTTATTTTATTGAATTTTATTTTATTATTTTATTATTTAAGTAATATTTAAGATACATGTGAGAATTAATGGATTCAGCATGGAAGACGAGAGAAAGAAAGGGCAGAATGTTAGACGGGCCTGCGTGCCCAATTCTAAACCCTTTGAAAATACAGTTCGTTCGTTCGTTCGTTCTCATGAAGCAGGTTGTTGTCATGTAGGCTCCACTTTGTTCAGCGACGACCCTGCCCTTTATTCTCGCAGAAAAGCCCCATCCTGATTTCTCACCATGCACTACAGACCCATCAGTGTACACAATGGCGTCATCATCCCAAGCATGATCACTTATCAGCTGATTAATCTCCAGCTCTGCTTTTCCATTGACCCAAGGATCTGCACTCTCTGCCAAGGCTAATGATGACCTGCTGGTAGTTTATCCATTTCTCCCCTGACTTACTCCACTCTTCCCCTCTGGATACATTTTCAACCCTGGTCACCTGACCAATCGTAGCCTCTGCCTGTGCCATCCATGACATCCCCATCTTGATTCTTGCTCCTTTCATGTCAGCTACATTTTCGTGTAGGGGGTGTCTTTTGTCGGTGGTTAACCGCACATAGACTTTTGCCTGGGCCATCGAATACCTGGATCTAATCGACAGCAATCCGAGCATGTATCTCATTGTCACAATGGGAGTATCACGCATACAGCCCAAAACTAGTCGCATTTCTTCATTCTGAATGCGTTCCAGTCGTTCACATTGTGACATTGACAGCGTGAGTATTCCTAGCCCGTACTCGATTACTGAAATCACGAGCTCATGATACAGGAGACACAACAGTCTCTGTTTCCAGCGCGCAGCAGCCTTTGTTTTTAAAGCTGCCAGTCCTCGCTTGCACTTCTGTATGATCTGTTTGACATGGTACTTGAATAATAGCCTACGATCAAACGTTACTCCCAGATACTTCAGCCTGTCTTGCCTTTCAATGTTCTGCCCATTGAAAGTGATGTCTGGAAGGTCTGCTTTCACTACGGAGTTGTTCTTCTTCTTCCTTCTTCCTCGTTCGTCCTGAAAAGGACGGTGGTTGCGTTGTGTCTGTTTACGCCGTAGCTGTGATATCTGCACCTTTCGGTCGACACATCCGACTTCTGCACGGCATTTTTTGGGACCGGGTTTGCCTTCTGTCGTAGATTTTCGATAGGGGAATTAAGACTTGGGTTGGTCCCTTCTGAATAGATTTGAATAAGTGATAGTCACAGTGAGAAGTAGTAATAGCAATAGATTTCCACGAGTGAGATGGTAGAAATGTGATAGAGGCTGTCTCTGAGATCGAGAAATCTTCTCTCTCTCTCTCACCTATCTTCTACGACAGCTTTCGAGGAGTCAGACAGTCTAAACACACACACACACACACACACATATATATATATATATATATATATATATATATATATATATATATATATATATATATATTTATATATCTCTAACCACTCACGTGCACGAACCTACAAGACGACAGTTATACGTACAGACGTAGGGAAACTATAACAAATGATTATATAAATATTCTAGAACGAGCTGACCAACACGCTGATTAATTTCAAGAGAAATTTTAATTATCATCTAAAATTTCTTCACAACACATAGAAATTACATCAAAAACATATACAAATAGTCATTAAAAAATCAAGGAATTTGCTACAAGAAATGATAGACCCGTTGGTATGATCCTTCCCTCGATGTATAGTTCACAGTCCCGTTAGAAGAAAGTGATAGCCCAAAGAGTCACAGATACATATGATTTAGTCTAAAATTCTTCCCCTTTAAGGTATCAACAGACTGGATACTCTGATCTAGTTTAAGGGTATATATATATATATATATATATATATATATATATATATATATATATATATATATATATATATATATATATATATATATATATTATATATATATATATATATATATATATATATATATATATATATATATATATATATATATATATATAATATATATAATAATAATAATAGCCCCTTCAGTCATAACTGACTATGGGAATGCGCCCCTGAGGTGACAGCCCTCAGCTGCTTATTTTCCTGGTGCTCCTTTCGACGTTTTCTCCTCACCTCTGCTTCTTGTGTGAGCCTCTCTTCGCCCAATCTGAGGTGGCGCCGTAAATAGCATCGCCACTTAGTGCGATCGGCAGCTTCATCCTCCCATGTTGCTGGATCCATGTCCAGTGCCCTCATATCTCTCTTGCACACATCTTTGAACCTCAGCTGTGGTCGCCCAACTGTTCTCTTGCCATCTGCTAATTGTCCGTAGAAGATATCTTTTGGGATGCGACCATCTTCCATGCGGCGAACATGGCCAAGCCAGCGAAGTCTGCGCTGTCTAAGAAGCGTATACATACTTTGAAGGCCAGCACGTGACAACACCTCGACATTTGTCACTTTATCTTTCCACGAGATGCCGAGGATGCGGCGTAGACACCGCAAATGGAAGGTATTGAGCCTTCTTTCTTGCTTAGCATAGGTCGTCCAGGTCTCGCTGCCATATAGGAGTGTGCTGGTGACGCAGGCATTATATACCGCAGCTTTGGTCTTCATTGTGAGTTTAGAGTTTCCCCAAACACGCGATGTGAGGCGGGAAAAGGTAGCTGCAGCTTTGCCAATGCGGCTGTCGATTTCTGTATCCAGTGAGAGTTTGTCATTGATGGTAGACCCTAGGTATGTGAAGTGGTGCACCACTGCCAATTCATAGTTATCGATAGTGATAACTGGTGCAGCACCCACATCCTGACTCAGCACATTCGTTTTCTTTAGACTTATTGTGAGGCCAAAGTCCTTGCATGCTTTAGTGAAGCGATTCATCAAGCTCTGAAGCTCCTGTTGGCTTTGAGTGACGACTGCAGCATCATCAGCGAACAACAAGTCTCTTATAGTGACCCTTCTGATTTTTGTTTTTGCCTTCAGCCTTGAAAGAGTAAACAGACGGCCATCTGACCTAGTGTGAAGGCATATTCCTTCAGTTGCATTTCTGAATGCATGTTTCAAGAGTAAGGCAAAGAAGATTCCGAAGAGGGTCGGAGCCAGAACACAGCCTTGTTTAACGCCACTTCGTATACCAAAGGGCTGTGACGTGCTTCCAGCATATTGGACTGTTCCCTTCATGCCGTCATGGAATGACTTTATCACTTCCAGCATTTTAGAAGGGCAGCCTATTTTCAGGAGGATTTTAAAGAGTCCATCCCTACTAACCAGGTCGAATGCTTTTGTGAGGTCTATAAAGGCGATATATAATGGTCTTTTCTGCTCTCTTGATTTTTCCTGAAGCTGGCGGAGAGAGAAGATCATGTCTGTTGTTGATCTGCCAGCTCGGAATCCACACTGTGACTCTGGATATATGCGCTCAGCTAACTTATGTAGTCGCTTTAAGATGACTTTGGCAAAAACCTTACCAACAATACTAAGAAGAGAGATGCCTCTGTAGTTATTGCAATCACTTCTGTCTCCTTTATTTTTATACAGTGTTACAATCTTGGCATCTCTCATGTCTTGAGGAATAGTTGTCTCTTCCCAGCACTGGCACAGCATCCTATGCAGGGGATGTAATAGCGTGCTCTTACAGCATTTGATTAAATCAGGAGGAATCCCATCACTGCCTGGTGCTTTGCCAGAGGCCAAGCTATCAATGGCCTTACTGAGTTCCTCTAATGTTGGTTCGGCATCCAGTTCCTCCATAGTTGGCAGACTGTTGACACCATCAAGGGCTGCAGGCGTAACGGTATTGTCTCTAGCGTAAAGCTCAGAGTAGTGCTCGACCCACCTCTCCATCTGCTTACCCTTATCGGTTAGCTTCTCTCCGCTGATGGTTTTTTAGCGGTGCCGTCTTACTTTTATGGGGGCCAAGTGCTTTCTTTATACCGTCATACATTTGTCTAATGTTGCCTGTTTGCGCTGCGATCTGGATGCTCTCACTGAGCTGGAGCCAGTAGTCATTTGCACAGCGTCGAGCAGTTTGTTGAACTTTGCTTCTCGTAGCCCTCAGGATCTGTAGGGTTCTGGCACTCGGTGAACGTTTGTATTCATTCATAGCACTGCGCTTAGCTTCAATGACAGGTGCCATCACATCTGATGAAGCATCAAACCAGTCATTTGACTTTGCTGTTTTCTTACCAAAGGTGGCAAGTGCAGTACTTTGAATGGTGTTCCGTAGATGCTCCCAGTTCTCTGTAATAGTATCACCATGCTTAGGGCTACTGAGCACTTTCTCGAAGGTCGCAGTGAATTGAGCGATCATGAAAGGGTCTGACATCTTGCTGGTATCAATGCGTGGTTTCCCTTCATGTCTGACACGATAGAGTTTTCTTGGTTGTGCTCTGATTTTGCAGCAAACCAAGGAGTGATCTGTATCACAGTCTGCACTATGGTACGAGCGCGTGGAGAGCACAGACCTGAGGAGTGGCCTTCTGACGAGAATCAGGTCAAGTTGGTGCCAGTGCTTGGATCGTGGGTGTCTCCATGACACCTTATGCTGGGGTTTTGTCTGAAAGTAGGTGTTGGTCACGCAGAGGTCATGGTGGACGCACAACTCTAAGAGCCGTTGTCCATTTTCATTCATCTTGCCAATACCAAACCTGCCCAGACATGAAGGCCATGAAACATTATCGGCACCCACTCTAGCGTTAAAGTCACCAAGGAGAACAAGCTGTTCTTGCCTAGGTATGCTTTTGATAATTGCTGTTAGATTCTCGTAGAACTCATCTTTAGCTTCTGAGGCAGAGTACAGAGTAGGAGCATACACACTGACAAGGGTGATGGGACCTGTGCTAGTTTGCAGGCGGAGCGTTAACAGGCGTTCTGATCCATTCTCGCCTGGTTCAACCATGTTAGTTAGCGATTTTTTGACCGCAAAACCTACTCCGTGTTCTCTAGCTTTATTAAGATCTTTCCCTTGCCAATAAAATGTGTAGTCCTTCTCGCTCACCGTTCCAGAGCCCGCCAGGCGCGTTTCCTGAAGTGCAGCTATATCCACCTGAAGTCGTTTAAGCTTATCATTAATTATGGCTGTCTTCCTTACATCGTTTACATCCTGTAGGTTTTCGGATAGTCCAGTCAACATAGTCCGGACAATGGCACATATGGTCACTGAATCAAACAAGTACAGCATCCAGAAAAACATCATGAAGCCTCTCAGATTGAGCCAGCCAGAACTGGAACAGTTTTTTTGGAATTGCGTTTATGATGAGTATTGTTAGAATGCCCAGTTGTAAATTGTACTGGGACTCTACAACGCGCTATGGACTTGTTGCTGATACTATGACGAACAAGAGGTTTAAAGAAATCAAAAGTAACATTCACTGCAATGACAACAACAAGCAGCAAGACAATGAAGGCGACAAATTGTTCAAATTAAGACCTTTAGTTGACGCTCTGAAAGTGAAATTCAATTCAATCAAACCAGCAGAAAGGCTGAGCATTGATGAGCAAGTTATCCCATTCAAAGGTCAATCATCTCTGCGTCAGTACAACCCAAAGAAACCCAAAAAGTGGGGCTATAAAGTCTTCGTTTGTTCAAGCATTTCTGGTTTGATTCATGATTTTGAAATTTACACTGGAAAAATTGACGTGTGTCCTGGCCAACCTGATTTAGGAGCATCAGCTAATATCGTGCTGAGACTTCTTCAACGTATCCCTAAAAATGTGTGGCATAAAGTATATTTTGACAACTGGTTTAATTCGCCAGCATTGCAGGCATGCCTCTGGAAACAAGGCATTGCATGTCTTGGCACTGTCCGCGCAAACCGGCTGAAAGGGTGTAATCTGTGTTCCGATAAGGAACTGAAAACGAAAGGAAGAGGGTCATCTGTTGTTTGTACTGCAGCAACAAACGGAGCCACATTGAAAGCTATCAAATGGTATGACAATAAAGCAGTCACACTGCTAAGCACCTATGCAGCAGTTGAACCAGAATGTGTAGTCAGAAGATGGGACAGAAAAGCCAAGAAGGAAATACACATTTCTTGCCCTGCAGCTGTGAAAGAATATAACATGTTCATGGGAGGGGTAGATTTGCTGGACTCCTTGCTGGCACTCTATCGTATACCTATTAGATCCAAGAAATGGTACCACAGAATATTGTTTCATTTCCTGGATGTTTCTGTGGTGCAAGCTTGGCTAACTTATTGTTCAGATGTGTGTAAGGATGGTATGGAAAAAAAGGACAGACTACCATTAGTTGATTTCAAGTTGCAGATTGCTTTGTGTCTCCTAAAAGCAGGAAAAAGTGAAAATAATAAAAGGGGAAGGCCATCAGGAAGCACTGAGACACAGCTGGTGGCTAAAAAGAAGAGAGGGTAAACAGCAAATGTACCTCCTTTTCATGTCAGAACTGACAATGTTGGCCACAGCCCCAATTCCGTCACCAACAAAGGGAGATGCAAACTTCCTGGATGCAAGGGGTACTCCAGAACTGTCTGTGAGAAGTGTAACCTACACTTGTGCCTCAATAAACATTCAAACTGTTTCAAAGTATTTCATGAAACATGAGTGTGGAGCTGTGATTGAGTCACGAGACAGAAGATTTTTTTTTTTAGTATCTATATGTTTCATTGTATGTGTGGCATTTTCTGTATAAATTACACTTAACTTCATGAAGTTTCACAAATTTTGTTGTCTGCTATTTACTGTTTAAATATTAAATGTAGGTAGGGAGTAAAAAAAGGTGAAATAGATGTTGTTAGACATAAAAACATAGTTAAAAGATATATGTTGCCAAATGGCAACAATAAATGTTCCCAACCTTAATGGTGATTTGTTGCCAATTGGCAACATACCCATAAAACACTAACTAAACATTTTTTTGCCCAAAATTAACCTTCACACCACTTTTCAGACATGGGACAGCCACAAAAACCACTCCAAGAATTTTTTTTCCAACTATTTCATAAATGGCCCAATAGAGGGTTAATGTCGGCACAACACGGGAAGTAGCAGTTACCGGTTATAAGCCCAATGGGCGTTGGGCATGGCGCCAGAGGCTACTTCTGACAGTGGGAGATGTTCTATGATCTCACTGGACATACATCCAGCAACCTGGGAGGGTGAAGCTGCCGATCGCACCAAGTGGCGATGCTCTCTACGTTGCCACCTCAGATTAGGCGAAAAGAAGCTCTCACAACAAGCAGAAGAGAACAGAAGTTACCAATAGGAACACCAGGACAAAATGAAAAAAAAAAAAGCAGTGAGTGTTATCACCTCAGGGACGCATTCCCAAAGTCAGTTATGACTAAAGGTGGCTAATACTTGTAAATTCATTTGACCATGTGATGAATATATCAAAGCTTTTATTTTTCTGTCTTCGTCTTCTTCCTCTCAGGTTTACCGAGAAAGAGACAGAGAGAAACAGAGAAAGAGAAAGAGAGAAAGAAAGAAAGAGAGAACCACAGAGAAAATGAAAGTCAGAAATAAAGAAAGAGAGAAAGTGAGAGAGAAAAAATAAAGAAAGAAGGAGAGATGGAGCAAAGACATCGGAGATCTTTTACAGCCTACCTTCATTGTGCAGATGGCAGCTGATTATGATGATCTGTCAGGCTAGCATTTATTGCTGTTTAAGGCTCCGTCTGCTAAGTTCCGATGACGTATGGGAAATTGTTCCTGTGTAAAATTTATTTCCCTCCATTCTCTCCTGTTGTCAAAGAACCCGGGGTCACAACTTGAGAGTTGCAACAGTGGATAGTCATTCCTCCCAAGGTTGCAAAATAAATTGAGAGAGACAACGAATCACTTGCTTGTCGGCAGAAATTATGACATTTCAAAGAACGGAACAAAACTCCAAATACAACTTGAATCTTCTTCGTTTTCCAACTTCCTCCCTATGAGGCATAGAGTCACCACTACAGCTGGTCCACGTGAAGCTGGGGTCGGCAACCAAGAAAATGTAGAGATATACTTTGGGAACACTGAGTTCTTTAAAGATACACTTTGATAAAAATCATGTCTGGTTTCAGAATATCTAGAATTTGTAATAAGCCCAACAGAATGAAATGTGTACCTCTGCCGCACGATATGCTTCCTGCAATCCCATCAGCAGAGCTGTGGATAATTAAAACTAAATAATTCACCGAATGTTAACTTCACTTAAGAGAAAAGATAACTTTCTATCTAATACAGTTTATGAATGAAGGGAATTAAAGTTAGCTAACTTGTGGGTTTTCCCACTGGGAATGTGGTAAACGTACCTGTAAACCTGGGATCACCCACGCGATTAAGTACCAGTGGGAGAGGGCTAGTTCAAAATGAACCTCGGTTAAAAATTCTTTTTTTACCTCCTTCCGTCACCTAGAGATCTACCAAATGATGCATTGGGTTCTACTGGTAGATTAAGATCGACTTGTTGCCGACCCCAGCCTTGAAGGAAGCCGACATTAAAAACTACATGTACTCTTGTACTGATGGTTGTTGTGTCAGTTTGTTGTAGATGATGAGGTTGGCAGCCCCAAGTACAACCCCATTTTAGTCGCCTCGTACGGCATGCTTGAGAGAGATCAGTAATCCTATTCTTTCTCTGTCCCTTCGGAGACCCCAGGGGACAAAAGGGATAACGTTAATACTTGTAAGAAATTCACCGTTCACCTTGTCAACAAGGATAAATAAGATAACTACAGTGAAACCGCTTCCACCCCCCCCCCAAAAAAAAAAAAATGTAATATAAAAAACATCAGTAAATAGAAATTAAAAACTATACACAGTTATCGGATCTAGTTTTTCGGAACTTCCACAAAAGGTTAAAAAAGAAAGAAAGCCAACGTTTCGGCTGAGATGATTTCTTCTAAGCAATTTTTTTTAATGAACAAAAGAGTATCTCTTTATACATTTAAACAAAAACTATATGAATTACAGATTATACTGTACAGAAATATCTCTGGCCACATTCGTACCGTTACTTCAAATAACCTTCAGATTGCTTTTAAAATAGTTAGACCATCTTTGAATGAAATAAACGAAGGAAAAATTAAACCTTTTTTGAGACGAGATTTTTGGCAATACAAAAAAACGATGTTCACGATGCCCAGACTATCGGCTCATCGGACAAGCAATAAATACTTGTCAGGACTGGCCAGTGAAGTGATAAAGAGTGAATTCAACTCAGAATTAAATTTATTATTGCCGTCACTTGAGAAAGACACCCACGAGATTTGTTAGAGCTCTCTTATGTTTAGATGTACCCACAGAAGCTGTCTGAGTAGTTTCCAAGCGTGTCCCATTTTTCAGGCAATCGTGTTTTCTGTATCTTCTTCTTCGAGTATCACGCCTGGTGGTGTGGGTGACCATTCTCTCCACAACTTTCTGGCTCCAGTATTGTTTATAAATTCTTTGTTCACTTCTGTCCATGCCATGATGTCAAACTGTCCAAAATCGTCTCTCTTTGTCGCCCTCATCTCTTTGTCGTTCCTTTTAATTTTGCTGTTGTCACGATTCACTCCAGCTTCTTCTCATAACATGTCCCAAAGAAAGATGATTCCTTCCTTCCAACCTGAGGAATAAGCTTCCTTTTTTGCATTGGCCTCTTTCAAGACATTCTCATGACTTTTTGTTTCCGTCCATGATATCTTTAACACTCTGCTGTAAAACCACATCTATGTGGTCTCTAGTGCTTTTCCTACCTGTTTACTAATTGTCCATGAATGACTTCCATATGTCAGGATTGGTTCTATATAACACTAAAGAACTCTCTTTCTGCTTTAGGTATATTTTATCTTCTTCTGCCTCGTTAGCCTTTCAAGGCGGTTTGCGTTGCACTATGTTGTACGCCTTGTTTACTTTATAAAAAAAGACCAATATGTGTTTGAGCAGCCTTGTCTTTTGAGTTTGATGTAATTGCGCAGTCACTGATTTAAAAAAAAAATCAATGACGGGTACTGACAAAAATATATACACAGTGTGGAGTGTAACTTCACTGCCTTAGTACTAGTGTAAAGTTGAACTTTTGGTTGTTTAACATTTGTACAGAGCGGGGTAATCCGCTCAATGCTCAAACATCTTTAGCTGCAAATATGCGTGTATAAAATGTACGTTTGTGAGCTCAGTTACTGAGTGCGATGAAAATATTGATTACTTATTACTGAAATTAAGAATGTTTTAATTTAAAAACACTTTGAGAATTTGTGGCCGTGTAGGTTATACGGCACTAGTAGTTAAATTGATTTTATTTGGTCAGAGTTAATCCTTTATATGTTGTTGTAGTTCAAGTGCTAACTGGCCTTCCGCTAGAGATGGTAATACTTGACTCGCTCATTTTTCTTCCCAGATTTGTTCTTCCCTTTTGTGTTTAGTGATAAGCAGAACAGTCTCAACTTGACAAGGTATAATCCAAATGAAATACTGTAACGTTCCACAAACAGCAATGCAGTATATGTTTATTGACCGTCGCTTGACAAGTACCGGTATTTTCACATATTTGACATGTTCGTTACTCACTTATAAACAAAATAGTGTATACATCCAAAAGAAATATATCCAACAGAAGAAAAGAAAATAATAAACTGGTCTTGATAATCTCAAAGACGAAGTTCATCTAATACTACAAACTACCTAGCACAAATTTCTTGTCTATATGTAATATCCTTCTTCTAAATCTAAAAACTATAAACTCTCTGTAAAAATCCTTCCTAAAGTCCTAAAAATCTGTAAAAGCCCCTTTTTGTACACAGCTACTTCTTTTTCCCGCCGTTTTTCCCATGACTCACTCTTTTTTCCACACGTTACAAATTTCTACACACGGCTCTCTGTTTTCGACATTTTGCACACGGCTTTCTGTTATTTCGACATTTGTCTCTGTTAAGTCATATTTTTTATTAATGGGAGTTATGTGTTAAAGACTTGTATGTACGGGTCGGAATTTTGTACACACGCTAGTAAGCATGCTTTTAGTGATGAGATGAGTTGTTTAGTTGGGGGCTTTTGCTCAGTAATTTTTGAACATAGCTCAACTGTCTAGTTGCTATTTTTTTTTTTTAAATATGATAAAGAAGATTGAGAGATATTGTATCTGCTATTCAAAGCCTTGGATATAACGGCTTGCTATGTACTGTTTATTGAAGTGAATGTTCTATGGATATCTTATACCTGATTCTGTATGAGTATAGTGTGAACTGTTGATAATCCATGACTTGTTATGAAATGTCGTCCCATGATGTTCACGTGAGTTTGTCGTATTAAACTGTATAACGTTACCAGGAGTTCCAACATTCCCCGACTACTACGTTTTGCTGTGGTGTGTGATTTCAGTCTGTCTAGATGAAAGTACCCTTAACATTCGCGTATGCAGAGATACATATCTACACACTTGTCGGCCATCCGTAAGCCCGACTACAAGCTGATTGCCTTCCTCAGCGTAACATCAACATTATCTTCTTCCACCACTCACGGATCTTTAACAGTCTCACACTTCTTTGGTTTCTTTTCGACTTTTGTCACAACTCTCTTTTCCACCTAAACAATGGAAAAAAACCCAAATCACAACATTCATTTCCCACTTTCCGCGCTTAGCTCTCATTCATTTTTATTATCTGGGACTGCCCTATATTTGCCCTCTCAGAGCAGTGCCTGCTGACTGAACTTTGAATGATCTTGCGTTTTGTGTGAAAACGTCCTATTTGCTTTTAATGTCGGTCATTCCTGTATGTACCATATTATAGCACGTATAAATGCTAGTGTTGTAGCAGGGATAATGCTAGCGTAGAAGGCCACGCGGTCACAAATTGTATAATTGTAAGGCAGTAATGTAAGAAGGTAACACCCTGATGAAATAAAGATTTCGTTCGTTCGTTCGTTCGTTAGTTCATTCACTAGTTCTACGACATTCAGAGCAGGTTGTAGTGTTAATACCCTGTCCTCTCCGTTCGAGCCTCGGTAACACATGGGTACGCAAAGGCGTACCTACTATGAAGTTAATGAAGACTGAGCTTCAGGGCCCCCAAGTCCAGTTTTCTCTGTAATACAATTCTTCCCCCTCCTTCTACTCTTTTTTGTAAGCTTCAGGGTCCCCAAAATGCAGAGGCGCCACTGCAGGGTACATGTACAGTAGTATCGATAAAACGTTAACGTACACCTGGCTTCTGTAAACATTTATTACTTGTCTTTTTGCCAGGAAGTTTAGTTTTCACTATTTACCATCGTGCAATTGGCGATGAATTCCATTTGCTTACTCGTAAAAACCAAAAAGCTTCCGTAACTCAGCGGGCTCAACATTGGTAGAGCTGGTGAAACATACCAGGCCCAATAATTGGCGGGAGATGCAATGCCACGAATTGGATGGCTCTCTACTCTATAGGGCAGTGGTTTTCAACCGGTGTTCCGCAGCACACTGGTGTACCGCGAAGAGTCCGCAGGTGTGCCGCGAGAATTTGGGGGAAGGTAAAAAAATTATGAACATAAACTTTTTAACAATCTTTTGAAATCCTGATCAAAATTATTTTGTTAAAACAACATAACGATTAGCATTTTAGCTGTTGAACTTTTAAATACAATCTAAATACTCCTGTTTTAATGATAAAATATTTCCGTTAAAAAAAAAAAAAAAAAAAAAAAAATTAAGGCTTACCTTGAAAATTTTAGGACCGTGTTCAATGCACCGTCAGCGGAAAAAAAGGTTGAAAATCACTGCTATAGGGGATTATAAAAATGATTTTAAAAGGGAGACAACAAATTTTCCGTTCATTCACGGGCACTAAACATTTTGTAGGCCGTAGGCAATGTCATGTTAACTCTGGTCGTGTTTGTAGTTGTGGTATATGTAGCCGTTAGTTTTACCTGATTTAGTTGCCAGCTCCGCGGACAGCCTTCAATTAGTCGCCTCTTACGACATACCCGAGGCAGCAGTAGCCTGTTCTGTGTATGCTCAGAGATCCCAGAGAGCTACAGAAGTGACTATTCGTAGTTTCACTTTTGTCCGCCGTAATCCACTTTCCTGTTGTCGCTTGCACCACTTGTCCCCTAAATTGCATGTGTATTGATTACTAGATATTGGGTTAGCTTGACGTGAAACACTATCAGGCAGGGTTGGAGCTAGGGTAGTTGGCCACTTAGGGAAACAGCTCATGTTGCGCCCCCAACTAAAATATTTCAGAGAATCAAAAAGAATAGGCTTACTGAACACTGAGGCATGTCGTTCAAGGCATGGGAGCTGGCAACTTTATCACTAAATCACATTACCACAGAAACCACTGCTGCAAGAATGTGTGACTGCTTGGTGCAGGATTCTTGCGGGACCAAGTGCAGGGGCTGTTCCACGTTCCATAGGCAACACAGAGGGAATATATATATATATATATATATATATATATATATATATATATAGAGATATATATATATATATATATATATATATATATATATATATATATATATACACACACACACACACATATAGATATATAAATATACTGTATATATACTACTGGACAAAAGTTAAGGGCCGCCATTCAGTTTAGACAAGGTTTATATAATTCTTCGTGAGCAGGGTCGATTTTCCAAATGTCCGGTAGCTTGAAATCTCTCAAGAAGTTTCTGAATGGTAGAGTGAGACACTGCTAAACGTCTTGCAACATGACGAACAGATTGACCATCCTGAATCCATACCATGGCTCGACCACGGTCTACAGTGCTGAGACTTCTCCTTGGTGGCATGGCTAATGCAGTGATCATTTCGACCACTTGTCACACTGATTTATTGCATACCAACGGTGAACACTCTTTACCGATGATTATTTTACACGTGCATTCAAATTCAACTCACTTTTTCACCTTTTGAACTAGTGGGGCGTGTTGCAAAAACCACGAGTTTTTGCAGCAACAATGGCAATTTTCACGTGCGGGTTAAAGTGACCGAGTTTTTGGACATTTAAAAAAAATTAACCTAGTGCACACAGAAATGTATACACATTTCTCTGAGCTCAGTTTTAATGACATTTTCACTTGTCTTTACAGTTTGCCAATCAATTATATAAACCTTGTCTAAACTGAATGGTGGCCCTCAACTTTTGTCCAGTAGTATATATATATATCATTTTAAAAATGCTATAGAAGCCACAAGGTCTTTGGCGTAGGCTTCCTCAGTGGTGCCTTTTATAGTGCTCCATAAGTGCAAATAAGGAGATGATAATGATGATATTAGTCCACAAAAGAAAACACGACGAAACAGGAAAATAAAAGCAATGAAAAACAAAAACTGAAGGATGAAGTACAAACATAAACATAGGGAAAACTCCGCATGAAGAAGCTGATCTACGCTATCAAGGAAGGCACAAGGCCACCCTGACTGATTTATTATCTGTTTTAACATTGAGCGTAATCTTCAGTCTTCCGAGAAATGAGGTTTTCTCAACAACTGCCATGATTATCCAGGCTGCAGGGCTATGTGTCAACTAAATGAAGTTTTATGCTATGTACGGAACGAAAGAAAAGATATATAAATAGGCATTAAGGCCTTGTTTACATTTCTGCCCTGCAATAGTAAAAGGTAGTCCGATTGCAGATACTGACGTAGGGGAATTAAATGTTAGAGACTTCTTACTAGGTCACGATAAAAAACGGGATAGATGATGATCTTGACATTAGTTCCTGATTACTCATTACTGATCTTGTCACTAGTTCCTCATTACTCAAAAATGATTAGATTCGATTAAATTCAAAGTATTGAAAATATGTTTGTAATGTTAATTACAATTATATGAATTAATAATTTATTTTATTTATTTATTTAATAACAAATATCCCGGTCAACCTCAGATGGGTTATAATTATAATGTCTCTAATTCTAGATAATAGGTTAAATTACCAATAAATAAAAAATGAAGAGTCTAAATGAATATCACTATACATTTAGGGAGCTTCTTCTTCGATGGCTTTCATAAAACGACATTTATTTCTCTCATTAAGTTGGCGGTTTGTCTCAAGCTTCTCTCATTACCAACATGTTCTCCCTCAAATATGCTGCTAAATATCATACTATGAATCGACTTTTCTCGTGAGATCGAAATTCTTGTAGGGTCAATTCTACTCCTCAGGCAGCAAAGGGGAGCAATGACTAGTAACACTGTAACCTACCACACATGTCGTAAGAGGAAACTAAGAAAGGTTGGGCTTGGGCCTGCCTACCCCATCCTGTAGACATTATAAGCCACAAAATACTTCAATACAACAATACGAACAAACCAACCGCCGAGAATACATGATGGAAGGTCACAACAGGCGAGTCTGAAAATACACAGGGAGAAAACAAAGATAATGAGAATAGATGCATGACATGATAATAAGAGCGTACTTGAAGAAAGACCCCTACAAAATGTAGAATCACACATACACCTTGGCACCAATATAGACAAAGTTAGAAGGACAGACAATGATATGAAAATTAGAATCCAAAAGACAAGGGGAGTTTACTTTGCATTGGGAAATATTTGGAGATAAAAGAAATCAGGTGTAAGATAAAAATTAGGATCTTTAATTCGAATGTCAGCATAGTCCTATTGTATAGCTCTGAAGCATGGACAACAAACAAAACAACAACCATAAAAGACACAGACCTTCATAAATGGACGCTAGTGCGGAACAGAAGGATTAAAACGGTACATCAAGATCACTAATGAGTAATGAGGAACTACAGACAAGATCACTAATGAGTAATGAGGAACTACAGAAACGATCAGTAATGAGTAATGAGGAACTAATGATAAGACCACTATTGGATAATGAGGAACTAATGACAATATCACTAATGAGTAATAAGGAACTAAATGTCAATATCACTAATGCGTAATGAAGAACTAAGACAAGATCAGTAATGAATAATTAATGATACTATCACTAATGAGTAATGAAGAACTACAGACAAGTTCAGTAATGAGTAATGATGAAATAATGATAAGACCGCTAATGAGTTATGAGGAACTAATGACAATATCACTAATGTGTAATGAAGAACTAAGACAAGATCAGTAATTAGTAATGAGGAACTAATGATACAATCACTAATGAGTAATGATGAACTAATGGCAAGATCATTAATGAGTAATGACGAACTAATGACAAAATCATTATTGAGAAATAGCAACTAATGACAAGATCAGTAATGAGGAACTAATTTCAAGATCACTAATGAGTTATGAGGAACGAACGAATGAACGAACGAACGAACTTTATTTTCAAAGGGTTGAGAATTCGGCACGCAGGCCCGTCTAACATATTGCCCTTTCTTTCGCTCACCTTTCATACTCAATTAATTTATTCTCATATGTATGTTACATATCAATTTCAAGAAATTCAACGTAAAGTAAAATAATAATATAGCACACTCATATTAACATTAATTACTTATAAGCATACTTATAAGCATGACATAACATATGTTGAAAAGTACAAACATCGTCATTAGAACCTACAGTTGATGTTATAAGAAAAGATAATCCGATTGGGGGGGGGGTGGGGGGGGGTGGGGGGGGGGGGGGGGGGGGGGGGGGGGGGGGGGGGGGGGGGGGGGGGGGGGGGGGGAGGGGTGGGGGGGGGGGGGGGGGGGGGCAGGGGGGGGGGGGGGGGGGGGGGGGGGGGGGGGCATGTAATCAGAATTCAGAAAGTATTCAAAAAGTCTATGATTGTATGAATAGGGACCCCAAGATGCAGCAATAGTGAATGCAGTCAGCGACCCATAGCTGTACTGCTTGCATCAGGACCAGCGAACCAGAGCTGGTCAAGACCGCACTCCACCTCCACGTGGTGGTCCAGGAAACAGTCTGCAGCAGTGCAGTATGGCTGAGCGAGTGCGGATCGCAATGGGAAGGCAAACCCGGTCCCTAAAAAATGCCGTGCTGAAGTCGGATGTGTCGACCGAAAGGTGCAGATATCACAGCTTAGGCGTAAACAGACACAACGCAACCACCGTCCTTTTCAGGGTGAACGAGGAAGAAGAAGAAGAAGTATGAATAGGGACTGAGGTTGTTTCTTAGGTTATGTGGAAGACAATTCCAAAGATGAGCAGCAGAGTACGCTAAGCTTTTCTTGAATAAGTCAAGCCTAGGCTTGGGCACTTGCAGTCTGTTAAAGCGTAGACTGTGTCTTTTATTGTAATTGAACATTGGCCACAGATATGCTGGAGCATTGTGTGACAGGATTTTGTGAACTAAGGACAAGATCACTAATGAGTTATGTGAACTGATGACAAGAACCAGACAAGCGCGAGTGGAACAAGAGTTGAGAAGACGACGTTGGCTATGTAAAGAAAACACATGAAGGAAACCCTTTGATAGCATTACAAGGCTGTCCTTGTTCTGGAACCCCTCAGGTTAAAAGAGGTAGAGTTCGACCAAGAAAGCACACACTCACGGAGAAGAGAACTGGTGACTGAGAAGATAGTCAAGAAGAAGACATAGAAAGAACTTGAGCTGATGGCACGTGACAGACGGACTTGGCATGTGTTTGTTAAATACCTATGCTCCTCGGCGAGCTAAAGGGTCTTGAATGATTGATTGATTGATTGAATGATTGACTGATTAAGACGAACCATGCTTTTGTGCAAGGCCTATGCTCCTTAGAGAGTTGATGAGATGTGATGATTATACCATTACAAATGGAGATTTACGCATCTTAGGTGTACAACATTTAGCAATACCTGAGCTACCATGTATGGCACGTGTAATTCGTGGTCTCTAATGAGGCAAAGAGAGAATAGGATTTCTGCTCCCTCAAGCATGTCGTACAAGGCTACTAATATCGTTTTTTTGTCGGTTGAACCTGATGTTTTTTGTAATATCCGTATATTCCGAATTGCAATAAAAGCAACTCTAGATTTTTGTATTCATATTTTGATATGATTGTCTGTTCCTCCAACTGTGTCAACATAGATGCCAATGTATCTGTATGGTCCGAAATCTTGTAGGGTTATTTCTTCAAGTGCAGTTTTGTTATCGTACACTTCATTTAACCTCATTATCTTTGCCTTCTCATTGTGTCATCAGTAGTGGTATAGATAAAGATAAATAATATATTTTATAATGTTTTATTCATCGAGAAACCAGCGTGGAATCTGCCTCATGGACATTATTGGATGGAAATGGGAATAATTAAATATAATCTGAAAGTTGCATTAAAATATCGCATTTAAGTCACTGCAGGGAGCGCAAAACGGCGAGAATCATGGCTCACAAACTGTACCAGGGCAAATAGAGCATCTTGAGTGATTGATCACGTGTGTTCGTTCGTAATAACTTTGTGGCATCATATATCAAACAATGGTACGTCATAAACTAGAATAGTTCATTGACAATGTGTGCATCTGAATTTATAATAAAGGTACTTCCATAGATGTTACAGTAAAGGCAGTCCCATAGAAGTTATAGTAAAAATGACAAAAAAAATGACTTCCCTTAGAAGTCATACTAGAAGTTAGTCTCATACAAATTATAGTAAATGGTAGTCCCATTGAAATTGTCACACAATGATTGGGTCCATCTCTTTTCCTCTCCAGCAGTATTTAATTACATTTTGTGTATGTATACTAGATTACTTGAAATTTCCGCAGATATTAGCTATTTTCTATATATAATCTGTAATATAACCTGACACTTTAGTCGGTTGAAAAGCACTGTGTAAATCTACCTCGGACCAAGAAGATAATCAGACCTTGCCAGAGTTAAGACTAAATTCAGCTTTCATTTATCAGACTGGCCCCTTGTTTGAGCGTTTTGAGGACTTACAGCCCAGGAAAACTCTACTGTTTTAACACGGTAAACCGGAATCTGAGGGAACTCAAACACAAAGTCAAAAGTGGGAAATTATTGTTAAAGTAACAACATCACAGACATAGTTTAATAGGTCTCTACAAGTGCCTTTATTTCTCTGAGCCAGCAGTCTGTGAGCCTAAAGATTGGCTTGGTGGTACCAGTTGAGGATACTACTTCTGAAACAAGTGAGGGTATTAGTGGCCTGAATTCGACGCTAGACACCATCATCAGACGGGTCTTAGAGACGTGGGATAAGCTTTGCATTTACTCCCTGATTATACTTGGAACGTGCTGCAACTCTTAATCTTGATCAGGGACGCGAGCGATCCAGTCACCTATCTGCGAAGAACCAAAACACTAGCGAGAGCAGAAACCCTAGCAGCTAACTGTACAAATAACAATGCCAAGTGAAACTTCCCCTTATATTAATCCACTTTAACATCAAATGATGATGACCAATTTTTGTTAAAGAATTATTTAGTTTTTAATAACTGTCAAAGCCTTATTGATTATTAAATTTGTTACTTATATCTATCCAAATTTAAAGTTGATTTAATCATTTTGAAGGGGTTGTATCCGTATGTTTCAGACAATTTCTTAAATACACTTAAACAGAGCTATACAATAATAATAAGAGGAAATTCGCTGAATTAACTCAGCTGGGGCCTTGAACGAGCTAACGATTTATAAGATAACCCTTTCCTTCAGAAAAGTTAACGGCAGATACTAGAGTTAACGTGGTCAGCCAATGCAGCATGGTTCTCGCTTTTCTGAATATCTTGTGAACAATCCCTGGAGGTAGAAGCATCATTATCCTTCTATCTACAAATCTGCCAAGAGTAATCTTGTGCGAAGGTAGACACCTTTGAAGACCCACATCAGTTACTCTTGAGTTTTGGCTACTGTTGGACCACTACTGCAGAGCAAAGGGGAGGCAAACCGTGACAAATTAAGCTACTCGTCTTGGGGTTAATGAACTCGGTCACACAAGTGTGATAAATCACAAATTTGGTGAGTCGCTCCGGTATTGAACTCGGACTCACATGTTTGATATAAACAACTTGCAGACCTCGTTCCAGACTATAGAACATGTCTAGTTAATTCTTTAGACTTAACTGACATAAATTTCAGATTTACTGAAAGAATATTATCAGAGTGTATTTCTGTTAAATCTGAGCATACGGTGTATTTATAAATAACAGTAAAAATAATTTTGCTAAGAATAATTGAATAATTGGAAAAAAAAAAACAAAAATTATTGTAACAAAAGTAAGGCGAAATAAGAAGTTCACTTGCTGTGGCTAATTTGGTGTTGTGATTAAGTTTTACTAGTAAAGTAGCAATTGTATTTTTGTGTAGCTTTGTAAACAGACTTCATGGCTCAGAATGGCCAAGTCCCAAAGTCTCCACACATTTTATCTGAATGTCGCTAAGGAACTGGGCATGACCGGTCAAACTGACAGATTTTGTGATTAGTTCGGTTAAAGCCGAACAAGAAAAAGCAGAGAAAGCGGCTGAAATGGAAGAGAGAAGGATGGCCAGAGAGCACGAAAAGGTCCAAGCCGAAGAGAAAGAAGCGCAAAGGAAACACGAAGCACCAAAGAGAGAAAAAGAAAGCAGAAAAGAAGGAACAGACCGACGGAGCTCACTAGATTATTTAATATCTATACAGCACAAGTAGCCACCATTCAACTAACTGGGTTGGGACAAACACTGACATTTGCTGACGATATACTCATTTACAGAACTGGCTCTGACCGACAAGAAATGGTTAATAGCATACATGGGGCACTACAGGAGGTGTCTAAATGTTGCGAGGAAACTGGCTCCAAAGTCAATCACGACAAGGCCTGCGTGATGTGGTGCTCCTTGAACAACTCCATTGTGAAAGCAGACCTCCCAGATATTACTCTCAATGGACAGAGGATTGAAAGGCAAGACAAGCTGAAATACCTCGGAGTTACATTTGATCGCGGGCTCTCGTATAAGTACCATGTTGAGCAAATCACACAGAAATGCAGGAGAGGTCTAGCAGCCATGAAAATAATGGCCGCGGCTCGTCTGGAGCAGAGATTACAATTTCTTCTTTATCAACAGCTAGTCACATCGGTCATTGAGTATGGGCTGGGAATACTCACGCTGTCAGTTACACAATGTGAACGACTAGAACATATTCAGAATGAAGGGATGCGCATAGTCTTGGGCTGTACGCGAGATATCCCCATTTTGACAATGAGGTATATGCTTGGAGTGCTGTCGATTAAATCCAGATATAAGATGGCCCAAAAAAAAAAACCTATATGCGAGTATCCACAGACAAACGGCAACCTCTGCATGGAAACATAGCTGACATTAAGGGAGCAAGAATAAAGAGAGGAATGTCGTGGATGGCACAGGCACAGACAACGATCAAGCAGGTGACCACAGTCGACAATATATTCAGAGGGGAAGAGTGGAGTATGTTAGATGAGAACTGGATTAATTACCAGCATGTACTCATCAGCCTTGGCAGAGAGTGTAGAAATTGGGGGAATGGAAAAGAAGAATTGGAAATTAATCAACTGATACATGATCATTCCGGGTATGATGATGCCATTGTGTATACAGATTGGTCTGTGATCCGTGGTGAGAAATCCGATTGGGGCTTCTCTGCTCGGGTGCAGGGCAGAATCGTCGACGAACATAGCGGTGCTTACCAGATAACAACTTCCAGCATGAGAATGGAAGTCGAGGCTGTTACTGCAGCCTTAAGGTGGACAACTAAAACTTCATTAACAAAGGCCATCATTGTGTCAGACTCTCAGTCCATGCTTTGGAAGGTTCATAGAGGTTGGTTGCGGCATGAATGGAAAACATTCATAGAAGCTTCCAGTCTACAAGAGCTGGTTTGGGCATTGTCGTAGATTTGTGATAGGTGAATTAAGACTTGGGTTGGTCCCTTCTGTATAGCAATAGAAACAGGTGATAGCTCAGTGAGATAATAAAATAGAAATAGATTTCACGAGTGAGATGGAGGAAATATATTAGAGTCGGTCTCTGACCCTCGAGATGATTTCTCTCAGTCAGCCTATCATCTACAACAGATTAAGTTTTGTCAGACCGTCTAGTATAATATATATATATATACATATATACATATATACATATATATATATATATATATATATATATATATATATATATATATATATATATATATATATATACCTCACATACACAGACACATAAGTGACTACAATAGACACACAGACGTGAAACTATGACAGATGAAAATATAGATAATTTGGAACGAACTGACCGACACACTGGAATAAGTTTATGTGAAGTTTAATTACACTGGCTA
Organism: Oreohelix idahoensis; assembly: GCA_024509875.1. NCBI lineage: Eukaryota > Metazoa > Mollusca > Gastropoda > Stylommatophora > Oreohelicidae > Oreohelix > Oreohelix idahoensis. Next base: position 67,202 of record JAMPIV010008840.1, read on the forward strand.
ACAAAAAAAAATTTTTTTTTCTTTCTCTAACATTTCTATGTTTTTCTGGTCAATTTTAATGCGCTGTTTTTAAATCTGCAAACCGTTTTTCTCTATCAGGTCGGGATCTTTAGAAATAAGCAATTGAAGTTTTTTAACAACGCATACAGTATTACATCATTCGTACAAGAAGTAAATCAGTTATGAAGGCTTGAATTTCTTTGCAGTCGACTTTCGTCGGTGAATGGCATGTGGTACATCGCGATGAAACATCCAACAATAATCGTCAAGCATGGTCACACTCCACCGTCCTTGTTAACGTGACTCCATTACGGCGATATCTTGATGGAATCGTTCTCCATGTTCATCGCTGACTTCACCAAAGTTGTCATGGAAAAAGTCAAGATGTGAATCGAGCAAATGGATTTTGAGGGACATGTTACAGCCCATAATTCGGTATGCATCTATGCACTGCTTAACAATATGCACATAGTCGACAGATTTGTGATTTCCCAGAAAGTTATCGACGATTGATTTGAATGCCATCCATGCGCGAAGTTCACTACCATGTAACAAGTTCTCGAATTGTTTGTCTGCAATAACTTTCCTAATCTGAGGTCCTACAAAGATACCTTCCTTTATCTTTGCATCGCTAACTTGCGGAAACTTTTCTCGAAGATAAGTGAAAGCTTTGCTCGTTTTATCTAACGCTTTTACAAAATTCTTCATGAGCCCCAACTTTATATGTAACGGTGGTAAAATGATGCTGTCTTTGTTAACTAATGGCTCGTGTATTAAATTTTTATGCTCGAGCTGCATACGATCCATGATAGGCCACACCTTTCTTGCATAATGTTCCTGTCTGTTGCGGCTGTCCCATTCACATAGGAAGCAACAAAATTTAGTATACTCAGTCTGCATGCCCGTGAGAATTGCAATGACCTTTAGGTCTCCACAAATCCGCCATTGGTAGTCATTGTACTTTTGTTTTCCAAAAGTATAGCCATATTGTCATAAGTTTCTTTCATATGAACTGAGTAGGCGACTGGAATTGCTGAAAATAAATTTCCGTTATGCAATAACACGGCTTATAGACTAGTCTTGGAAGAGTCGATGAAAAGTCGCCATTCGTTGACTATGTGCTCATGACCGAGGTGCACCATTAGACCGTTTACATCTTTGCAAAGTATTGAACAAGTTCTCTGTGTCTATGACGAAATTTAGATATCAGAGTATTGGGCGCTAAAAGATTCCATTCTTTGAGTCGCGAACCGAGTAATTCCGCTTGTCCTTTGGTAAGAGCGAGATCACGTATTAGATCTGAAAGTTCTGAACGGTTAATTAAGTGAACACCATCATTCCCCGGTATATAATCCGAGTCAGAATTAGTTTCTAAAGCAGGTAAACTATCACTTTCTGATGGTTCATTCACGTCCAACGGCTATTATTCTGGTGGAACTGGGATCGGACACGTGATTGGATCATGAGGCACTGGTTTCGAAACCGATTCAATATTTGGATAAACCACAGACTTTCTAGTTTTAAAAGTGAAACCATGGATATTTGTCAAGCAGAAGTAACAATCAGTAGCGTGCTTTGTCGGTTTACGCCATATTACTGGCACTCCAAAAGGCATCGACTTATGCTTCGGCGATTTTCTTAACCAACCTGCCAATGTATTTGCACAAGTCGAACAAACTACATTTGGCTTCCAAGATTTATTTGCATCATCAACTTTCGAATCGAAATAAAGTTCATATGCTTTCTTTAGTAATGGTGTAAAGTTTTTCTGGTGAACACGATCGGTAAAATATCCGCACACGTAACAGAACAGATCAGTCGAATTTCTACAACTTCTAGAAACCATATTTCACTCAGAATTATTTTAAAATACAGTAACTATTTGAAAAATAGCGTAACATATGTCATGCATCTTTTAGCAGTATAAAAAGTAGAATTATTTTGCATTTTATTAATTTTTAATAAATTGTATAGTAAAAATGAAACGGAGCAAATAACGGTTTCCCAAAAATATATTTATTCGCAAATATCTTAAGAACCCGATGTGATAAAGATAAACGGATTTCAAATTTGAAATCAGCGCAAGAAACTGACCTAAGAACACTTATTCTTATATAAGAAAGAAAAATGGTGTTTGTCAGTGTTATCATAATAAACTTCCATCACAACATATAAAATTACATCAAACATATACAAATAGTCATAAAGTCAATGAATTTCTACAAGAATGATAGACCCATTGGTATGATCCTTTCCCTCGATGTATAGCCCACAGTCCTGTTAGAAGAAAAAGTGATAGTCCGAAAGAGTCACGGATACATCTGCTGTAGTCTAATATTTTCCCTTTTAAAGATATGAACAGACTTTGATATTAGTATGATCTTTTCCCTCGATGTATAGCCCACAGTCCTATTAGAAGAAAAGTGATAGCCCCAAAGAGTCACGGATACATCTGCTTTAGTCTAAGAGTTCCTTTTAAAGGTATGAACAGGCTTTGATACTCTGATCTATCCTGAGGAAAATATTGTTAGCGACAAAAACTTGGATAAAGAAATACAAAGGGGGTGAAATTTGGTATACCATAAAAGAGTCACTCGTTCCTGCTTTCTCTCTGTTCATTCATCAGGGCCCTGACATACATTCTTACCTACAATCGAGCTGTTGTTCGCCGTCTGGCGCAAACGTTAGGAAAACCACACCCGTTAATCTGTCTTTCTTTTAATGAAGCGGATCCCAGCTCTGCAGATTTTTGGGTTCATCCAATGGATCCGGGTAGCTTCCTCTTCATGCGAATATTTTGCAGACTAAGGTTAGTGTCACTTGAATCACGAGGTAAGAATTGGTTTTAAGCGGGCTCACCGTGTCAGAATCACGAGGTTTCCACTACTTAGGAAAAATGTCAGGTTTGTAACTTCGATCAAAGGTAAAATTCTTGGTCACACCACAAGTTGTCAAAAATGTCGGTAAGGTTATTGATTGTAATATTTTACTTGCCACACGGGCTGAAATGTACTTGAGGTTTTTCTCAGGAAGAATTATGTCTGGCTCGATAGGCCCGTTACTTCATTAAATCTTAAAGTTCTTGTAATGGGTACTCTGTCGTTCTGGATGCCAACGCAATGCCGGACAGGTTTTACTTTATACACCCAAGTCTTTAAGAAAAAAATGTTTTTGTTTTTCACAGATATTTCTCATGTACTAAAACGCTGGCAAAGTTGGGCTACCCCAGTTTCACTCCAAACAGAACTACGGGTATCACAACGAAACTAAGAGTTTCACTTATAAATATAAGTATCTAGAACGAAGCGATCACGTCTACTGCAACTAAGAGTATGAATGACTAGTCTAAAACTCTGGGTAAGATATATGAAAACAGACAAAGGATCCCACGTTATTTCGCAAATCCGAAATAGTCTCCCCTTCCCGTCTTAACACTTAACCTAGACGCAGGCCATAACTGCCAAAACGCGTCTTTGGCACCTCCGTCTAACTATTCTCACTCCTGAGCAATGCATGAGGGCGCCGTTCACACCTCACGCCGAGATTTCAGCCAAAGAAACGCTGTGTCAGGTGAAAATGTAGACGATATGTCTGCCATCATGTCTGACTAGACGAATTCTCACGCTATTTCGTCTCATCCAGAGACTCACATCTATGTAATAATACGCGTTACTTGTATGAGAAAAGAAACGGCAAAGTCAGAATGGGAAAATAATATTTTGTCGCAAACGAACGAATGCGAAAGGCAGGAAAAGGATAAACGAGCGATAATAAAGTAGAGGACACGGGTAGAAAAGAAAGAATATAGAAAATTTATTGATCATAAATCTCTATGCGACAGAACGTCCCCCCTTTAAGATATGGAACCACTCCATGTCTACGTTATGGAAATAAATTCCTATATACGTAGCTTCAGGGTGTCTGTCCTCTTCCCTCTCGTCTCCCCCCTCCGTCTCTCTCCAATTCCTACTCAAGTCTACTCCCAAAGTTTCCTTTCTCTGGAATGTCTTCCGTCCGCGCTTGAAAGAGAGTCGCAGCTTTTGACATTTTTGAAAGATTTCGTGTGATTGCAGTGGAATTTCCCCGCCACTATCGTCATCTTCGTCAATTTTGGCGATCGTCAGGAGATGTTCGGAGGTCGGCCCTGGTCATTCCACGTATTTCTTTAACAGATTTAAACGGAAAACCTTCTCCTTTCCTTTCATAGAGATCTGATAGTTAGCCTTAGAAATCTTTTTCAGGACGGTAAACGGCCCTTGCCATCCGATCCTCAGTTTGTTGTTTCCGGTGGGGAGTAACACCAAATCTTTCTCTCCTGCTTCCAGTTCTCTTTCTTTCGCGACTTTCCTGTAGCTTCTTCTTTTTCCTCTTTAGCTTTAGCTGATTTTCTCTCCGCGTCATATCTGTCAAGTTCGTCCCTGATAAAAGCTTTCGCTTCTTCTCCATCCAAACCTTTTTCTCTCGCTTCGTCCCTGAGCATCTGTTCAAGTTTCGCCCTTTCGGCCATTGTAAATCAGTGACTGAGACTAGTCGAGAAAGAAAGAAGAAAAAGATATACTGGTTCCTACCACTTGCGAGAAAATACCAAAACCAAAGATGATATACTTTAACCTAGGATACCTTCTCCTTTACTATAGTATCCAACTATCGCTGCTATTCCTGGCTCTAAAAGCTCTAATTGCAAGCGACTACACCAAATAAATGGTAGTAAGATTACTCACTGAAAAATAAGTTGCTACAGTGGAAACAAAATAATTATTACAAAAAATGTTTAAGGAGAAAAAAAAACATTCCCTTAATTTTTAAGTCCACTACAAGTTCACCCCTGAAGTCAGATCGGGTAAGGGAGGCAATTAATCTGGACGATATAGTCCGAAACGTACTCCTTAACTTAGTTCAAAACACTTTTCATCTTTAAACCCAGTGACTGTTAGACAATCACAAACTTTACCAGCGTTTAGTATACCAAATCAATAATTGACATATATTCCGACAAAATCAACCTGTAACTCAAATGTATATTACTCAAAATGCTATGGAAAAACAATTATTAATTGTGTGGTTAGCACGCCCATAAAAAGATCGTTAGTCTAGGGGACTTGTTATTTTTAAAGATACACAAAAATCCACGAGACAATCACACTCTTACTCTATTTCAGAATACACAATCTTACAGACGAGCTGATATTGTCGTGCTAGCTCAGGATTAAAAGTTCAATTCCCAGAAAAACAAGCACTATTTGTCGTATCGTCTGCCTCTTCTAAGTTCAAAATCCCGATAGACGAGACCTCATTTGTCGTACTTGCTCAGGATTTTTAGTTCAATTTCCGGAAACGAGCCCACGTTTGTCGTACTCGTTTTCCTATTCTAAGTTCCAAAAAATCCTACGGACGAGACCACATTTGTCGTAGATTTGTGATATATGAATTAAGACTTGGGTTGGTCCCTTCTGTATAGCAATAGAAACAGGTGAAAGCTCAGTGAGATGATAAAATAGAAATAGATTTCACGAGTGAGATGGAGGAAATATATTAGAGTCGGTCTCTGACCCTCGAGATGATTTCTCTCGGTCAGAATATCATCTACAGCAGATTAAGATTTGTCAGACCGTCTAGTATAATATATATATATATATATATATATATATATATATATATATATATATATATATATATATATATATATATATATATATATATATATATATATATATATATATGATAGGGTGGGCGAGATGGTGATAATGATATTGATGTTGTGATGTTTGATCACTCTCTTTTCACACTCGCACCGACCCGAACAACAATAAAACTCTTGATTCTAGAGGCAGGGGCTGTATTTATTTTTACAACCCATTCTGTGACTCAACAAACATTAAACAAATAAACCAACGAACATAACAAAACAAAACAAAACACCCAGCATGTGCCCGATTGCTACTCTGAAGACGCAAACAAAGCAACGGCTGGTTAAAATCATAGTTAAATAATGATACTCTCATCCTTCCACGCCACCTGACACCCTCAACTATCACACACGCACACACACTCATCCACGTTGTCCAATGCGACTAGTAAGGTGTTGTGCATGAGGCTGACAATCTCACCGTGTAATACAGATTGCTACCGAAACTACTACTGCACGAGCATCTGAATGCTTCATACGGATGAAACCACACTGGTGGCCCCATGCTCCCTCAGGAGCGGAGAAGAGAAATATATATCTCCAAGTGAGCCCACGTGCTCTCACAAACCATTCTTCACATAACCATAATTAAATAATAATAAAATGGGTATAAAATAATATTCTTCAGCTACATGTACATCAAATACTCTCAGTAATAAGTGTATACCACCACCTCGAACTGATCCATCTCAATATTCGTCACTGCCCTCTGAACATGTCGTAAGTGGCGACTGGTGCGCCTGGTAACAAGCGTGTCGTATACGACCCCTGATGAGACTGAGAACTCATCACATGAAACACATCGTTACCGTCACCGAAACAACCACAGCAATAGCATAAAAATGCTTATTGTGGGCCTGTAATGGACACCAGCTGCATTGGTGTTTCCATGCTCCGCCGGGAGCAAACAGAGAAACACCTGTCTCAACGTGCCTTACGCCTTACGCACGCTCTCCAGAAATCTAAATATATATTTTCACCTCAAAGTAACCCACCAAAGATAAACAGTTGGATATTGATAAGTAGGCTATCGTGAAATACACTTAAATGCTCTTACATAAAGAATAAAATATAATTATTCTCGACTTAAACAAAACTGGAACTAAATACACAACGTGTCCCATGGCGTAACATTAAGTGATAACTAAGAGTGTTAAATGCAGACTTGCTGGCGCCGCTTTTATTTCAGAATTATAGAAAACTAATTCTAATTTAAATTAACTCACGTGCATGTCTTTGTTCTTCTGTTACCGACACAGGGCTAGCCTAACTTCGTTACCCTCTCGTCCGGACTGAATCTTCAAATAGGCCGGTTTGATGCTCGCTATTTCTTTATAAGCCCAGGTCGAATCACTCAATTTACTGCGCGCTAGGCGTATTGATTTAGCCGCATACATAACACCCGCGATTTTTGCTTTAGAAGGCCCAAAAACAGAAATAAACACAATTATTTCTAGAGCAAAAACACAATTCTACACCACAACTTAATTTAAAGGCATTATTATGGCCTTTTCATCAATCTTGAAGACTTTTTACATCCCAGCATGCTTCGCGCACATCGAAAATATGGGTGATAAATGTGCCACTCACAATGAAGGGGGAAGCTGGGGTGTCTTCCCGTGAAGGGGTAAGCCGGGTGTCTTTCCGTGAAGGGGGAAGCCTGGTGTCTTCCCGGCCCCATCACATATATATATATATATATATATATATATATATATATATATATATATATATATATATATGTATATACCTCACATACACATAAGTGACTACAATAGACACTCAGACTTGAAACTATGACAGATGAAAATATAGATAATTTGGAACGTACTGACCGACACACTGGAATACGTTTATGTGAAGTTTAATTATCATAATAAACTTCCATCACAACATATAAAATTACATCAAACATATACAAATAGTCATAAAGTCAATGAATTTCTACAAGAATGATAGACCCATTGGTATGATCATTTCCCTCGATGTATAGCCCACAGTCTTGTTAGAAGAAAAAGTGATAGCTCCAAAGAGTCACGGATACATCTGCTGTAGTCTAATATTTTCCCTTTTAAAGGTATGAACAGACTTTGATATTAGTATGATCTTTTCCCTCGATGTATAGCCCACAGTCCTATTAGAAGAAAAGTGATAGCCCCAAAGAGTCACGGATACATCTGCTTTAGTCTAAGAGTTCCCTTTAAAGGTATGAACAGGCTTTGATACTCTGATCTATCCTAAGGAAAATATTGTTAGCAACAAAAACTTGGATAAAGAAATACAAAGGGGGTGAAATTTGGTATACCATAAAAGAGTCACTCGTTCCTGCTTTCTCTCTGTTCATTCATCAGGGCCCTGACATACATTCTTACCTACAATCGTGCTGTTGTTCGCCGTCTGGCGCAAACTTTAGGACACCCACACCCGTTAATCTGTCTTTCTTTTAATGAAGCGGATCCCAGCTCTGCAGATTTTTGGGTTCATCCAATGGATCCGGGTAGCTTCCTCTTCATGCGAATATTTTGCAGACTAAGGTTAGTGTCACTTGAATCACGAGGTAAGAATTGGTTTTAAGTGGGCTCACCGTGTCAGAAACACGAGGTTTCCACTACTTAGGAAAAATGTCAGGTTTGTAACTTCGATCAAAGGTAAAATTCTTGGTCACACCACAAGTTATCAAAAATGTCGGTAAGGTTATTGATTGTAATATTTTACTTGCTAAACTAAGAGTATGAATGACTAGTCTAAAACTCTGGGTAAGATATATGAAAACAGACAAAGGATCCCACGTTATTTCGCAAACCCGAAATAGTCTCCCCTTCCCGTCTTAGCACTTAACCTAGACGCAGGCCATAACTGCCAAAACGCGTCTTTGACACCTCCGTCTAACTATTCTCATTCCTGAGCAATGCATGAGGGCGCCGTTCACACCTCACGCCGAGATTTCAGCCGAAGAAACGCTGTGTCAGGTGAAAATGTAGACGATATGTCTGCCATCATGTCTGATTAGACGAATTCTCACGCTATTTCGCCTCGTCCAGGGACTGACATCTACGTAATAGAATGCGTTACTAGTATGAGAAAAGAAACGGCAAAGTCAGAATGGGAAAATAATATTTTGTCGCAAACGAACGAATACGAAAAGCAGGAAAAGGATAAAAGAGCGATAATAAAGTAGAGGACACGGGTAGAAAAGAAAGAATATAGAAAATTTATTGATCATAAATCTCTATGCGACAGGCATACTGTCCTAGTCATGCTGGGGTATGTGGTAATGAAAGAGCTGACAGACTAGCATCGAGAGCACCCGTAGTGCGGACACTATATATGGATGAGGGAGATACACTGAGAACAATTAATGATCACCTGTTAGAGAATGACACTGCAATAGATGTGTGAACGGATTGATGACGTCATTATATAAAAGATACCCTCAATTCTATCTAACATAAGAGACAACAGAGACTGATGACGTAATTCATAATTAACCTATAAAACAAAAGAAACTTAACATAGACACAAAAGACAGTTATAGGAAATGACGACAAGATGACGGTAACGTTACTAGTGCAGTAACAATGACATATACATAAATGGTGCACAAATAATTGTAACCAGTGGTTTTAGCCAATAGATTCATTGGGATAAAAGACATCCGTTATGAAGACTAATGTTTAGCAGTCTTTAGCTACTAACCTTGCAACGAGATGGTCGTGATATTGAGACAGACCGATGTTGAAGTAGACTCAGATAGACTCAAGCTATTTTATCCCCTGACATTGGACAGTGTATTTCTTGCTTTGACGCAGAAATGGTATGAATTCGCTCGATGTGATATATTATGAATTCGCTCGATTTGATATATTATGAATTCGCTCGATTTGATATATGTCAATGACAAACAGCCATTTGTGTTTAAGATCGAACATTGTTAGAATAGTTTTTGGAACATATTTATTTTGGAGATTAGCTCCCTAATTGTCTTCCACTCTCCCATCGTTCAAAATACACCAGCTTCTTAGTTGGTTTTGACGATGACATTCTGCATTACACAACAGCTACATACGAAACTGGAATAATACCAAATACTCTTTGGTACCAGTTTCCAACGTAATATAATAGAGTAGGACATTGTAATCTGCAACCGACACTATAATTATATGATCAAATCGTCTGTGAAAATTGGAAGACTTGTAAAATAAAGTTATTGTTGGAACTTCTATCATGGATTAGTTCTGCATTCAGTTTGGATGATCTCTGATGAAAGAGTACTACATTATATGTCACACAAAGTCCAAGGAAACCGAATCAAATAAAAACCTGGGTCCCGTAAAATATCGAAGAGAATTTCTACCTCTGGTGAACCAAACCAGTACTCTCGTTTTATGACTCTTCAGAAACACTTATTAGAAGGAAAAAGAGAAAAGATAAAAATATAAAATAAACTTTACCCAGTATGTAAAACGGGTACATACTTAGAGGGCAAGATTGGGGCGCCCTGTCACAGATGAATCATCAAGGTTAAGACTTGGAATTTGGCATCAAACGTAAGGCTAGTAGAGATGGACGTATGAGAGGAATCCGTCGTGTTTACAACCAGCGAGCTACAGGAACAGTTAGCATTCACATACTTCGACATATACTGATGGAGACTGAGCACCTATGGGTTTGCCTGGAGTGCAATGATGTCAATTCTGTATAACAATAACAATAACCACGTAAAATCAATTTGTTTCTAAATTAAGCAATTCTTAAATAAAGTGAATTTTAGAAGGCCATTCTTGTGAATTATCATTGGGAATGCTGATATAGGTAGCTTCTATCATGAGTATATCGCTGGTGGGAAAAAGGCTCGTCCGAAATTTCCCTACCCTAAAAGTTTGTTGTGCCCTCCACCGACACCTGGAGATTTACCAAAAAATTCCATGTCATCTACGGGAAACTGCATTTGACCGATTTCCGATCCCCTATCAAGAGTATCGACAACAACGAGTACTATTTCTGTTTTTGACCAGACCACTACATTTCCATTCGTCAGCTTTTTATCACAACTGAAAGTTCTTCCTTTTACATTATATTTTTTCTGTCCTGATCTTGTCTACAAAATTTTACACAAAAGGATGCCATCATCATCAACATCATCATTTTCTTTTTTCGTTCCCTATGGAGTATGGAACCACTACTGCACCTGGTCCCCTTACATGAAGCCTGCACCAAAGTATTCATGTGTGCTTCCAGATGTGGTTTCTGTAGCAATATTTTTACACGATTGTCACGGAATTCCTCCCCTGCTTTGCAGTGGTTGTCCAACAATGGCCAGAACTCAAGAGTATCTAAACTGGGTCGTCAAAGGTGTTTACCTTTGCACAAGATTACTCTTGGCAGAGATGTAGATAGAAGTGTGATGGCGCTTCTATCCGAAGGGAGTGTTCACAAGATAATTCAGAAGTCAAGAACAATGCGGCATAGCGCTGAGCAATGGTTAACTTATATCTGTCCGTCACTGTTTGTGAAGGATTTAAGCAATAGTTTTTAGCCAGTTCAAGCCCCCAGCTGAGTTAATTCAACGAAATTCCTCTTATAAGTAATGGCTCTATAGATGTAAATATTTCTATGTATATATAATAATAATAATAGCCCCTTCAGTCATAACTGACTATGGAACTATATGTATATATAGATAGATGTTTTAAAGAATCTTACTCAAACGTTCGCTATCATATATACATAAATTGAATCGACTATGATTGTTTAGTTTTAAAACAACATGTAACAAATTTAATAATGAATTAGTCTTTAACAGCTAAAATAAGGAGGGGATGATGAATTTTGCTGTAAATACAAGTTTTCGTCACGGAGGCGTAGGTGAGGATTTATCAAAGTCCGTTGCTTTCGCCATTTTTTTTTACACGAAAACTTAACTCTAGGTGGGTCATGTCGCCGTGGTTTTCGTCACTTCTTGGTGATGAGTGTACTTCTCTCACACTAGTGGCGTAGTAACTTCAGTACTTCGAACCGTCTGATAGCTTGTAACCACAAGTAGTCTTGTACTACGAACGTTTGGAAAAATAGACAAACAAATGCCTCTGCTAAGTACATTTGTGGCTGCCAATTAACAGGCGCATTCTCTCTGTCCATCCACCAATGTTAATCTCTCAGAAGAATTAAATTACCGAGTACACAGTGTAGCTCAGGGAAGATGATTAAAATCACCATATTCCTCTGGGTATTAACTTGGAAAATGTGTCTGGACCGCTGTTACGGTATATGATATTAACGCCGTCTGCTAAAGGTTAGCGGACGTGCAAATGTAAAGGTTAAGACATTTAATATATTGCGATAGATGTTTCAATTATTGAACGCTCCATACACGATCGATTATGACGTGTCTAGCGTTGTTTGGGACACAGTCGGTAACTAGGAGACGCTACCCTTTGTTACTTGACCGCCAAGCTGAATAGCTGCGTTTTGTTAACCATCCAATTCAATGGCATGATATAGCCGTTTATATGTGCATTTATGATGGACCAGGGTCAGTCCTAGAACTCTACATGAGAGGAAACTTATGGAGGTTAGTGATTAACTAAATCCTTGGAAGGAGAAAGATAATCGTCTACTTTATACGAAGTAATTAGATTCACAGTCTCACTGTCGGCAGGTAGCCATGTCTAGCTGCGCGTGCATATAGCTGTGATGTTCTGACGACAATTACTGCATTGTATCCTTAAACGGACATTGACACGTAAAACAGCAGTCTACGCTATTGATTGATTGATGCATGTACCTCATGTGTGAATTGAACTGTTTATGTATGTGTGTAATCCATATTAAATTGTGAAGGACTCGAACCGGAGGCATTATTCGTTGAATCACGTTACACCATTCAACCATTATGAATTATGTATTTTATATCAAGTTGCTGAGTTAATAAGATGAACAGTTGTTTACATCTTGATGCCAAGTTCAGGCATTACGACAACCCAAAAATGAGGTTCACCCCATTCGCGTACGAATATTAGCACGATCAGAATTCAAGCAACACAACCAGTAACCACACACGAAAGTCCTTCAACAAAAGTGGCGGCCGAATGCGGGGAACGACAGAAAAAAAGAAACAAACTTCTGTTCCTTACGCACATGTTAACCACAAATATTTACGATCAATTTTCGATCACATGATCCAGTCGAAGATGACGCAGTACTCATTATAATGCCTAACAACATGACGTCACCGAAAGTCGTGTAGGTGAACTGTCCGAGAAAACCAAAGCCGTTTCTAAGTCTAACCAGGGGAAACATGAGCCATTGAAGCAAACACACGATATGGACTACAGGAGCAGACAGTCAGGGGCATTAGCCTAGCTGTTGACGACCTCTAGCACTGATCTAAGCAACGGAAAAGATAAGTCTAGTTGTTTTAATACTGTCGTCATTGCAAACAGTAATACTGAGTCCATGCCTTTTGCCTGCATAGGCATGTCTTTTCTGAATGTGTTTCATGTATTTTTTTGGGTTGTTTTAATGTGTTGTTAACTAGCGGGCCGGTTGGAGGGAACTGAAATCTCTGGGGAATGTCGCGAACAGCTGACCACCTAGATTTCAGTCGGTCTTAGGGCAGTTAAACGATTGCACTTTTGGAAGCCCCATTGAGGTTTGCCATTGGACTACCTGTCCAAATCTGCTGTCGTTTGACGATTTGTGTTAGCTGTACCGTTCCGTAGATAACTGGTGTATTTTATTTGTACTCAGTTCACAATTTTATTCAGTTTTGTATCATGTTCGTTAACTATTTCGTCCAGTCTACTCTTACTATCAATTTATTCTATGATTGTTAAATGATTCGTCCGTTATGAGTCCTGTGATGTCATCATTTTTTGCAGTCATTTTTTTTTTGTGTACTTTGCATATTCAGTTGACCTCGGGTCAATCTTTGACCCTTCGTTTTCCGTGTGACACTTCCGCTTGTTTTATTTAGTTCATAAATTCATTTTGAATTGTGAAAATGTCTTGTTTGCGTCTTGACATTGTTTGTACCCTTTAGTTGCATCATTGTTTTGTTTGTCCTCATGATATATATTAAATGCTACATTAATAATATAACATTATATTCAATAATACACTTGTAATTTAATTTAATTAATTTTTTCTGACATTTAAGGTTAATATGGGACATTGCATAATTATGCAGTGATAGTCCAAGAAATTAGCACTGCAATTTATAAGAGATGCCTAGGGCATAATAATATAATATATATATTGACCAAATAAAATAATCTTATAGTCTACCTTTGAGGTAATAGACCCATTGTATATTATTTAATATACTTTTCTAGTATTAAGAGAGTGACTTAGTACATTGAACAATATAATTACTAGGAATCATACCCAACATTATTGGATATTGAGATTAATTGTGTGATGTAATTACATTATAGTTAACAGATATCATAACTATTTATGATATAGTTATTATTTAGATACAATATTGTTACAAAATATTGTCTATTAGTTGAACTTAGACATACGAGTTCAGTACTATTGTGATTATTTATATTGAATATTCCTAAGTTGAGTAAGTATAATAATTACTCTGAAGCTACTATTGACTATTTTAATCAGTAATTACCAATAATTACTTACCAGATAAAAGTCAAAATGCTTACTATAGACCATTTCGTTAAAATTGGTAAAGAATATGGTTATAAATCTCAAGAACTTCGTCAGTTTGCTGAGGCAGAACTGGAAAAACATAAAGCAGAAATAGAGGAACAAAAGGTTGCATTAAAGAAAGAGGAGGAGGAACGTGAGATGAAGCAAATTGCCAAGGAAAAAAGATTAAGAGAAATTGCTCAACAGGAAGAAGAGAATAAATTGAAACGAGAGGAAATTATTTTACAACAAGAAATGGAATTGGCGCGTATTAAATTGGAGACAGCAAGATTACAAGCACAAAGTGCTGATGCAAACCAGAATAATAACGCACAAAATGGATCGTCATCCAGCCAAACTAAACATTTCTACAACTTTAAATTACCCACTCTCAACTTAAACGTGGACGACCTTTCATCGTTCCTGTCACGTTTTGAACAGACCTGCAAAACAAATCATTTGCCTGAAGAGTCATGGGTACTCAAGTTAAATGAATTCTTGGTTGGAGAACCATTGACGGCTTCTCAAAATGCTGACCCATCAATAGCAAATAACTACGGTGCTATTAAGTCCTTGCTTTTACGAAGGTTTCACCTGGACGAGGAACACTGTAGGTTGAAATTTAAGGAAATTTTACCTGAATCTCCAAAAGATTTTGCAGGATTCATTGCGAACATACGCAATACATTTAATAGATGGGTTGAACTGGCAGAAGTCAACAAATCATACGACAAATTAGTTGACTTACTACTACGGGATAAGGTATTATCTTCGGTTAGCCAGCCATTTTTTGCATATTTGCAGGAGCGTAAACCAGGTACTATCGACGAGTTAGAAAAAATTTCTTTAAACTACTGTTCGGCACATCCGAATGCAACCATTTCTAACTCCTCATTAAGAGAACCTCTACCTGTGGCGTCTAATATGGCCTACAATCATAATAACAAACAAAGACATCACAGTGTAGACAGAAGTAGGTTCCAAAGAAATCACAATGTTAACTTTCAGAAGAGACATAATAATGATTTCAACAATAAAAATGAGTTCAACAGAGGTAGATCACGAGATAGAAATTATTCACCTCAAACAAACTACCACAATGGTCAACATAACACTAATTATAATCGATCACATACTCCCAATAATAACAATAACTGGAATGGTAATAATCATGGCTCGAGACATCGAGATAATAGTTACTATAGAGGACGACGAGATAATTCTAACAATTATACTCGGAATCGATCTCATTCTCGGGGATCATCTCATTACAACCATAATACAGGGGCGGCAGTTACAAATAATACTACTGATGCCTCCTTTAATGTATTCTAAACACTCACGGGTAGTCATCAGGTTCTATTTCGTTTGAGTGAGTACGCACCAACTTACGTTGATGCTAGTTTTTATAAATGTCTTCTGTCACGCACGTATATGCACAATTTGGTGTAGGGGAATTCGTGCGCGCTTGTGTCCAAGCAAGGCAGATGACGTCAGAGGTTACAAAATGAAAGCCAGCATCTCAAGCCAGACATTGAGTCTGTTGCCTATATTCCTATATATATACCCAGTGTGTTGGGTTAGTTATTCTTCTGGTACAATGACTTCTTGGTAGAAGTCATTGTCGGATTACACTACACGTAAGTCCGAACCAGTTTTTGGTAAGAAGTGAATTGTTTACTTGAACTTTCGTGTCACCATCCTTTGTTGGCATCTAGCTAGCACCTTTCTGCAAAGGGGTGTTATAATGGATCAACGGGGAATTTCACTGAAAGTATTTTAATATTACAAAGGATTCAAGGCTTCATCCTTTACGGTTTATTGGATTGTAATGATATATGGATTGCCGTCGTACGAGTCACGGCGACGAAGAGAGGTTAGCCAAGCACTAGGACATAACCTTCGTTGTTTATATTAGATGCAAGTATGTATGGATCTGCCATGTCAGGGGTACCAAGCTACTAAAGTACCCGACCAGAATTGTAGGATAGAATCAATATATTTATTCCAAGACCTTTATGGTTGAATAGTCCTAACGGTCATGACATTGACGCAAGGTCAAACCCTGATCTTATGTGAGGAAGTTACTATGCCTGTACCATGCCCATATATATGCTACATGTACGTTTACTGTGAAATCCATGTTGGAGTACTGTAACCTGTTGTCGTCAACGTATTTTCGTCCTAAATAAATTATGATGTCAGTAAAACTAACGAGTTCGTCCCTATACACATTGGCACTCGTTGACGTGCCGGCTTGTTATTGAAGTCCTTCTTTCACGTTCCAAGAAAGAAACATTCGCGTTATTATTGTCAAATCCAAATAGCATCGCCCGTGTTGGACCGTTGTCACTACGACACCATCAACATCCTTTAGTCAGCGGTTCACACCCCAGGAAAAGCGAGGCTACAACTACCCCTATAGCTCAGGTCCCACTTGACAATGATATAACACAGTCTTCTGCTGCATGTTTTGCTATTAATTATAATGTGGCAAATAGTTGCCAAGATTGTAATACTATTTTTCAGAAGGCCAAGGAAACGGTGCTGAATTGTGGACACCTTCATACAGCAGTTGGTCTTTCAGCGAACGATGGCAAGGGTACCCTGATGTTCAAAAGAGGATTAGTCAATGGTACGGTGGTCTCAGTTTTAAAAGACTCTGGATCAACAACCACTGGAGTTCGGCAGTCTTTGGTACATCCTAGCTATGCAACAGGGGACTATGTCCGTTGCATGACCTTCGGGGGTACTATTGAGTACTACCCCACTGCCATAGTACATGTTAATACACCATTTTTTTCAGGTAATGTCAAGGTGTGCATGCTACAGAATCCATCAGCTGATCTTACATTAGGACGCATACATGGGAGTAAAGATTGCACTCCTAAAGAAATTAATGATTGGGAGAAAAAAAATTTGCATTCCTTTAGCAACGCTAACGCTGTTGTTGATGTGGCTACACTTCGTGCCAGCAACATAAATACATGTGGCACAGCAGTTTCCAACTTCACTCTCAGTACTATCCTGGAAATTGATGAAGATGATAGATCTATTGGACAACATACTAAGGATATAACTGATCCTAATAAAACTGTTGACGTTGTCAACATTGACAAAAACATTATGAGGAAGAATAATAGGTTAAATAATAATGCTGGACTTAAAAGGAAACATAAAGTTAACACAAATAATTATGATGAAAAAGTTTTTACTTTGCCCAGCAAATACATGTCTACGACATGTAGGAAACTTAATACCTTTGGCGATGATAGGTATCATCCTCAGTCCAGTCAGGATGATACGACATCCAACAGAAAGACAACGTCGGTGTTGAAAGGGAATGTTAATTCTTTGACAAAGAATACATATGATCATTGTCCACTATTTCGTGACAATGATACTACATATATTGGGAAAAGTGCGTATTCTCGCACAGTGTTAGTGCGAAATCTGCCGCAGGATACTACCTGGCAGGCACTTAGAATTTTTTTTGATTATACAGCAAACGTTAAGTTTGTTCGTCTTCTGCCATCATGCAATGGGCAGACTAGACAGGCGATGGTTACATTTCGTAACAATCGAGACGCTCGTTGGGTAATCGAGCGTGATAATGGTGTTTATTTTCATCACCGTTATCTAAAGTTACAATTAGTACCTGATTCTGCGCCACGCAGATAATGGTGTACGCTCACCCTTTTGTCTTATTTCTTGATGACTCAGCTCTAGTCAGTCATCATTTCTTTTCCTTATTGGTCATTTATTCTTATATGACTTAGATCTTGTAGGCTTGTCTATTAGGTGACATTTGTTTTGTCTTATCTACAATAACACTTCTTATTTTTGTCTTATTTGTGTTTTACCATGCCTACAAAAAAACAGTAATATCGTTATTGGTATTAACTATGCTCAGCCCAATACAGCATAGGTTTACTTGTCATCTATCACGGCTGTATTGTCTTCATTGTTAAAAAAAGACATGCCGGTGAAGGTGACATGGACTGGTATATGCAATGAAACTTTCAACAAAATTATAAATTTGTTCTCGCATGAACCAATTTTAAGACTTCCCGATGCTTCCAAAAGATTTTTCTTACGAACAGATGCTAGTAACTACGGCATTGGTGCATGCCTGCTCCAGAACCATGATGGCGTTCTACATCCTACCTTATATATTTCAAGAAAGCTAAAGCCGGCAGAAACAAAGTATTCCACAGTGGACAAGGAACTTTTGTCAGTTATATGTTCAATAACTAAACTTGAAAAGTTTTTGCTTGGTGCTCCATTCACCATCCAAACTGACCAACGTGCTGTAGCATCTTTGCGTCGATCTAACCACAAGAGCCAAAAACTCGCCAGATATGCAATCATCCTACAGCCATTTGAATTCTCCATTGAACATATTCCTGGCACTGAAAATATTGTGGCGGATGCGTTGTCACGTAATCCTATTGACGACGAATGATCAACATTGACATCCCTAAAACACGTCAATCATCACTACATTGGATATAACGAAGTATCAACTATAAGGGAACTAACCTTGCCTCAATTTAATATTTATAAACACTATATGCATCACAGAATTGAACTAAAGACAATCAAGGTATACATATTGACATTGAAACTTCGTCTAACGTCCATACACAATATATGAATATTCGTTGAACAATCATGGAACAATATCTGACGACAAGTCGAACTTATTATCCTATGTGCACTTAATTCTTGGATGCTGGGATAAATGACATTTCTTTCCAACGTAAACGTTTGAACATTTTTGCCTAAAAGAATTCATCAGGATCAAGACTACGGATGGATCATCATATCCTATACTAATTAATTAGTTAACTTAACTTCTTAATTGAATTATTATCAATAAAATGAAATGTGAGAAAAAAATGAAATGAAAGAACAAAAAAAGAGAACGAAATATAAAAAGAAGAAATTATGAAAAGAGAAAATAAATCTCACACAAGTATTAGATTAATTTTTTTTTTAATGTACCTATACGTTATTTAGTTAGTTAAATTAGATAGTTATTATTCACTAACACTTAACACACCCAATTAAGTTAAACTTATATTCGAATTTCTTTCTATTTCTTCTCACTTATTTTGTCTTTTCTTCTCTCATAACATCGCGTTACATTAGAATCTTAATAATTTAACTCTTAGTTTAATTAATTAATTTAATTTTAATTAGTCAAATTAATTCCTATATGACATACTAATACGACAGACCTTACTTTAATTTAATTCTATCATTCACTATTAACATTGGACATTTTATTTAGTTGATATAATAATATGTATAATATTGATATATAATGTGATTAATGTTAGATGACTATGACAAATAGTTAGTTGACATGACCGCGACACGGTTCTACTCAGAACATCGTCGGCCATATGTCACGATTGTGTTAAATTTTTTTTTTGAAAAATTGTTAAGTCGGATAGATCTTGAAAAAAAAATCTATCGATTTTTTTTTTCCCGGTGTACAGGGAATTGTTACGGTATATGATATTAACGCCGTCTGCTAAAGGTTAGCGGACGTGCAAATGTAAAGGTTAAGACATTTAATATATTGCGATAGATGTTTCAATTATTGAACGCTCCATACACGATCGATTATGACGTGTCTAGCGTTGTTTGGGACACAGTCGGTAACTAGGAGACGCTACCCTTTGTTACTTGACCGCCAAGCTGAATAGCTGCGTTTTGTTAACCTTCCAATTCAATGGCATGATATAGCCGTTTATATGTGCATTTATGATGGACCAGGGTCAGTCCTAGAACTCTACATGAGAGGAAACTTATGGAGGTTAGTGATTAACTAAATCCTTGGAAGGAGAAAGATAATCGTCTACTTTATACGAAGTAATTAGACTCACAGTCTCACTGTCGGCAGGTAGCCATGTCTAGCTGCGCGTGCATATAGCTGTGATGTTCTGACGACAATTACTGCATTGTATCCTTAAACGGACATTGACACGTAAAACAGCAGTCTACGCTATTGATTGATTGATGCATGTACCTCATGTGTGAATTGAACTGTTTATGTATGTGTGTAATCCATATTAAATTGTGAAGGACTCGAACCGGAGGCATTATTCGTTGAATCACGTTACACCATTCAACCATTATGAATTATGTATTTTATATCAAGTTGCTGAGTTAATAAGATGAACAGTTGTTTACATCTTGATGCCAAGTTCAGGCATTACGACAACCCAAAAATGAGGTTCACCCCATTCGCGTACGAATATTAGCACGATCAGAATTCAAGCAACACAACCAGTAACCACACACGAAAGTCCTTCAACAACCGCGCGAATAATGAGTTGCCTGAGTTACAATTAACAAAGTGCATATATCTCACAAAATATTATACACTTTAGGCACATGTGATGTAATCATCAGTCATCACTGCTCCATTCGGAGTCTGGGGTCACCTCTGCTGTCGGTTTTCCGCACGACTAGTCAGAAGAAATCATCAGCGCTTGCTGTAGGGGTTTATAAATATACTAGTTTCATATGTTGAGGCTGCGAGCCTCATATATAACTACTTAGCAAGAAAACATGCCAAATTTACATTTGTAAAATAATGGTTATACTTACCCCAAAGTTTTGGGAATACACAATCTCTCTGTGCAGGTCAGAATGGACACGAGCAGTTAAGGTTATATGCTCTCGAACCACTTGGTCTGGAAATTTTGAATCCCTTTTATAACGGGTGAATCTGCGAAACACTTGGTCTGAAAAAGTTTCTCTTATGACGGGTGATTCAATTCCTAGGTTTCCAGTCTCCGTATTTTAAGTCCTGGTCTCTTAAGTTTTTCAGTTTCTGTATTTATAAAGGTGGGCTTACTTTTTAAGGTTTTAAGTTTCCCAAATACTTCGATCTGTCACTTATAATAAAGGAATTCTAAGTCCGATGTGTCACTGCCTTCAGGGAGTCGCTCATATGACGTGCGCTGCAGTCTATCTGTTCTGTGTCTCTGATTTCGCTAGATTATATGTGCAGTGTTCACATCACAGATGGTGCGTCCGTCGGATGTTCCAATATTATTCATAGTTTATTCCGGCTTCTTTCTTTAATCGTAAGCTCTTTAGCACTGAGTTAGGGTGTCTAAATTCAAAATATCCCCCACGTGTTTTAAAATATAAAATTTAATATTCAAACGCGTGACCATTTTTCAAATCATGCGGTAATATTTCCGCCCATTCACAACAACATGTGACTACGTGTGCCTAGCGTAGTGTCTTTGTGGTAAAGTGGGATGATATTAATATTTATAGGGGACTTAGTGTACTGACTGAGATCAGCTGTGAAGGTATCTGTATCTAATAAGTGTGGTGTATTACAGATGACCTTACTTGCTACCACATTTATATCTCAGTCAGAATTATTCTGGAATATTGTGATGACTACGTTGAATGTCTAGGGTTATGAAAATGATGAAGTGTAAGTCACAACAACAACAGACAGATAAACAATTTAATTTATTCCACAACACTTTACAACACTGTGACACTCACACACATATAACACTCTATAAGACTATCTTAAATGAGTCAAGTGTAAAGTTTCAAATATATGTGTAATAACTCCTTTCAATAATAGATATCCTGATTCACTACACAGTGAACCAGGAATCACAATCAAATAAAATCACAATTTATAAATATGAACTTTGTATTGACATAATTTATTAGTATTATCCTATGTGTGTAAGTTGTGAAGTAGTACTATGAGGTAATACTGGTTTTGTTTTTCAAGCTAGATTGTTGTTTGTCATCATGACTTCAAGTGTTTGATTATCGTGGAAATAGTA
This sequence comes from Oreohelix idahoensis, assembly GCA_024509875.1. Taxonomy (NCBI): domain Eukaryota; kingdom Metazoa; phylum Mollusca; class Gastropoda; order Stylommatophora; family Oreohelicidae; genus Oreohelix; species Oreohelix idahoensis. The sequence continues at coordinate 89,378 of JAMPIV010008840.1, forward strand.
TTGGGAAAAGTTCACAGTTCCTGTCATTTGAAACAATTTATTGTCCCTCTGTGTTTAATATAATGTCAATTTTTGAGGGGGGGGGGGGCATAATGTTGAGCTGCTCTGGCCACAGAAGCTTTTCTTTCGTGATGGCGGCAGGAAAAGACTCCTCTGCTCGATTGCTTCACTGTGTTCTGGAGACACCTCACTGGTCACTATATGGACCAAGGAGTATGCTGTCAGCCTCTGGATTCAGCAAGACTCAGACCAGGTGCTGCTTCAATAACTTAGGACCACGGTCCCACAATTCATGGAAATAATACACAAATACGTTGACTGGCGATGAATATGGCACAAAATCCGATCTGCCTCTGTCCCAGGCTTTTATTTAGAAAAACTATAAGCTGGTTCTCAACGCACTGTTTCTGAGTAAGTTTATTTTAAAATGTGGCACTGAACTGACGCTCCTAATTGACTATATTGGCGGGTCTAACCAATTGGGCCATGTTTACACAGCTTTTCAAAAAATTTTACCCTTCTCACGTTTCCCCTAACAACCAAAATTAGTATTTGTAGTCCGACTAATCGTGTTTAGCCTTACATTTCATTCCCGCCAATCAAATAGGATTTAACATGGTGACCTATTTCCCGTAAAATGGTGGTTTCAAAACATGCCACTGTGCGATTATTATTTGGTGTTGTCTGACACCCTCACTATTTTCTTTTGGCTATAATTTGTTAATTCCTAGACTATTTGCGTAACACTTAACATATTCTTTGTCAGCAAGTCCTAAGGAACCCAAATATATAAGTTTTAAGGGAGCTAAGTTGCGGCGTTCAAAATATGTATTTTCTTCTAGGATAGTCGTGCTGTTACCACCTCCTCACTTCCAAACTTTATGGTGTCTGCTGTACTGTCAGACTAATGTCAGGAGTTTAGACATAAAACAGTAGAATGTCATGTTTCCTAATAAGCATTTTACATGTTTTTAAAACCTTACCGTGTATTGGTAGTGTTTTTTGTATCACTGCCTATTTGAAAAAAAGTTAGTGCTTCATGCCTTTCGCGTTGGGGGTGGCATTAATTGTATATCGCGAGACACGTGTTAGTGTTGCATGCGTTCCTGCTTTCAGCCCTCCCCCTCTCTATCCTAATTCCATCTGTCTTTTCATCACGCAGTGTATAAAATGAAATTAATGCTAGTATTAATTTAGGTCATTAAGCAGCTTGCGTATCTCAAGGTTTTTTTTAGAAATGCAGTACACGTTTTATTGTTTTGTGGAAACGCGTGTATGCTGCTATAGGCTTTACTAGTGAACGTGAAAGCGTGAGAATATGCAGACGAAGCAGAAAAAGGGGATCTCGAGTACAGTCATTGTGACAGCACTGTTCTTTACCATTCTTCTTTCCCTGTTATAGAATTTATGTGTTAGGCTTTACATTTACCTTTTAATTTATATATGTGGATTTAGAATGTTTCACGACAAATTCTCCCCTCTTAAAACAGACGTTATCAGTCTATAATTCTATATACACATAGATAAATTTATTATTATTTCTGGGGCTTACGGTGATTCTCATCACACGGATGGCGGCTTAAAAAATCCGCTCCCAGATTTGTTTTTCCAGATATATACTCTATGCTAAACTCAAATGGCTGCATCAGTAATAACCATCTGAGTAACCTAGAATTTTCATGCCTAGCCTGCGCTAGAAACGACAAGGGTTTGTGATCCGTCTGCAACTTAAATGCCTTCCCATACAGATAAATAATGAATTTCTTTATCGCCCATATTACTGCAAGACATTCTTTTTCGCTAGTTGAGTAGTTGGTTTCAGCTTTATTCAACTTTCTGCTAGCATATGCCACTGGGCTTAATTTCCCATCCAATGCATCTGATTTCTGTAACAGGGTCGCACCTAACCCGATATTACTGGCATCCGTTCTTACAATGAATTCTTGACTTAAGTCAGGTAATTTCAAAATAGGTTTGCTTGTGAGCTTTTCCTTCAATTCCTTGTAAGCCAATTCACATTGTGGTGTCCATGTAATTCGATCTGGATTTCCTTTACGTGTCAAATCAGTTAACGGTGCACATATGGAATTAAAGTTGTTGATATACTTTTGGTAGAAACCACATAATGAGACAAAGGATCTCACGTCTTTCTTGGTTTGTGGTCTCGGGGCTTTCTTTAGTTTCTCTAAATTCTTGGGGTCAGGGGTCATGTTTCCCTGATGGACTGTGTGTCCCAAGAATTAGAATTCTTTACATCCAACGCAACATTTGGTTGGTCGGGCTGTTAAATTCGCTTCTCTAAGTCGATTAAACAGCATGTTCAGAGAGTCAATGTGTTCCTCAAATGTTTCTGTTGCTATAAGGATATCATCCATGAAATTTGTGATGCATGGATTATTCAGAGGGTCCAATAATTTTCTCATCATTCTAGAGAAGACACTAGGCGCATTCTTCAATCCAAATGGCAATCTGTTAAACTCATAGTGTCCCTCTGAGGTACTAAAAGCTAGGTATGGTCTAACCTCAGGCTTTACTGGAATCTGATAGTATCCTTTACTCAGATCCACTTTTGAGAAATATTTAGCTTTATTTAGCCTGGCAAACAACTGATTTGTATCCGGCAATGGATCCACCTGTCCTTCTGTAATAGCATTCAGTCTCCTGTAATCTATACAGAGTCTATGTTCTCCAGAGGGTTTCCTTAAGAGCACCACATTGGAACTATACGAAGATTCACTGTGTGAAATAATTCCTTCCTTCAACAAATAGTCTATCTCTTCCTTCAAAGCTTTCTCCTTAGCAAAAGGAATCGAATAGGGTTTCATAAAGACAGGTGTGGGGTCTATCAGTGTCATATCATATTCCAATAAGTTTGTATGCCCCGGTCGGTCTGTGAGCACCTCTGTATGATTATCTAGAACCTGTTGCACTCTCTCTTTCTGATTTTTCGTTAAATGTGTACTGATTTTCACCTGTGCCGCTGTCTCACAGGGGTGTAATGGATATTCAAATGATGAAAGTGGTTCCTTTTTCATCTCCATTGCAATGGACAAGGTCAACAAGTGTGTCTCTTCCTGATGTTCTCTTTCCAAATATTTCTTCAGGAGATTCACATGATAGATTTTTTCTTTCCCCTTCTTATCTATCTTATAATTGGTTCTAGACACCTTCTCTAGAACTGTATATGGACCTTGCCATCCAATTTGTAACTTATTCTGACTACCGGGTAGAAGAAGCAGTACCTTTTCTCCCACAGCCAAATCTCTGTCTTTAGCCTTCCTGTTGAAATAGGCAGCATGTTTCTTCCTGGCTTGTCTCAAATTTTCATTGGCAAGTTTCCAGCCAGTTTTTAAACGAGTGGTCAGCTCATTCACATATTGGTATGAGGATGTAATATTTTCCTCTGCCTTTTCATCAGTCCACGTTCTTAACAGCGCTTCATATGGACCTTTAATTTTGTGGACCTATTTGTCCATGCACCGGTATGGTCTCTTCCACTCGAAGCTCTATAGTGATGATTTTTCTTCCCAGAATTATCATGCACAAAACGACCGCTACCAATTCTTTTCTTGGGGCTTTCTCCCCACTTAGAATTCTGGATGAGAGATTTCCTCTCTACATCCTCTTCCTCCAGTTTACATAAGTCCGATTGAGGGATTTTCGGCTTATCCTGGGGTAAGACATCTTTTTGCACTCTCCGCATAGTGGCCATTGTAAAACAGTTAATTGAAGCTTGTCCGTGAAAAGGGGCTTCCCATTCCATTTGGTCCACTTTATCAAATTTTTTTTTTGTCAGGCCTAAGTTTGCCCCGTGGCGTGTCCAGGTCCTGATCAATGTTCCCACTTGTGGGTGTTCCCTCATGTGCTATGCTACACCTTTCTACAAAATTCTCAATGTCCCACCTTGCCTTGGGCCAATAATAATTGTGAGCCACCTTTTGGATGATGGTACCAATTTTCTCATGGTCCCCATCTTGTTTCACATGTAGGCTCCTTATTAAGTCTGCCCTATATGCCTTTGGAAGAACCAACTGTCCGTGACCATTGGATCTAGTTCCGGCCTTCCTGTAAATCAACTTGTTTTTTATGTAAAAATCTCCCTTGCCTGGAGTTGTATGACAAGTTGACAATTTCCTGAAACAAGGCTTGAGGGTCTTATCCCCAGCCTGTGCCTTCCTCATCTCTTCTGGAGTGGTATCTATCAGAATATCCTCCTCCTTTCTTGAGGTCGACCTGACCTGAAGGGTGGCCATATACACAGGTTTCCTTCTACAACGGTCAGTATCATGATTGTCCATCTTACAATTTTTACACCACCTCCTTCCTTGGTTGAAAGATTTTCTTTCATCATATTTCCTTTCATCGAATTGTGGGGTTTTATTTTTATTGTCATACCGTGGCCTATCAAACTGGTGCTTACTTTTGTTTTGATCTCTAGGATCAAATTTATTAAAGTTCTGTGGTGCCCTAAAATAGTCTACCTGTTTCCTTTTGTTACCTGTTACCTCTGCCTGAGCCGCTTGATACCTTTCTGCAACATTTAGTAACTCACCCAGTCTCTCTGCACCTTGTTCCATGAGAAACTTTCTCAGGTCTGGAGTCATGGACTCTCTTAGTTGTTCTATAAGGACCATTTCCTTAAGATCTTGGGTTTCCCCAGAGAAGTCCATTTCTCCAAGTATGTCTCTAACCGTGCAGAGAACTGGTGGTAGGTTTCACCTGACAGTAGTTTAGCATTCCTAAATTTTTTTCCTATAAAATTCTGCGTTCTTTTCATATCTTAACAAAAGAGCCTGCTTTAGCATGTCATAATTTTCTTGATCACCTCTGCTCATTTTGGCAAAAACTTCATAAGCTGCCCCACGAAGCCCTTGAGATAACTTTAAGCTCCACCTTTCTCTCTCTAACCCATACGTGGTAGCTAATAGTTCATATCTATTTAGATAGCTCTCAATATCATCGTCTTTCTCAACAAAATGATCTAAATGAAAGTTCATAGCTGAGGTTGAGGCTCCCTGACTAGCAGTAGCATCGGAGGTAAAGGGACTGGCACCATTTTCAGGAGCATGGCCTTGAAACTCAAACTCCCTTAGTCGTAACTCATGTTCCCTTTGTAATCTTTTATCTTCTGCTTCCCTTTCTGCAGCTAATCGCTTGTCTTCCCTTTCTGCAGCCTGTCTTCTTTCCTCGGCTTCCCATTCTGCCTTTTTCTCTTCCAACTGGAGCCTTTTGATCTCCCTATCTGCCTCCAATGCTTTAGCCTCAGCCTCAATCTGCAACCTCTTAATTTCTTTTTCAGCCTCTAACTTTCTTTCAGCCTCTTTTTCTAATCTTCTTTCCTCACGTTCAATATATTTGTCACATTCAGCAGTGACATAAACAATCATAATTTGCCCGTCCATTCCTAACTCTTTAGCAGTCTGCACAGCTGCAGATCGAAATTTGGCCAGGTCCGCCATTTTCTAACAGGTAAATGTAAACAATATCTAACTAAACAATACAATCTGTAATTAATTATCCAAGGACAAACACAGGCACTGAGAGCTCAACCTTATTTAATTCCACCCAAGGATACCTTTTAATTCTTCTTATTCCCAATATATATAATAGGAGAAAGTTCAATATCCCATAAGCGAGACCCCAATATATGTGGTAAAGTGGGATGATATTAATATTTATAGGGGACTTAGTGTACTGACTGAGATCAGCTGTGAAGGTATCTGTATCTAATAAGTGTGGTGTATTACAGATGACCTTACTTGCTACCACATTTATATCTCAGTCAGAATTATTCTGGAATATTGTGATGACTACGTTGAATGTCTAGAGTTATGAAAATGATGAAGTGTAAGTCACAACAACAACAGACAGATAAACAATTTAATTTATTCCACAACACTTTACAACACTATGACACTCACACACATATAACACTCTATAAGACTATCTTAAATGAGTCAAGTGTAAAGTTTCAAATATATGTGTAATAACTCCTTTCAATAATAGATATCCTGATTCAACTACACAGTGAACCAGGAATCACAATCAAATGTAATCACAATTTATAAATATGAACTTTGTATTGACATAATTTATTAGTATTATCCTATGTGTGTAAGTTGTGAAGTAGTACTATGAGGTAATACTGGTTTTGTTTTTCAAGCTAGATTGTTGTTTGTCATCATGACTTCAAGTGTTTGATTATCGTGGAAATAGTATTGGGAAAAGTTCACAGTTCCTGTCATTTGAAACAATTTATTGTCCCTCTGTGTTTAATATAATGTCAATTTTTGAGGAGAAAAGGGGGGGGGGGGGCACAATATGTTTAGCTGCTCTGGCCACAGAAGCGTATCTTTCGTGATGGCGGCAGGAAAAGACTCCTCTGCTTGATTGCTTCACTGTGTTCTGGAGACACCTCACTGGTCGCTATCTGGACCAAGGAGTATGCTGTCAGCCTCTGGATTCAGCAAAACTCAGACCAGGTGCTGCTTCAATAACTTAGGACCACGGTCCCACAATTCATGGAAATAATACACAAATACGTTGACTGGCGATGAATATGGCACAAAATCCGATCTGCCTCTGTCCCAGGCTTTTATTTAGAAAAAATATAAGCTGGTTCTCAACGCACTGTTTCTGAGTAAGTTTATTTTAAAATGTGGCACTGAACTGACGCTCCTAATTGACTATATTGGCGGGTCTAACCAATCGGGCGATGTTTACACAGCTTTTCAAAAAATTTTACCCTTCTCACGTTTCCCCTAACAACCAAAATTAGTATTTGTAGTCCGACTAATCGTGTTTAGCCTTACATATCATTCCCGCCAATCAAATAGGATTTAACATGGTTACCTATTTCCCGTAAAATGGTGGTTTCAAAACATGCCACTGTGCGATTATTATTTGGTGTTGTCTGACACCCTCACTAATTTCTTTTGGCTATAATTTGTTAATTCCTAGACTATTTGCGTAACACTTAACATATTCTTTGTCAGCAAGTCCTAAGGAACCCAAATATATAAGTTTTAAGGGAGCTAAGTGGCGGCGTTCAAAATATGTATTTTCTTTTAGGATAGTCGTGCTGTTACCACCTCCTCACTTCCAAACTTTATGGTGTCTGCTGTACTGTCAGACTGATGTCAGGAGTTTAGACATAAAACAGTAGAATGTCATGTTTCCTAATAAGCATTTTACAGGTTTTTAAAACCTTACCGTGTATTGGTAGTGTTTTTTGTATCACTGTCCATTTGAAAAAAAGTTAGTGCTTCATGCCTTTCGCGTTGGGGGGTGGCATTAATTGTATATCGCGAGACGCGTGTTAGTGTTGCATGCGTTCCTGCTTTCAGCCCTCCCTCTCTCTATCCTAACTCCATCTGTCTTTTCATCACGCAGTGTATAAAATGAAATTAATGCTAGTATTAATTTAGGTCATTAAGCAGCTTGCGTATCTCAAGGTTTTCTTAGAAATGCAGTACACGTTTTATTGTTTTGTGGAAACGCGTGTATGCTGCTAAAGGCTTTACTAGTGAACGTGAAAGCGTGAGAATATGCAGACGAAGCAGAAAAAGGGGATCTCGAGTACAGTCATTGTGACAGCACTGTTCTTTACCATTCTTCTTTCCCTGTTATTGAATTTATGTGTTAGGCTTTACATTTACCTTTTAATTTATATATGTGGATTTATAATGTTTCACGACAGTCTTCCGCCAAGATGTCTACCCAGACAGATTATCTGTAAAAATCACCAGGGATTGTCCCACAAAAACGATAAACGCATCTACGGTCTGTGTAATCTGCCAGACAAACAGACACCCACGTCGGCAACCCAGACAGACAATTTTGGGTTCTTTTCATGTCAATCGGCGAGATCGTATTGCCACCAGCTTTTCACCTGGGGTCAAATGTTGGACCGACGCGTTTCAAAAGATGGTCAGACTGAGAGAATAGATAAGCGTATGACCTGTATAATTACATGGTATTATCGCATTTACCTTGCGGAACATAAACAATTCTGCGTGTAGAGCAGATACGTCCGTAGGGGAAAAGCGTGTTAGAGACTTCACCCTACTAATCCAACATAGAGAGTAAAAGAATGAAAAGGCATGATTTAAGCCAAATAAAAACGATTGGTGAAAAAAATGAAGAAAAAGAAATGATACTGCCGTAGGGCTGGAGGTGTGAGAGGTCATACAAAAGAGCATATTCAGACGTTCTGTGACAACGATAAAGTTGCCACTCCGTGCAGTACTCCACATCCGTTTCCTTATTTGACATGTGAGAGGGTGCAGGGGTCATATTCTTTAGTTGTCCACTCACAGATCATCCCGGGAGCTACATGGCTTCGAAAATAGAAAAAAAATAAAATTCAGATTTAATAACAGTCGTATTCCATACGGATGACCACCTACTTTTGGCCAATTTTATTTATTTATGTTGTAGACATAATGCCGAAATGGATGCCATTTTTCAGCCACTCAGGGGCTGAAGAATTTTATGAAAAACACTTTGCATTGTTTTAAGTCTTAAAAACGAGTACGACAAATTCAGTTTGTTTTATATAGTGTTAAAACCTCTACACCTCACGGTAGAAGGGGAACGACTAAGTAAGTTATATCGTGTTAAATTTAGTTGTGATTAAATTCGGCTACACCCAAACGGGTGTTAGCTGTGGACCTTTGGAGAATATTGTACCATATCTTGGCTCATCTTACAGCCCGTGGGGAAGACAAGAGTTTAAATAACGACCAAATCTAATCAGCTGATGTTTGTTTATGCTATGTCCTAGAATGTTTTACCCAATCTGACAAAGCTAACAGCCACATCACCTTCAAGAGAAACCTTTATTTACTCATGTGAAGAGTTCCAAATTGAGCAACTTTTTAGTCCAAGTAATGCGCAGTATAAACATTTATAACACATAAGGAAGGGAAACCCGAGGCCTGTAAACAGTAAATAAATATTAGACAAACATAAAAGTAGGTTTTCAGGCACTCGTAAGAAATAAAGAAGTAGAAAACTAGACAACAGAAAAACAACAGACTTGAGTGGCTTACCCAGGACGCGAACCCAGGACCTTCCGTGCGACAACCCCGCCTAGCTATGCAATTCAAAAGGACTTGTTTTTTTAACAAATATTTTCCTTTCCTTATGATTCAAATAGTAATATTTATTATTAAATAAATTTTCCAAGTGTAAATAAGCTAAAGTGCCTACTTCTTAAAATTGATATCTATCTATCTATCTATCTATCTAATCTATCTATCTATCTATCTATCTATCTATCTATCTATCTATCTATCTATCTATCTATCTATCTATCTATCTATCTATCTATCTATCTATCTATCTATCTATCTATCTATCTATCTTTCTATCTATCTATCTATCTATCTATCTATCTATCTATCTATCTATCTATCTATCTATCTATCTATCTATCTATCTATCTATCTATCTATCTATCTATCTATCTATCTATCTATCTATCTACCTACCTACCTACCTACCTACCTACCTACCTACCTACCTACCTACCTACCTACCTACCTGCCTGCCTGCCTGCCTGCCTGCCTGCCTGCCTGCCTGCCTACCTACCTACCTGTCTGTCTGTCTGTCTGTCTGCCTGCCTGCCTATCCATCCATCCATCCATCCATCCATCCATCCATCCATCCATCCATCTATCTATCTATCTATCTATCTATCTATCTATCTATCTATCTATCTATCTATCTATCTATCTATCTATCTATCTATCTATCTATCTATCTATCTATCTATCTATCTATCTATCTATCTATCTATCTATCTATCTATCTTTCAGTATATCTGTCTAACTGTCTGCCTGTCGTCTGCCTGTCTGTCTGTTTGTCTGTCTGTCTTCTGTTTGTCTTTCTGTATGCCGGTTGGTCGGTCTGTCTGTCAGCTTACCTTTTCTCTAAAATACTCCAATCCAACCTAATTTATATGTCAATCTAATCTATCCGTGTTTTAATTTTTCCACCTTTTTCTAATCACCTTCAAGAAAACTGGAAGTAGAATATTCACCAGGGAGATTCCAGTGACCTGAAAAACGTGCCTGTCACCACAACTAAACAATCATCTCCAATATTCGAAGAAATGTCGCATGGAATAATTCCCCGAGGAGGTGTTCTCAAATAACCCTTACCGCGTTCAGAAACTGAGCAAAGCTGCTATTGACTAGGAAAACTTAGCTTGGCTAATCGAAGACTGCTATGAGTATGCTTACAATGTTTCCCAAAATGTGGTACCACTACCTTCAGGGGTTCCAGAAGTGGTGCTGAGTTGGCTGTGTGGTAAGTCACAATTTACTCCCATGGTAAGGCGATGACACCGTTTGGATAATCCTTGGTTAGATTAATCCGGCAACTCTATCACTTCTATTTCTTTCTGTTGTCTAGTTTTTCAACTACTTTTTATTTCTTAATTGTGCCTGCAGTATATCCATTTCAGTTTATTATTCACATTCCCAAAGTTTGTGCACGTTTCCTTGGGCTCCAGGAGGTACGCGGCACAATTATTTCGTTTTCAATTTATCTAACACATTTTTTAAGAATCTCACTCACATATCAGTGGTCCCGTCAGAATGTGTGTTGATTTGTATTAGCTCCGTTATTTTAATTCATGTTTAAATACTTTTATTTATATAATATATATATATATATATATATATATATATATATATATATATATATATATATATATATATATATATATATATATATTATATAAATAAATGTGTGTGTGTGTGTGTGTGTGTGTGTGTGTGTATTCCATGTAGTTCACGGGCGTATCTAAAAAGACAATAAAAGATAGGACTACGGCACAGTCAGGCATGTCGTACAAGGCAACTAATATAAGGTTGTACGTGGGACTGACAGCCTCATCGTGTACAACAAATTGCTACATAAACCACCGCTGCAGGAGCATGTGGATTCTTGGTGCAGGCTTCCTGCAAGGGGACCAGTTACAGTGGTAGATCCGTTCCGTAAGGATATATATACTGTATATATAAGATGATATCCACAGTCTGGAAAAAACAGTGATGGAAGGCATGGTCCCTGGAAAAAGGGGAAGGGGACGACGTAGACGACGGTGGACCCAGGACATCACAGAGAGTCTGAACTTGTCTTTGGCTGATGCAGGTCGACTTGCCCAGAATCGTGATGCGTTCAGAGCAGCTGTAATGGAGACAACGTTCTGGAAAGAATACGTCACATGATGATGATGATATCCACAAGTCTACTGTGGTGGGTGTGAGTGTCTCTGATGATGCATGTGAATGAATGCACACATGTGATTGTTACATGTACAGTTTGACAGGTGTCTGATGAGGAATTCCAGAACTAATTACATAATACATTATTGATTACATCCAGGATGGTCTTGCTTAGTCCATTTAGTCCATTCCACATGTTCTTTTTCTTCTTCTTATCAATATTTGTCAGTGTGGCTTACTTAGAGTCTGCCTGAGTACAGAGACAAGACACCAGTTTTGAGGAAAGTCTGAGAAGATAGATTAAGATGAGAATTACAGTGAATGTGGAAGGATGAGACTTAAAGCTTCAAGGGTGAGAACCTAGATTGATTCTCCCTTGCCACTTGTGACTTATTTTACTAGCTACTGTCTCACCACCTCTAACTACCAGAAAGGAGATAAGGTTACACTAAGTTACCCACAGACACCACTATACAGTCAAAGCATACAAGTACATTATAGTGATAGATAAACTGATCCAGTGTACATTTTATAGTTTATTAAACAACAAATCAATACCACAGCGAACAACAATAACGTGCGAGTTCGCACCACCTGGAAAAAAACAGAATAAATCAAGTGAAAGATACAATATAAATTACCACGCTCTCTTTCACATCTGCACGAAAACAACTAAGGATAAAGAAATATACTTGGCGGAGGTCTCTAAGTAAGGGCCACCACTCCTGACTACACTATTGTTACTAACTAAACACACTGTCCCGCCGTAAGGTTTATAAACTAAATGACTACCCTGTCTCAGGCGCTCTATGCGACCTTGCACACCTAACTAATACACCCCCAAAGAAATGTTACGCTAATGCATTCTGCAGCACTACCTCAGAGGCTGTCCTCTAAGTATTTCTATCTAACCCTACTGTTCCTGAGGAAACCGCTAAACTCCACTCTCTATCCTATATTTCTGTACAGGGCCTTTCTGACGTTATCGGCTTCGTCTGAGGCTCCGATGAGTTGCTTTTCGTCAATGCACCTCCTCCCGTTAGCATTAAGAGAGGCATGATCAGTGTGGCTTAATTAGAGTCTGCCATTGGTTCACGATTACTGATGAAGGAGCCCTTGGTGAATATATATATATATATATATATATATATATATATATATATATATATATATATATATATATATATATATATATATATATATATATATATATATACTGAAGCACATTAAAAACGCACCACTATTATATATACTGATGCCGAGAAGCTGGAAAAAAACAGTGCGGGAATGGATTTTCCCCGTGTTTGTCATGAGGTAGAGAGCAAATGGCTGCTGGAATGGAAAGTGCATGATTCAACCCACGGGTTTGTGTACAGACTACATGAAAACCATGAAAGTTACACGTGCAACATGATTCCCAACAGCTATGACCCTGAAAATGTGTACGCGTTGTGGGAGTATACTCGGTATAAAAAGGCCGTTGAGACAAAACACCCTGTGCATGTGCTTGAAATGCCACGACTATCTGAAAACGACCGCCAACGAGCCATTGGTATGTTGGAGACCGGAATGAGCTTGCGGGCTATTGTCAGAAGATGAATTGCCACCACAGCACTATTGTACGTCTCAATGAACGTTACGGAACCACTGGCAGTGCAAAGGATAGACTTCGGAGTGGCCAACCACGAGTTACAACCCCTGCGCAAGATAGTCATATTGTGCTGAGTCACCTAAGGAATCGTTCTCTCCCGGCAAGTCAAACAGCAAGAGCAATAGAGGGTAGACGTGGGCAAGTCTCTCGAATGACAGTGATACGACGATTCAGAGATACAGGCCTTACTGCAAGACAACCTTATGTTAGGCCAAACTTGACTCACAGACATCGTCAGCAGCGCCTGCAATGGGCAGAGCAACATGTCAGATGAACTAGACTGCAGTTGAATGCTGTCCTATTCACAGACGAGAGCAGATTCAACATATCCTTTGCTGATGGACATATGCGGATTTGGCGACGGTGTGGAGAGCGCTTTGCAGATTGCTGTGTTCGTCAGCACAACTGATTTGGATTTGTCAGTATTCACATTTGGGGAGGATTCAATTTTCACCATCGCTTGCCTCTTCACGTCTTCCGTGGAAATGTTAATGCTGTGACATATCGAGATGAGGTTCTGGATGCATTGGTTGCTCCTGCGTTCACAAATTATCCAGACTTGCAGCTTCTCCAGCAGGATAACGCACGTGCGCACACCGCTTGCATTACGCAGCAATATCTACAGCAGCAGAACATTGTGACGATTGATTGGCCTGCCCTATCACCAGACATGTCATCTATAGAACATCAGTGGGACGGGCTTGGACGCAGAGTCTACAGGCAAGGTTCTCCAGCTAATCTGCAACAGCTCGAAGCTGCTCTTACACGTGAATGGGACTTAATTCCCCGGAATTTCCTTCAGAGACTTGTGCGTTCCATGCAGAGCATCTGCCAAGCTTGTTTGCAAGCACACGGTGGACATACAAAATACTGAGGATAGTGTGAGTGAATTTTTTTTATTGGTTGCATTTTTGGTTTTCTCCCTTGCCTGCACAGAAGGCAATGAATTTCATAACAATCAAATGCATAAATTAACGACCAGCATGGATTCATAGGAAAATGAATAAAGATTCCAAATATGTAAACTTGTAAACACTTATATTTACATTTTACACTCTGTTCCTGGATTATACAGGTGGTGCGTTTTTAATGTGCTTCAGTATATATATATATATATATATATATATATATATATATATATATATATATATATATATATATATATATATATATATATATATATATATATATATATATATATATATATATATATATATATATATATATATATATATTTGCCTGGTGCTGTAGATTTTATCACTGCTGATGACACTCAATTCTTCAAATCGACGAGTTAACCCGCTTCGGGTTTAGGCCTACTGCATTATTGCGGTTGTATGTAAACAACACCAGGCAACGTAGCCTGTTTTGGTAATGGGCCTTTACGAACTAAGAGCTCCGATTTAGAGGCAAGTCCCCGCTGAGGTATATGTTTCCTCGTCAGGAGAACTTCTAATTCCTCTCAGTGTTGCAGACGTAACTGGGTGCCAGGTACAAAGCGCGTTCCCAGTTTTCTTCAATTACACTGATGTCCCGTGCCTTCCTCTCCAAGAAGGCAAAGTCCGTTGCAGGCTTAGGTTTATCTACAACCTCCCCGCCGTGAATTGCTGTAAAACAAAAAAACAACATCTATACAACAATTCAAAATTACCTAATACATAACACATTAACACCCAAGATTCATCTACACCCTGGTGTCCCCTAAATTAATAAATCTCCCCTACACACAAGCTCTCCTCTCTGTTTTTTTTCTGCCTGAGGGTCAGACTAAATTACAGCTCTCTCCTTCTTCCCTGCACAAACTACTCGCTGTCTGTTTCGTTAAGCCAAGACGCTGTCTGACCTGATTCTTTTGTGTGCGTGATCTCGTGTGTAGGCGTCACAACATCGCTTCACTGAAGCCAATATCGTACTGTACTGAATAATTTTCCAGCCCTATTCTTATTAAACACTGCTCCGGGAAGGTTATCAAATTAGCAAAACTATTTAACACACTTATATATACACCATCTATTATAATATTAAACCCCTTGTCTTCTGACTACATTATCGAATAGCACAACTTATTAACACACAAACCACACCCGCATATATTCACTACACATTATCATAATCAAATGCGGTTACTCGGACCTCGTTATTACATTACACAGAGCACCCGTCTAACTTAGCACCTACCCTCATACTGTTAATTATCTCAAAACCCGCGCCACTAATCACAGATACTGCTAGCTTATACATAGTATCATTATACACAAAACGTACACTACACTGGCTCTAGTTTTGTATAAGTCAGCAATTGATGGCAACTCCTGACTAATAAAAATTAAATTTAATCCCAGAAGAAAGCTCACTATAACGTGCTAAAATCCTATAGAAAAAAAAATTCCTACACAACTATTAATTTATGAACATACCCAAACTTTACAGAATCTCCACGAACCGGACAGACTGAAATGACGCTTATTCACGGCAAAAATTCATGGACTTGTGAGCGCTACCTAAACTTTGGCGCTCAATATATATAATGCTAATAGACTGATGCAAGACAGACGCGGTGAGTCATCGCGTCTGGCATCATCTCCCAGGAACCACTTTTGCCCAACTTTTGACCTAATATAATGCCTGCACATAAATAAAATCGAACCCAAGCAATCATAACATAATCTTAACCTCTGACTCATCGTCAACCGAGCAATAGCAAAATTATTTTTGCTCGCTCGCCGAAATTAAACGTAATATTGTGTAACGCTACTGACCTCCTATCTACCAGAATGAATCACTGGTTCACGTTACAACCTGGTGTTGCGTGCATATTTTGACGCACATATTACAAAAAATCGATATGGCTATTTAATATGGAAAAGATATAGACATTCATTCATTTGTGTATGAAAATGCTGTCTATGGGGAAAGCGAGATAATCCATGTTTGATTCACACTTTTGATTATAGGAGTAATCGTTCTTGATATTGATCCGGCGCACGGATATTGCTCTTATATTTGTACTTATTTTTAGGGCCAGAAAATAGATTAATTTGCTTATTATGTTTATGGCCTGAATTCATATGTATTACATATTATTAGTACAAGTAGAATCAGTCCTATATTGTATATCTTGGATGGGTAGGCGGGACTAGATTCTTATTATTCCGCCCTAGCGGAAGTATGAGTTGTCTTGACAAGTCGTGATGAGTTCCGATGTACCGTGATAATGGCGGGTACGCACTTTTCAAAGGGCTGGTAGATTCTTAAGGAAATATGATTCATGAAGTGGTTTTCTTCTAAAGGAGATGGTATCTCTACTATAGTTTATGTTAGAGACTCTCCTAAGGTACGGTACAATGTATAATTCGGACTCCATGTATTGCCAGACCCTATTTTGATGATCTCATGTCGATTCGACCTAGATGGAACATTTTGCTTCGTATCGCTAGGGTCGTGTTTTGTATCGACGAAGATGACAGACTTTCCTACAGCGGTTATGGCTACGTGAATTAACCTGATCACCGTAGAGCTGTATGGAAACATTTATGAAATCACTTATATATCCATTATAAATTAACTCTGGCTTATATTCTCCTTCCTATGAATGAGTGAA
This sequence comes from Oreohelix idahoensis, assembly GCA_024509875.1. Taxonomy (NCBI): domain Eukaryota; kingdom Metazoa; phylum Mollusca; class Gastropoda; order Stylommatophora; family Oreohelicidae; genus Oreohelix; species Oreohelix idahoensis. The sequence goes on from JAMPIV010008840.1 coordinate 105,867, forward strand.
CGACAACTCAGGGAGGCGGCCATGTTAGATTTCGGTCATCATATGTTTTGATCACTGCCAAGAGAACAGATTATTTATCCTATTATCGGACAGTGACAGGGAGATCTCAATCTTGCTAGAACCCCCCCCCCCCCTTCGTGGTTTCATAATATATACTACAAACTATGGACGTCAAGTAACTTTAGTTATTTACCGATCTGCCTTCACTGACGCGTTTAGTCAGATAGGGGATGCGGCCATAATGTATCATGACATTGAACTTTTGATGTACTGCCCATTATATCTGAATGTGTCATGACTTCAGATCTGCTATGTATACCTACAAATTGATATGTCAACATACCATGATGTACTCGTATGTCCCAGTGTGTACGTCTGAATAAATTGAGTAAACAAAGATTCCAGCAGTCTGCATTGGTGCCTTGTAGACACAAGTGTATGAGTGGTTATATTGGTCAGCACACGAACAGTACACCATTCGCGGTAATCACACTCTACACTTCTACTCCATACATACACCATCCTGCGTCGGTTGAAGTGACCAAGTTTAGGGCCTGCTTCCCCTGGAGCCTTTGCCTTCCCTAACTCAGGACTAGGGTGAGTTACCCATTTACAGCTGGGTAGACTGGAGCATGCCTGATCTCAACAACACACCACTCTTCCTTACAGAGCATACAGACTGACACTTTACAGAGTGGAAAGAAGGAAAGAACTCTTTACACCTGGGTAGGGGATTTCTCCCATCCCCACAAATAAAAGGGTTGGTGAAGGTTGTCTGAGTAATCCTAACGGCATTAAGAATAACCCAGAAATAATAAATAACGAACTCGAATGCCTAAGAATAAATAAAGAACCAAAATAAATAAATGGAACAAAAAAATTGGGCGAGTTGAAAATAAAAATAACAGTTACTCATCGCAATATTAATAATAACATAGTGATCCGTAACACAATTGTGAGTGATTGGTGGGTTTCCTTCCTTCCATCATCTCATGTCTTACGAATTTAATCCTTTTAATCATCACTCTTATAGTTACACATTAACATATTATTAATAATCTGAAACAGATGATTGTATTATGTTCATATGTAGTTATCCTAAACCTTCTCTCTCTCTCCCCCCCCCCCCTTTCCCCTTTTCCCCTAGCCCTCATAACATACACACAGAAAGATAGATAGATAGATAGAGAGAGAGAGAGAGAGAGAGACAGACAGACAGACAGACAGACAGACAGACAGACAGACAGACAGACAGAAAGAGAACATATTTGATATAGTGTAGACAACAGTAATACATTTTAAACTACCCCCAAATTCTCTTAGCCCGAGAGGGGTACACCGGTAAAACTAAACTCTCGTAAGGGGTACACGAATCCTGTAAGTTTGGGAAACACTGTTTACAGAAACCTCATTTTAAAGTAAGCAGACGCGAGTGTTGCTTTGGTTCTGAACGCACCTTGGAGTATAGTAGTTAATATCATATCCTAGAAACACTCTACTTTAGAAATTAGTTTGTGTTGATTGCTTCCTTAATCACTCAACCAAAAAGACCTTTGTCCTGTGTCAATGAGCGCCTGAAGGAAGTGACATGAAACCAGTTGAATATACCCGAATATGTGGAAAGCAGAATGGTTCTATCTACGTCTAAATTCTGTTTCGTGTAGATCTGTTTTACTCTGTAGAGTTTCGAAGTGCGTGTCATGATAACTGAGTGTTGTACGTATCCACAGCGCGGTCACTTGACTTTAGACATTAGCTATAAAACAAGTCAGTAATGAGTTCAGATAAGGTATACGTCATAAGTAATTAACATGACATAAAGTAATTACATTTCAGTGTTTTACAGCAGACAAAACAACGCACTCAGGTAACCCCCAGCGTTATGATTTCCTGGGATGAACTTCGCCATACTCCTGGTTAAATATTCCCAATTCTGGTGGAGAGCCGTCTCGTAACACAACATTTGTGAGAGGATAAACATTGTCTAAAACAGAGCCACCATTTTATTTCTTGGCTGGAAATGGAGGGAGATGGTGGGGAGGGGGGGGGGGGGGGGGGGGGGAGTGGATGGAGACAAGGAATCTGGGAGTCCCCCAGTTATTCGGCTTCTACTTGAGAGTGCACTAGTCCAGCTTTCTTTAATTTTTAAAAAATATCTTTGCGGTGTACTTAAGCGGCAAAAATAAAGTGTTAATTTCTGCACGTTTTGTTTTCCTGAACAAAAGGCATACAATTTAAATGTAGAGTGGGAGAGAGAGCGTAAGAAAGAGAGAAAGAAAAAATGAAAGAGCGTGAAACAGAGAGAAATAGTGAGAGAGAGAGAGAGAGAGAGAGTGAGAGAGAGGGAGGCATAGAAATATACAAGTTCTTAATGTACGCACTGCACTTAAACTCATACTGTGTTAAAGGTAATAATAATAATAGCACCTTCAGTCATAACTGACTATGGGAATGCGACCCTGATGTGACATCCCTCAAAGGGTAAAAGTATCTAATATTATGCTGCGGTTTACTTAATACTGGGATGAAGGTAAAAACACGACATATTACATGTACTGCAGTTAAACTAAAAGTGGAATAAAGGTAACAATATTTAATGTTATATGTGCTGCAGTTAAACTAACATTGGATTAAAGATAAAAACATTAAAAATTATATGTGCTGCGGTTAAACTAACACTGGATTAAAGTAAAAAACATTAAATATTATATGTACTGAGGTTAAGCTTTCATTGGATTAAAGGTAAAAACATTAAATATTATATGTGCTGCGGTTAAACTAACATTAGAGTAAAGGTAAAAACATTAAATATTATATGTGCTGCGGTTAAACTAACATTGGAGTAAAGGTCAAAACATTAAATATTATCTGTGCTGCGGTTAAACTAACATTGATATTACATGCACTGAGGTTAAAAAATAGTGGAATCAAGGTGAAAACGTGGAATATTATATGTGCTGCAGTTAAAATTACAGTTGGATAAAGACAAAAAGATAAAACACCTCACTTGTTAAAACACCTCGTTGCTATTAATTTTTTTTAAAATTAGACCTTCATCATCATCACCCTTTCGTATGATAATCTCAGACCTAATGGTCTTTGATATTTGGACATGCGCCCTAATATAACCGACAAGGTTGAACGGGACGCGCCTCGCCAAAACGAGGCAAAACTTTATTTAAAAAAAAAAAATCATCCTTTACCCCCCCCCTCCCCCCACCCCAGGACCATAGCCCCTTTAACCAATATGTCAAGGTCTTTCTATGTCTTTCTCATCTATTTCAGGTCTAGTTTCCAGTTAGCTTCGCCATGTGTTCCCTGGTCTCCCTCCCTCTCTCTCTCTCTCTCTCTTTCTCACTCTCTCTTAATTTGAGGATTTCAGAACCAGTATAGCATTGTAATACAATCAACAGACTTCCTCAATCTCTGTCCTGTTCATCGCTTTTTTTTTTACTAGCGTTTTCTGTGTATTTTTCTGTTTTGTGTGCGTGTGTGCATGTGTGTGTGTGTGTGTGTGTGTGTGCAGATGTACATCATTTGTCCTAACGAAAACTTCCGTGTAGGCATCACTCCATTTTACTAATAACTCCATTAAAAAATACTTATAAATTCCCACATACGCTATTTTTGTTCTTCAACCCCCCCCCGCCCTTTTCCCAAACCATGTTTTAATAGCCCATCATTAATCTCCTTAATTAAAACGTAGTCTATAGCTAAAGGCCCCGTACAGTTCCAGGGGTCTCCGGTGGGACCTCCGGCGTATTAAGACGCGACTACTCTGAGCTTATGTATTGTGGTTGGCAACCTCATCATGCCAAAGATGTTGTTACAGTAACCGCTGATGCCAGAGCTTAGGAAGACTATGGTTCCGGCTGTCCTGCAAGTTAGCCAGCTGCAGTGGCGATTTTATGCTCCATGGGTAGCAAAACGAAAAATTATGATATGGCTTAAGCTTGCCCTGTCCTTGGCAAATAGTTATCAGTACCGGTACATATAAGAATTGTTTGTGATTTTTGTGTTGTGTCAGTTTTAATGTCTTTCCTAGCAGCTTCTTTATTTCTTTTTTTTTTTTTCTGTGAATTTTGTCTTGAACTATATGTTTAGTAACAGCAAATATTGGATACGGAGACGGCATGTTATCTGATATAAGAAGCAGAAGATAGTCCTAACACAGATAGCGCCATCGGGAAGTGATGTGTTAGCGCGATGTGTTAGCGCGATTGTAGCGAAAGGTTTTCCTATTATGATAATAGTGGTAGAGCAGAAGTAGAATCTCTCTCCAGAAAGTATGAAGTTCCAGTGCCCGAGAAGTACACTGGTATCACAAGTGAGTTACAGCTGTGAATACTCTGAGCTGGACAATAGATTTAGGCTTCAGAAGTATAAGTTGCTACTTTCGCTATCGTAACCTTGTTACGCACGGATCATTATTATTTTTCGTTTGTATAAACATTTTTCATATGTATGATCATTTTTTTGACTGAAGTGTGTATTATGTTTTCTATGGTCAAAGGGACATAATCCGAGTTATCGAAACTACAATTTTTTAGGAGTTTGCCTTCTCTTGTATAGAGACACGTTCGGTCTATAATTTCTTGAACGAAGCGTGACCACATCTCCTTATTTGGTAGTACCAGTCAACTATGGTAGATGTCTGAAACCTTTCTTAACGCTTCTTTTCATGACCATAAAAGGCGCGACTGTGTAAGACTTTTATCTCGAATGTTCTTAGAATCGTCTTATTGTGAACGGCAACTCAGAGATTGTCGTTCTGCGCATGTCAAAAGCTGGGAGTTCGTTCTGTGTGTTCCGCCCAGTTCGGGAGTTGAGAAATGGTTTAAGAAGCGAGCAGACGCAACTGCGTCTTGTGATTTTTCTGAGGGAAATACATTGTCTTTGTGAGTTAGTTAGCTAACTAGACTATTTCCCAGTATTATTCACGCCTGCCTGGAGGCATATGTTCATGGTTGATTTTCCGAAATAAGGTAATTCCTCTTGTATCGAACTTTATGCTATCATCTAGAGGTTCGTCATTTTGTCGCCTATTTGCTCGCCTGTGTGATGCAAAATGGAGAGGTACTTTGACTAGGATTAAGTCACCGGTATCTGTATACCTGAACTAGGTAAATATATATGGGTCGCTCTAGACCAACAAGACTATTGTCTGTGTTCCAGGATTCGTTATATCAGAGATCACGTCCAAGTCAGATGGTTAGACTTAGGAACATTATAAAGGTCGAGCTGACCTGTAGCCCATGTATGCTATTCACGTGCAGACAGTGAACGGACTTATTGTATACAACTGATCTGCTAGCATCAGAATGGGAGCATTTATTATTGTTTATGAACATTGAAGATCTGTAGCTGACACTGTTGCAGAAGTTATAGAAATTATTATTATTTATACAGCTTCACGAACTAGAACTCTATGATTTATGAATTTCTGAATCTATTGAACTGTGATGTCTTATGACGCATATATACAACAGCTGTCATTGCTGACTACAGAAATTGTTTTCAATGTGCCATATCATCTTGCTGAACTCGTTAACTATGTTGATGTCATAAGTATCATGACTGTTTTGTGGCGTGCAATAAATGGAAGAAACTTATACAACGAAGTTACCCTTTCTATGACTCTACACGTCATGTTGCCTGTGTGATAACCCTGTGAACTGTTCCACTACCACATACACAGCAACATCCTAAATCAGAGAAGACACCTACATCTTACACTTTAATACCAGGTGTCGATAAGGGTGGCAAGTTACCACTTCAGCATCAAATCCACCCTTATCATTTTTGGTGGCCAGAGCTGGTTCTATCATCTGATATTTTGGCGCACCATATCATTTTTGGTGGCCATAGGTTGGTTCACTCTGATTCCAGCTATCAAGGGGGTCAGCAAACCCAGACATCATCATCATACTAGATACAACTACAGCATCAACTACCACCTTACAAGAAATTTTATTGAAAGTATCCGGATTTTCTGACAGTTGCTGATTTTGAAACTACCCGGCGCTGCTCGGCAATATTGAAGTTTATGTAAAATTAGAAGGACAAGTACCGAGCGAATGGATTTCCTGATCTGGTGAAAAGAAGGACAAGTGCCGTAACAACTGTTCCGGTCTCAGGGGTACTGTTGCGGGTTCAGAAGGTCAAGTGCCGGTTAAATCAATTTAGAAGATTCAGAAGGTCAAGTGCCGTAACAACTGTTGCAGTATTAGAAGCTCATTTCCTTCGTCATGGCTGTTTATGGGAGCAGAAGTTAATCAACGTTGGATCATTATCCTCAGAATGCTGATTACATCCTGTTCTGCACCGTGCTGACGCTGGATTTATAGAAGTTAAGTGGCCTGTTTTGTTTGTGAACTGTGCCCTTATGTTCTAACTGAGCCTTCTGTACTTTCACACTTTCTCCTATTGTTTTCATGATACATGTTTATATGTTATATGTTATTTGTTATTTGTATATTTATATGTTTATATTTCAGCGGGTTTTCTCGGTTGGGCGGTGTCTTTCAGTAGAAGATACCACGTCACAGAGGTTCTACTGTTAGCGTTTTCGTTAGGGACTGTGCGAATTTCCTACAGTGAAATTTGCTAGCGACAATCGTTGCTATATCTGTTTAGTTGTGACGAGTTGTGCTTTATTTTTGTTTCTTGTATATATATATTTTTTTTTCTTTTTTCTTTTCTCTCTTTCTTTGTGTTTTTTTAGTTTCGATTTCGATTGTTTGTATTTGTAGGTCTCCCCTTTGCTATTATTCAGTTCTTTACGTATATTTTTGTGTATACACTGTAGCGTCATTTGTTAGTCATATCTTCGCATATTTCTTTTTAGTTTTGCTGTTTGTGTATTTGACTTATGCGAATGTTTTCGTATTGTTTGATCTTTGTTGTTGTTTACATTGACTTTGATCTTTGTTGATTGTTTACATTGACTCTGATCTTTGTTATTGTTTACATTGACTCTGATCTTTGTTGTTGTTTACATTGACTCTGATCTTTGTTGTTGTTTACATTGACTTTGATCTTTGTTATTGTTTACATTGTTGGTGACCTTTGTTATTGTTTACATTGTCTTGTTATTGTTTACATAGTTCTTGCATAGTTAGCTTTCACTATTGTTAATATATGCTCATGCACTATTGGTCTATAGTGCACTTATCATAACTAACTGGTGTTTTTTGCTTATGCACTATTGTAGTGCAGTTATGATAAATAACTGATGATTAAGAAGTGACTTGTGATATTATTATACATTTGATAATACAAGTTGGTGTCAACTCCTGTTTCCCACAGAGATTGGGTTCAACATAGAGATTATACAAGCACTTTATTAAGTCTTGTTGCTATTTAACATTGAAATAATTAATTATCTTATTAATTATTTCAGGTTCTGTACTCACATTTTAGACATCATGTCTACATTTGAGTACTTTATTGAGCAGGGTAAAGCCCTTGGGAAGACAGGTGATAAATTAGAAGAATTTGCGACTGTTCAATATGCCAAGGCATTGAAGTCGGAAGAAAAGAAAATGAAAGAACAAACTGAACAAAAGAGAATAGAGGCTGAAATAGAACAAAAGAAACTGCAGATGCAGGTGGAGGAAAAAAGATTTCAAATGGAAATGGAAAAACAAAAAAGAGAAGCAGAATCTCAGGAGAAGAGGCTTCAGGCTGAAGCTGAAAATAAGAGACTTGAAAAAGAAGCTGAAAATAAGAGACTTGAAAAAGAAGCTGAAAATAAGAGACTTGAAAAAGAAGCTGAAAATAAGAGACTTGAAAAAGAAGCTGAAAATAAGAGACTTGAAAAAGAAGCTGAAAATAAGAGACTTGAAATAGAGGCTGAAGGGAAAAAAGTTACAGGCCCAGGCTGAAGAAAGAAAGTTACAGGCTGAGGCTGAAGAAAGAAGGTTACAAAGAGAGGCTGATGAGAGAAAAGCAAAAATGGAACATGATGAAAAAGTCTTAGCTTTAGAGTTAGAGAAGTTAAAGTTATTGAACACTGGTAATGCTAATGATGCAAATAAGGTGTCAAATAAGACTAATGCTAAGGATTTCAAGCTTAATCTACCAGCATTTAATCCCTCAATCGATGATATAACATTTTATCTAGATAGATTTGAAAGTGCATGTAATGTGCATAATATAGATAAAACATTATATGTGTATCATCTGTCCAAGATACTTAGAGGTGATGCTTTGACTTTGTTGAGTATGGTAGATGTGCCTGACAAAAACAACTATGAGGTTGTCAGGGCGGCATTGTTAAAGAAGTACCAACTTAACGAGGACGGATATCGTCTTAAATTTAAAACCATGTTACCAGAAACTGGAGTTGAATTCTCTGAATTCATCTCAGGCATCCGTCTTACTTTTTTACGATGGGTTGAGTTGTCTAAGACAGAAAATACATTTGAAGCTCTTATGGATTTACTACTTAGAGATAAGGTTATGTCTTCTGTTAATGAAGCTTTTCTATCTTTTCTTCATGAGCGTAAGCCTAAAAACATAAAAGAAATGGAAGAATACTGTAGCCAGTATGTTACTGCGCATCCGCACATAACCATTAGTAACTCTAAGGTGAAAGAAGGTCTGCCAGTTGCTTCGGCAGCACCTTATGGCCCAAATTTTATGCGTAAATTTCAGGGTAGCCAGAAAAATTTCAATAAAAAGAGTAATCGTAATTATGCCCAGAACCATAGTGATCAATTCCAGGGTGATTCTTCTTCCCAGAACTGGAGACAACCTAATACTACACGTTATTCTACTCCGGTTAACTTTAGAAATTTTCACAAAGGTAATCGGTATAGAGGGAAATATTTTATGCAGAGACCTCAATACCAAGATAATAGAGGTTCTCAACAGCATAGAGATAGTAATGACAGTTATGGAAACTGGAACTCAAACCAGGATAAAAATTACAGTAGGGACTTTAATGATAATTGCAGAGGCAATAATGGTCGCGGTAGATCGCAACATAAGAGAAAAAGATATCAACAGACAAACTCTGTTCAACAAGAATCTCAGGGAGCAGATAAACAGGTTAATAATGATGATAAAGACCATAATGCTATCGGATGCTCATCTTTTGATTTTGGTAGGGCAAATAAATGTATCCAATGCAGTACTTTATTTGATCCGAAAACCGTTAGTACTTTAAGCTGTGGTCATCCTTTGCCCGCTCTTCCTGCTAATGTTGCTCATGATGGGAGAGGTTCTCTTATATTACATAAGGGGCTAGTAAATAGTAATCCAGTCTCAGTGTTGTTTGATTCTGGATGTACTACTGTCGGCGTTAGGCAATCTCTTGTAGATCCATCCTGTGCTACAGGAAAAGTCATCAAATGTGTCACATTTGGTGGCACGTTAGAAAAGTATCCTACTGCTATAATACACATTGCTACTCCTTTCTTCACGGGAGAGGTCCACGCGTGTCTACTTCCAAACCCTATTGCGGACCTTATTATTGGTCGTATTCACGGAGTTAGGGAATGTACCCCACAGCAGATTGCTGTTTGGGAAGAGCAAAACATTGAAGCTACCAATGCGGTGGTCACAAGAGCACATGCTCTGGATCCACCTCAAACTTCATTAACTAATAATGATGAAGTAAATGACCAAGATAGTCACTTGACTATTACACGTGACTCATTTATCAAATTGCAAGAAGAAGATCCTTCTTTACAAAAATTCTTCATTCTAGCAAAAAAAGGTGATCCTAATCAGAACACTAATAGGAAATCTTGGATTTCTATGAAGAACGGCGTACTTGTACGTATGGTACAAGACTCGACTACGTCCACTCATTCACAAATTCTTGTGCCTAAGAGCATGAGATTGCAAATATTGCAACATGCTCATGACTCGCAATGTGCTGGACATATGGGTTTTTCCCGTACAAAGTCGAGGGTTCTTGCGGCTTTCTTTTGGCCATTTGTGAGCAAGGACATACGAATGTACTGTCGCTCTTGCAAAGTATGTCAGGAGGTCAAATCTAAAGGACCACGACATGCTGCGCCTATCCAGGCTGCTGACATTCCTATTCGCCCTTTTCAAAAAATGGCAATAGATATTATCGGTCCTTTTAGAATTAAGTCGGCTAGAGGACATCAATTTATCCTTACATGTGTCGATATGTGCACACGTTGGCCAGAGGCAATACCTCTCAAGAGCATCTCAACTGCTGATATCGCAGACGCTCTTTGGCTGATATTTTCTCGCTTGGGTTTTCCCGGAGAAATATTGTCAGACCATGGCACTCAACTTATATCAGACACTATGTCACAGGTAATGTCTATGCTACACATTAAAAGGTCTCTCAGCAGTATCTATCACCCAATGTCTAATGGGTTGGTCGAACGTTTAAATAGGACTCTGAAAACTTTACTTGGTAAAATAACTGAGGATCATCCTCAGGATTGGGACAGGGTCTTACCCGCGGCTCTCTTTGCGTATAGAGAGGTCCCCAATGAACATACGGGGTTTTCCCCTTTTGAACTTGTCTTTGGCGCGCAACCGCGCGGCCCTATGTCTTTACTTCACGATCTAATCACTGCCGATAATATTAGCGATGAGACTCAATCTTCTTATGAGTACGTCATTGCTCTTAGGCAAAAGATCATCGAGGCATGCAAACTAGCAACTTCGTCTTCAGAATTTGCTAAAGAAAAGGCAAGGCAGTTTGCAAATAAGAATAGATGTCTACGACAACTTTGTCCAGGTGACAAAGCTCTCGTTCTACTTCCTTCAAGGGAGAACAGACTTCTAATTGCATGGAAAGGTCCATATGCAATAGTCTCCAAAATTTCTGATGTCGACTATGTTGTCGATATTGATGGAAAGCATAAAACTTTCCACATAAATATGCTCACGGAATTTTATGAAAGACCTGACTATTTGCAGCCTATTTTCCAGGCTACGGACAATTCACAAGCAACTCATGGTCAGTACTCATCTCTGTCAGTTATACAGGATGAGGAAACTACTTTTTCTGATGTCAATCTTCCTCTTTCTATGGTCCCACTTTATTCTACGGAATCTTGGAAAAACGTGACCGTTTCTCCAAATCTTTCCGCTGAGGAACATCGACAAGTTTCTTCGATGTTGCAAACATTTCAGGATGTTCTTACAGACATCCCGGGACACACACATGTCATAGAACATGACATTGTGCTAACTGATCACAATCCTATCAGAGTCAGACCATATCCAATACCTATCCATTTCCAGTCTCAAGTCGAAAAAGAGTTGGATGAAATGATACGTTTGGAAATCATTGAACCATCCACTTCAGCATACTCTTCGTCTATGGTTATTGTTCGAAAGAAGGATAATAACATTCGCATTTGCGTAGATTATCGCAAATTGAACCAAGTTACGAAGTTCGATGCTGAACCTATGCCTTCATTAGAAGAGCTACTCAATAAACTTTCTAATTCTAGATTCTTTACCAAACTAGATTTGTCTAAAGGTTATTGGCAAGTCCCGCTAACTGAACGTGCCAAACCTTTTACAGCTTTTTCTACACCTAGGGGTTTATTCCAATGGAATTTCATGCCTTTTGGTCTTATGAACGCCCCTGCTACATTCGTACGCATGATGCGGCGAATTCTCGCATATCGTACAGATGTCATAGCATACCTAGATGATATCTGTCTATTCAGTGATTCTTGGGAAGATCATTATTTGGGTTTATACGAATTACTGTCTACTCTTCGCGAGTATAACTTGACTGCAAAACCCTCTAAAGCCTTTATAGGATTTAGCGAGATTTCTTTCCTAGGTCATCGGGTTGGTCATGGTCTTTTAAAGACAGAGGACCACAATGTTTCAAAAATACTTAACATTTCGGTCCCTAAGACGAAGAAACAAGTAAGGAGTCTATTAGGTTTGATTCAATTCTACGGACGATTCATTCCGAATCTGTCCTCCATTATGGCACCGCTTTCTACTTTATTGAAGAAAGGGTCGCCTAATCTGATCCGCTGGTCTAAAGAATGTCAATCCTCATTGGACCAGGTTAAAGCCCTATTTTCATCTCCACCTATTCTTAAGTTACCTACTATTGAGAAGACTTTTGTTCTTCGAAGTGACGCCTCGTCAACAGGGATTGGGGCAGCACTAATGCAGGAGTATTCTGATACTTTGCATCCGGTGATGTATATCTCTAGGAAATTAAACGCTGCAGAAAAGAATTACTCGGTTTTAGACCGTGAGTTATTGGCTATGGTATGGTCTATTCTGAAGTTACAAAGATTTCTTCTAGGCGCACATTTCATTGTGGAAACCGACCAGAAAGCGCTTACTGCTATTCAGAGCAAAAACTTGAAGAGCTCGAGGTCCACTCGTTATGCCATAGCTCTTCAACCATTTCATTTCTCGGTTCGAGCTATCCGTGGTTCGGATAATGTAATGGCAGACATTCTGTCCAGATGTCCACACGATTCCACATGATTCTTCTGTCATATATATATATATTTCCTGATATACAGTCCAATGTTATAATGACATGTTAGTAGATTTTTTCTCACTTTTTTTTTTTTTGAGGGAAATTTATAACATTGTACCATGTAATTATTTAAGAAGGCTTAGTTAGTGATATACGGGCCAAAAGATCACTCGGCCACATTTAAATAAATTATTTTCAGGATTGTATTAAGAAATTTACCAGTTGTCTTTAAGATTTGTGTTATTGATATTTTCGCAGCACATCATTGAAGTCTGCGAGTTTATGTCCATTGTGGAACTTTGAGGATATCAAGTCCTGTCCTACATTGGGAGCGGATGATGTCCACATCTTCTTCTATTGAATGTTTTATGTCACCGAAGATCAACACATGTATTACTTATTAATTACTGTTACTTTATATAATGTAATAATATAGTGCGGTATATTAGTAAATTACACCGCTATTTGCAACACATTGTATGATAACACATAATATATTTAATTTCATATATTGGTATGAGAATAATTTGATTGTCATTATGTTGTTGCCATCATTGTGGCGTGTGTTGGTGGCACCTTCCTGGAATATATCAGCGTATACTTAGATAAATTTTTTCTCTAAGGATCTGAGATATGATCTCAGTGTCGCTCCATGCGTTGAGCTAATTTGTTAGGTATATATCCACGCATCATACGTGCGTTAGGAGCCTAGATTTTTTCCGGCTCCAGGATTAAAAAAAAAAAAAAATGTTTCATTTTTTTTTTTCCCGGGAGGGTGCGGTAATGTTACGCACGGATCATTTTTATTTTTCGTTTGTATAAACATTTTTCATATGTATGATCATTTTTTTTTGACTGAAGTGTGTATTATGTTTTCTATGGTCAAAGGGACATAATCCGAGTTATCGAAACTACAATTTTTTAGGAGTTTGCCTTCTCTTGTATAGAGACACGTTCGGTCTATAATTTCTTGAACGAAGCGTGACCACATCTCCTTATTTGGTAGTACCAGTCAACTATGGTAGATGTCTGAAACCTTTCTTAACGCTTCTTTTCATGACCATAAAAGGCGCGACTGTGTAAGACTTTTATCTCGAATGTTCTTAGAATCGTCTTATTGTGAACGGCAACTCAGAGATTGTCGTTCTGCGCATGTCAAAAAGCTGGGAGTTCGTTCTGTGTGTTCCGCCCAGTTGGGCAGTTGAGAAATGGTTTAAGAAGCGAGCAGACGCAACTGCGTCTTGTGATTCAGTTCGGGAAATACCACGTATTTGTGAGTTAGTTAGCTAACTAGACTATTTCCCAGTATTATTCACGCCTGCCTGGAGGCATATGTTCATGGTTGATTTTCCGAAATAAGGTAATTCCTCTTGTATCGAACTTTATGCTATCATCTAGAGGTTCGTCATTTTGTCGCCTATTTGCTCGCCTGTGTGATGCAAAATGGAGAGGTACTTTGACTAGGATTAAGTCACCGGTATCTGTATACCTGAACTAGTTAAATATATATGGGTCGCTCTAGACCAACAAGACTATTGTCTGTGTTCCAGGATTCGTTATATCAGAGATCACGTCCAAGTCAGATGGTTAGACTTAGGAACATTATAAAGGTCGAGCTGACCTGTAGCCCATGTATGCTATTCACGTGCAGACAGTGAACGGACTTATTGTATACAACTGATCTGCTAGCATCAGAATGGGAGCATTTATTATTGTTTATGAACATTGAAGATCTGTAGCTGACACTGTTGCAGAAGTTATAGAAATTATTATTATTTATACAGCTTCACGAACTAGAACTCTATGATTTATGAATTTCTGAATCTATTGAACTGTGATGTCTTATGACGCATATATACAACAGCTGTCATTGCTGACTACAGAAATTGTTTTCAATGTGCCATATCATCTTGCTGAACTCGTTAACTATGTTGATGTCATAAGTATCATGACTGTTTTGTGGCGTGCAATAAATGGAAGAAACTTATACAACGAAGTTACCCTTTCTATGACTCTACACGTCATGTTGCCTGTGTGATAACCCTGTGAACTGTTCCACTACCACATACACAGCAACATCCTAAATCAGAGAAGACACCTACATCTTACACTTTAATACCAGGTGTCGATAAGGGTGGCAAGTTACCACTTCAGCATCAAATCCACCCTTATCAAACCTTATGTGATAATATAATTAAATTTGAAAAGGTAACTCAAAATTTAACAGTTAAAAATTTAACAAGTCAGATGAGTACAATTATCCAATTTATTATGTACATCTATATATTCTTGTAATGATAAATGGGTGTTGGAAGATGGTAAAATGTATGATTATTTACAGTTACAAATTAAAATAACTAATAGAAAAAGGCTTGGATTTATCTTCCACTGAATTTACAACAAAAGGATTGTCACATTATCTCTTGCCATCTAGTTGTCATCATTAGACAGTCGTTTTAGAAACTGCTCACAGGATTTGTTGGATGGATACAAAGAAACTCAACTTTAGCCACGTCTGCTCGAGGTTCCTCCGACACACTGGAGTACGGAAGACTTTCCTTCAGCCCGCCCTATAACTACGGGGGACTAAGGTGTTGAAGTTTGGTTGACCTCTAGGCTTCAGTGAGCTGGATCAACTTCTTCAAGTCTTTAGTTTCTCGATCAGGAATGATCATAAACATTGATCATAAAAACCTGGAACAAGAAGTAATAGGTGGCCATGTTGTTCCAACAATCTCACCACCAACTACTGTTCATGATGCGACCATGTCTTCAGTGTTTGTATATAAATGAATGAATCATGGTAGTATGTTACAGAGATAGCATGATAAGATAATGTATACTGTGCAGAATTAACAAAATACATGAATAAATCATATGTTATGATACATGGGTACGATATAACCTTTGCCTTCCACTTATGGATGTCAAGTCACTTATGTACTTGCTGGTATGTCGTAAGCTTCCAGGCAAGAACTAGCCATGATATATGTGGCTAACCAATTAATGGTTATGCTTCCTGACAATGCCGGTGAAAGTTATCTCTGGTTAGCGTCATTCTCTTTTTTATTATATCTGATACAATCAATCAGAAATAAAATCTGAAATAAAATGATATTATTCATACATATATCTTTAATAAACTTACATACCCTCTTAGGATCTATAAGCTCACGGTGAGATTGTTTTGGTTGAAGTTAATCTGCCCTGCATACAGCGTGAAAAAATAACTTTTCTTGCAGATACTGTCTTCCAGTTTCTCACTTTGGCTTCTGGATTTAGTGTGTGTGATTTTCAACGCGTCCCTCTGTCCTTATATTTCAGTCTCTCGCGCGTACGAGAAAGCACCTCTAAAAGTCCCAAAAGATTTTCGTTTCATCTCCTGGTTTGAGGCTATTTGAAGCAATCTGTGTTTTTCCTGTACTTGTTTTTTTCTTCTGTTCACTACACACTTATATTCTTCCGTCCTTTCTATGTATCATTTCCTTTTCCCCATATGAGGCTTTCATTACATATAAGTTTTATACAAATCCGTTGAGGCTTGTTAGTGTAATAAATTTTTAAAGATTATTAGCTAACTTTTAGCCGATGTGATGAAGGTGAAAAATATTAATTATCTTTAAAACTATTTATATTTGAATAATATCCTTTTGGATATAATTCCTAGTCTATCTCCTTTGTTGAATTATTTTTTTTAAATATTATTCCAACCGGGCGTTCTCCGGTAGTTAATAATTTAATGTCCAGTAAATGCAAACTTTGAAAGTCCGCCATTCATTCTTATTAGCTATTTCATCATTCTTCGGTAATACTGTATGGCTTTTAACCGTAATTCACATTTCCCGTCTACTACAAACTTCAAAGAAAGACCGCCGCGCTGACCTTGCGCTGGTGTGTGTGTGTGGGAGTCGCGCTACACATTTTTTTCCACAACAAAGCAAGAGGAACCAAATTTCGCTACAGCGATGTGTTAGCGCGATGTGTTAGCGCGATGTGTTAGCGCGATGTGTTAGCGTGATGTGTTAGCGCGATGTGTTAGCGCGATGTGTTAGAGTGATGTGTTAGCGCGATGTGTTAGCGCGATGTGTTAGCTCGATGTGTTAGCGCGATGTGTTAGCGCGATGTGTTAGCGCGGTTTTAGCGCGATGTGTTAGCGCGAAGTGTTAGCGCGATGTGTTAGCGACTTCACTTATACTGGGTCCCAGCTTCATGTGAAAGAAGACCAGTTCCTTTCCTCGTTGCCTTCCCCTAACTCACGAGCAGATTCAGGTATCCATTTTACAGCTGTGTTGACTGAACCCATGAGGTGACTTCGTTTCGAACCCAGTCCCTTTGCCCCGAACAGCAAACACTCTAACCACTCGGACAGTCAAAATTAGTATAAATATAGTCTGGGCCCTCGTCGCTGTGCTATAAATTATAATATTAACACAAGTTTTCATGCCCTCTTTATAATGGTACTAATGTTGTCACGTATACTCGATGTACGTTCATCCACATTAATTCGTTCACATTAATTCATCCACGTTAATTCATCCACATTAATTCATCCAAATTAATTCATCCACATTAATTCATCCACATTAATTCGTTCACGTTAATTCACCCACGTTAATGCATCCACATTAATTCATCCACATTAATTCATTCACATTACTTTATCCACATTATGGTTTCCGGAGACCTTTGTTTCATGATCTTTACTGTTTCCTCAGAATGTTTCTCGTTAACCGGACATAGAAGACACAACGGTAAATTTAATTACTGTACTTACATTCTCCTTCCCCTGTTGCTGTGAAGAGTAGTGGGGAGCCCAAGTTTGCATTATTGAGCAACGTGTGTCGGGCTGGCTGCTGTGAGCCCGTGTTATAAAATGTATGTGATATTATCTATGCATCTGCATCTTGGCCTTGCCAGTGTCCCGAAACCGGACATTCTGCTGTTGTAGACGCGTAGTGATAATGTATCGCGCTTTATTCTCATGAGATTGTCAAACCACTTAATTTTCGGCCTTCTTAAGTCCAACCCCCATGTCCAAGGCAGAGTAGGGGGTCTCTGGGCTCCGAAGATGTGTCGCGAGTGGGTTAGCCCACTAGACCGGCACAGTGGTCATGCATGGCCGGCCCGAGTCAACATGAAAGGTCGCTGGCCAACCTCTGTGATATAAGACAGTAGTTAAAAAAAAATGTAAATTAAGCAGAAAAATACATATAAATCTTTGCGTCTATTACAAATTGCACAATTTGGCATGCTTTAATAGTTAATAAGTCCATAGAACGTGGAATTGGAAGATAAGTTTGTAGGTAAGTTATCTTTACATTTTAAGTTCACGGAATTTAAAAAAAAATGTAGTAAATTTAAGAGATGAGAAGAAAACACTGGAGATGGATATGACATACATTAAAGAATCCTGTTGATAGCATCACCAGGAAGTCCTTGTTCTGGAACCACCAGGGTAAGAGTGGTAGAGTGAGATCAAGGAACACACGGAGAAGAGAACTGGAGGCAGACATGAGTAGTATACAATGGCGGACTTAGTTAGTATTCAGGTGGAGCGCAGGTGGAGCGCATGACTTTTATATAGCAACAAAAATGTCGGCGCGCAGGTGGAGCGCATGACTTTTATATAAGGGAAATGTGGTGGAGCAAGATGGCGGACTTGAGATAACAAGAAGAGGGGTATAGGAAGATGGCGGGGTGATTTTTTTATATAAGGAAAGTAACAAAAAGCGTTTTAGTTAATATAGTTTTTATTTTATATTAAATAGTGTTTTTGTAGTAGCAAAACATATATTGTAATATATAGGAGTACATATATAGTATTGTTTAACATAATACATTATGCAGTAATTTTTTATCAAATGAATATATATTTGAAAAATAATTATATTTTATATAGGAAAGACAGTTTGTATATGGTAACATTATCAAACATTGATATTTTACAATTATCAAATGACATATGAATGTACTTTGTTATATATATATTGGTGGTGTTTTGTTACAAAATATACATTATCACAGGGGTATAGCTGCAGGCCAGACCTTGAGGTGGGTTATCACGTCGTAAGAAATAGAGGTGTGTGTTGTATATACCTGTAGGTATCTGAAAGAGACAGTTTAGATGTTGAGGGGTGATGTGGTGACGTTGTCTGGATGTACCTGTCTTTTGATGTAAAAGTAAGACAGTGCGTTGCGGTGTTGTTCGTAGGTGTAGATGGAGGATTTGTGTGCACGGAACCCGATATTTTTCCCACCCTGTGCTTGTTGTGTGTTGAGTACGTCTAAGAAAGTGTGTTTGTCTACTTTGTTGTGGTGTTTGTTGAGTCCTTTGGTGGTTGTTTTGTCATAGTCGCCAAAACAGTGATACGTCTTGCTGCACAGCGAAATCATTCCGCTGCCTTCGTATTCTAATTTTAAAAGGCCCGGTGTCCGTTTGTTGTATAATTTTTGTTCGCGGCATTTCTGACAAAGGGCGCGCGTTTTACCCTCGCTAGCTACAAAGTCGGCTCTATGGTCGGGGCATACTTCGGCGGGGAACCATTGGTGGTAGGTACTGTAAAATTCCCGTCGCATAGCGGGCTTAACAACGTCCGCTAGGTTATTCGCGCTAAGGGCCAAGTAAAGGCTGTCGGTGTCCATCTCGCACAACTGAAAACTGACCTATCTACAAATTTATCTAGACAGTCGTAGTAAAATTCTAACATGCGTAATTTAGCGTATTGGTAGACGAAAAATCCTATCTGAACGGGGAGGTCCCAACTAATTGTCTGTTTAAGTTTTTCTACTTCGAATATGTCGTCCATCACTAACGTCATTTTTCTAAATCGGGGTGAGTTTATTAGGTCAGAGGTACCCTCTCCCGTCGTGTACGAGACATCCACATGCTTCGCCTTATTGGTCAATGTTTTACCATAAGCCGCGTTACCTAGCAGTTTCATGATCTCGCTGGTTATGGCATAGGCAGGATCAGTATCACCCTGTCGACGCGCGTTCGAAACAGTGTCCTCAAACTGCTTGAAACACGTCACGGGTGTATACTCAATCACCTGGTAGATACAGGTGACTTCTAAACCTTTGGTCAGGTACCAGCGAAGCAGAGGTGTTGTCAACAGAATTTTCTTGCCCACATAACTTCCGATCAACGTCCGTCTGGGGGTAGTCAGAAGTTTATGTTTTTCGGCGTATTCCCGCATGAAAGGCCCAATATCTTCCCTCGTGACGTCGACATTCTTAAAAATGGGCGTCATTTCAGAGAAATGTTCTTTTAAAGAGTCGGGGACATGGATGTCACACTCGACTAGGCCAAACAAGGTCTCGTCTAGCACCGATGCGAGAATATTTTCTTTTGTCAGCGGGTACCGACATTTGGTGTAAGACGGTTTCTGGGTAGGGAAGGTGGCGTTCAGAAAACGACGGATTGATGGATCGGTTTTCTTCAATGCCTGTCACTCGCATTCCCACATTTCGACAATGGTAACGTAGCATTCCTTCCTCAAATAAGAACTTATTGTCAGTGTCGCTCTGTACAACTCAGCCAATGGTGTGTTGTTGACTGGGTTAACGTCACGACCGGCGGTTAGTGGGCAGTTAGGGTGGCCGTGGAATAGGCAACCGTGGAACTGGTAGACGGTACGAGAGTCTTTATCCCAACCGTCTACCCTAATGTGCTTATCACTCAACGACATCTCACGGCCGTTAAACTGGGTTTTTAAGGTCACGTTATTTTGGTGGGAGACCCAAGCCAAATTATTGCGGCACTGCACGGTATATTTGTGAAGTTTGTGGTGCTTGAAACCATCCTCCTGTACCGTCTAACGAGAAAGTCAGTGGGCATTTTCTGCATTATCGCCCACAAATAAAGGGCGTTGGCAACAAATCCTTTAATGGATTGAACCGTTTTGCCACCTCTAATGCGGGTTTTACCTTGCTCGTGGAACCTGTGAAAAATTATTGAGGGTCCCCCGACTATGTTTTGGCGCAATGTGTTATGTAAATCTGCCTCCCACTTCGAACATAAAGAAAACAAGACGTTGGATGGGAGGGTTTTGAATAGGTACTTTAACGTGACACCGGGCACGGAGATCGCATCTTTAAACATGTCTACACCTAGATCCGCGTAAAAACAAACTTGTCGGTCTAACGCTGCTAGGAAGTGGACCACGTCTTTATTATTGTACCACCTCAGAAAATCGCGCAACGTGGTCATGTGGTTCTCGGCCCACACCTTCTGACATTCGGCGTACTCATCGACTGAAATGTTAGTATTTTTAAGTTTTGAAAAAAATGCCGAGTGGGGTGGTAGCGCCGTTTCGTCTAACTTTGCTAAATCTGTTATGTATTCATAACAGAAAAAGCCTTTGGTTTCTTTAACGTTGTACGCGGCCAGATATTTGCTATAACTAAAGCCGGGGGCTAAGTAGTTGACTATATCTAAAAACTTTAACTCGCTAGTGGCAATACACATAAAATTATTGTTTCTCTTGACTAAAAAGTTGAAGTCTTCCCCCATGAAATATTTGATCGAGGTACGGTTTGATTACGTTCACGTCATACTTGCCCGAATTGAAACCTAATACGGGTAGCTGCCTCAAATAACCCTCTAATCTACCAAAGAGCTCCTCAGACCCGAGTTGGGTGAAAACGTCATCAAAATACGCACGCAGAATCTCGTAAGAGGCCGCGGCAATTTTTATCAGATAACGAGCCATCCTATTGACCAATTTTTGTGGATCACCCTTTGTGATAAAACACACGGGGGCTTCAAAACCGGGGACGTTAGAAGCCACCGAACACGACAGGGGCACGTGTTTGGCCATGTAGGTAGTGGCATTACCACTTGACTCTAGACTGTTCTCAAAAAAACACTCATAGTCAAATGTGGATCGAAACGGGAAGACGAATTTTGTGTCGACATCTATGCCCTGCTCCTTGATTAATTCCCAAACCGTATCTGGTGGGGAATAGACACCACCTTTAAATGTTTCTCTTCGCTTAGAGCCGGCACAAGTCTTTTCATGGCGCGCCAACCGATAATACTCCTCCCACAACTTACCGCACTCGGGACACGAAAAAGAGTTACTGGCCCTATCGATATCTGCAATGTGCATAAAATGGTTCTTAAACATTAACAGACGCAATGTATCTGGATAACTGTCACTATCTCTAAGTATGGGGGTCAGGGTCTGCGCGTCGTCAAACTCGAAAACGTCAATATTTACGTTGAAACATTTTTCTAATTGGGGCATATCGATTAAACTAACCCCGGGGAAATCGATGACGGACTTTAGTCCCTGCTGTGTTTGCCACTGTTCGACTAGCCGGCGCGTCGGTTTTCTAACGTCTGTAACGGCACCACCCCTAAAAACGGCTAGACATCTAAAAAAGCAAAAGTTATCACTGTATGGTTTAAAGTTTGAGTCCTGTTGTAGTGTATGGATGTGGTTATTGTCCGTGATGAAAGAGGGGATGTCTTGTAAGCAGCAGCCAATGGGAAAGTCTTGAATATGATATATATAGAAAGACGTCGCTGGAATTGCTTCGACAAAATATTTTGTGTTTGGTCTGTTTAACTGTGCTTGTGTGACAATATCGCTGTCGTGTAATTGTGAGAGAAAAGATTTGAAATCTGTAATATTGTTGACTAAGTGGGGTTGATCTAAGACGATCGCGTTGTTATGTGATGCGTGATAGAAACGTAATTCGTTTGTTTCTCTGTGGCGTAAGATGATGTGGAAACTGTAGTTTATTTTGAAACGTTTTGTCTGTTGTGTGAATACAGGGAGCAAGAGACGGTCCCAGTCGATATTTTCATTATTGTGATAGAAAGTGAATGTTGACAGATATTTATGTTTATTGGAGTGTGTTTTGATCGCCTGCCAGTTATCAATATAGACTTGTCTTATGTCAGCCTGTAAGTCTTGTAAACTGTCTTCTTCAGTAGGCAGACGGGTTTTTTTAATATGGGACTGGGTACTGGTTTGGGACGTTTTTTGGTCTGGCCTGTTTTTGGTGGGTGAGATGGGATGGGATTTGAAGTGGGTCCTGAAGGAAGTGTGGAAGTTGTTGCTGTTCTCATTGAGTCTGTGGTGCCTGCTGCAGCAGATGATGTTGATATCTGTGGGTTCACTGTTGTTGCTGTCTCTTGGTGCACTACTGGCATTCTCGAGGTTGATGATGATGAGTCTGTTGTGGCACCGGCTGTTAGTGTCTGTTGGTGTGCTGTTGTGGGGCATGATGATGATAAGTCTGTTGTGGCACCGGCTGTTAGTGTCTGTTGGTGCGCTGTTGTGGGGCATGATGCTGTGGTGCCTGGTGTGGCACCTGATGTTGGTGTGGGGCATGAGGTCGAAAGGTGGGTAGTGGTGGGATGTTGTTGTTTTATATGGACCCGTAGATTATCACTACGGGTAAATTGTTTGTCACAAAGGTCACAAGAAAAACGTGGTAGTGAGTGCACTGCTTTGCTGTGACGTAATAATGCATCACGTCGATTGTATGTCTTACCACAGCGCGCACACGTGAGACTGTGCCCCACTGATGTGTTTGGTACCAACAATGTGTTTGTAGCGCCCGCCGGTGCAGTGGTGGTCCCCACTGAGGGGTTTTTATCATTACCGGCCCCCGGTGCAGTGGTGGTCCCCACTGGGGTGTCTGTAACAGCGATTCTTGTAGCAGCCCCCGGTGCAGTGGCTTCCACTGTGGGGGATCTCGGGGCCGCTGGGCCATGAAAGACCTCTATATGATGTTGGAGTGCCTCAGGTCCTGCAAACTTTTGAGGACAGACACGACAGGGGTGATTCTTGTCTGTATGGACCGAGGAGATATGACGTGTTAGGTTGCTTTGACGAGTAAACGAACGACTGCAGATCGAACAACCGTAACCTTGAATTGAAGACATCTGTTGATTAGAAACAAGAAAACATTACTCACACATAAAATTAAATATATGTATCAATCAGTTAAATAGAGAGAGAGAAAGAGAGCGAGAGAGAGAGACAGAGAGAGAGAGAGAAAGGGAAAGAGAGAGAGAGAGAGAGAAAGAAAGAAAGAAAGAAAGAAAAAAGAAAGAAAGAAAGAGAGAGAGAGAGAGAGAGAGAGAAAGAGAGAGAGAGTGCGAGAGAGAAAGAGAGAGAAAGAGAGAGAATAAAACACAGTCTTATTTTTAGTCTGTTATCAAAGGAAATAATTTTGTTTAACATATCAGAATGGTCCCCGCGCGCGCTGTGTCAGAAAAGATATTGATTTAAAAACCACGCGCTCACGAGACAAGTGACACCCTAGCGTTTAAAATTTGTACCATAACAAGATTTTGTGTAGTTCAGTACTGTTAAAAATATGCTATGTTCTAAATATTCTCTTTAATGTGATAAAAGTGTTTATTAATTTTTGCGTTATCAGTTTCTGTGTTTTTATTATGTTAACACACAAAAATATTCCTCACGCTCGAGTTTAGTTTGTAGAAAGTATTGCACCATCAGTTGAAATCCAGGCTGAGTAAATGTGATTGAACAAAAACACTTGTCTAACAACAGGGGAGAAACACTTATCAACTGATGCACTTATCCGTGTTTCTCCCCTGTTGTTAGACAAGTGTTTTTGTTCAATCACATTTACTCAGCCTGGATTTCAACTGATGGTGCAATACTTTCTACAAACTAAACTCGAGCGTGAGGAATATTTTTGTGTGTTAACATAATAAAAATACAGAAACTGATAACGCAAAAATTAATAAACACTTTTATCACATTAAAGAGAATATTTAGAACATAGCATATTTTTAACAGTACTGAACTACACAAAATCTTGTTATGGTACTGTTACGTGCAGTCTTTGATATCTTACAATATAATACATTTGAATGCTTGTTATGTTCGCAAATATTTTGTAAACAAAATAGATACTTTTAGTGCTTAAGGAAAAGTCATTATTGAGTTACTTCCCTTGAAAGGAGTGTCGTCACTTTCGATCGAACTCCGCGGATGAATCCAGTTTTACTGCGATTTATTCTTTGTTTGGGTAGAAATAGATTGTTCTTGCTTCAGTGTATCTATGGCCTGAATTTATGTGTATTGTTTGTCTGGGTAGGACGAGTCTGTCTTATATCTGAATATCTTTGCATTATTTTGATTGCCAAGGGATGGCAGAATCATATTTCTGATACCAAGGTAACAAAAGCACTTCTTATGAACTCTTGCTAAGCCACCGTTTTTCGATAGACACGATTTGTACGTCTGAGGGAAGATTTAACTAGATGAAGATGACATTCATTTCTAGCAGCACTATATCTTGTATGATGAAGTCAATTGTATCATGATAGAATCTACAGAGCAATGAGAACATTTAATGAATGACTAACTTTAATACAGATTCATTATCTGTATCCAAACGTGAGTGATAGCTCACGAGAGAAGCCATCTTGTATCCAAATATTTTGTGACTTTCAAGAAGAGAAAGGGATGCCCCGTATTATCGCTTGATGAGTCCAGAGATCACTGCTACACATGAGAACCCATTACTAGCGGTTCAATATGATTATATGGAAAATATGTGCCGAACATTATTTAAAGGAATCTTCGCTAGACGAGGTTAGGTCTAGAAGCCATCTTGAATGTTGTTTATAATCTGACGTGCTTTGTCAGTAAACTCAGATGATATATGTATATGGGCAATACTGAGTGGTTGTCTACTGACAGTCCATTATGCTATTATTCTACATGAGTGCCCATGTATCATTGCAAGACCATTTATCCACTGTACCATGATGTATTATGCCAACCTGTGATTTGTCACTATCCGTGCTGTCGAGTGTGTACGTCCAATTAAACTGTAGCAAAGGTACACAGTCGTTGGTGTCGATGACTTCCAGCCATACATGAGTGAAAGAAAAAGACCAATTGTCAACACCACAAACTCTTCTTATCATTCGCGTATTACATTCTCACTTCATGCTTACACACCCCTGCGTAGGTCGAGTTGACATTCCATACTCAAACCACGAGTAAAACTCTGACGAGTCTTTAACACTGGAGCTTCCAAACATCCTCTTAACACCGTGGTCCTGTACACAGTTGATGTAAGCAGGAAAAATAAATAGATAACAACCCAATACATCTATTTAACACTGATGTTCTAACACAGCCATTCAACACTGATGGCCAATATATATTCAACACTGGTGGACATCATTAATCAAAAAAGGGGAGATTTATCAGGTACACATTTTAAATGCTAGGGTGTCACTTGTCTCGTGAGCGTGTTGTTTTTAAATCAATATCTTTTCTGACACAGCGCGTGCGGGGACCATTCTGATATGTTAAACAAAATTATTTCCTTTGATAACAGACTAAAAATAAGACTGTGTTTTATTCTCTCTCTTTCTCTCTTTCTCTCTCGCACTCTCTCTCTCTCTCTTTCTCTCTCTTTCTTTCTTTTTTCTTTCTCTCTGTCTCTCTCTCTCTCTCTTTCCCTTTCTCTCTCTCTCTCTCTCTCTCTCTCTCTCTCTTTCTCTCTCTCTATTTAACTGATTGATACATATATTTAATTTTATGTGTGAGTAATGTTTTCTTGTTTCTAATCAACAGATGTCTTCAATTCAAGGTTACGGTTGTTCGATCTGCAGTCGTTCGTTTATTCGTCAAAGCAACCTAACACGTCATATCTCCTCGGTCCATACAGACAAGAATCACCCCTGTCGTGTCTGTTCTCAAAAGTTTGCAGGACCTGAGGCACTCCAACATCATATAGAGGTCTTTCATGGCCCAGCGGCCCCGAGATCCCCCACAGTGGAAGCCACTGCACCGGGGGCCGCTACAAGAATCGCTGTTACAGACACCCCAGTGGGGACCACCACTGCACCGGGGGCCGGTAATGATAAAAACCCCTCAGTGGGGACCACCACTGCACCGGCGGGCGCTACAAACACATTGTTGGTACCAAACACATCAGTGGGGCACAGTCTCACGTGTGCGCGCTGTGGTAAGACATACAATCGACGTGATGCATTATTACGTCACAGCAAAACAGTGCACTCACTACCACGTTTTTCTTGTGACCTTTGTGACAAACAATTTACCCGCAGTGATAATCTACGGGTCCATATAAAACAACAACATCCCACCACTACCCACCTTTCGACCTCATGCCCCACACCAACATCAGGTGCCACACCAGGCACCACAGCATAATGCCCCACAACAGCGCACCAACAGACACTAACAGCCGGTGCCACAACAGACTTATCATCATCATGCCCCACATTAGCACAACAACAGACACTAACAGCCGGTGCCACAACAGACTCATCATCATCAACCTCGAGAATGCCAGTAGCGCACCAACAGACAGCAACAACAGTGAACTCACAGATATCAACATCATCTGCTGCAGCAGGCACCACAGACTCAATGAGAACAGCAACAACTTCCACACTTCCTTCAGGACCCACTTCAAATCCCATCCCATCTCACCCACCAAAAACAGGCCAGACCAAAAAACGTCCCATGACCAGTACCCAGTCCCATATTAAAAAAACCCGTCTGCCTACTGAAGAAGACAGTTTACAAGACTTACAGGCTGACATAAGACAAGTCTATATTGATAACTGGCAGGCGATCAAAACACACTCCAATAAACATAAATATCTGTCAACATTCACTTTCTATCACAATAATGAAAATATCGACTGGGACCGTCTCTTGCTCCCTGTATTCACACAACAGGCAAAAAGTTTCAAAATAAACTACAGTTTCCACATCATCTTACGCCACAGAGAAACAAACGAATTACGTTTCTATCACGCATCACATAACAACGCGATCGTCTTAGATCAACCCCACTTAGTCAACAATATTACAGATTTCAAATCTTTTCTCTCACAATTACACGACAGCGATATTGTCACACAAGCACAGTTAAACAGACCAAACACAAAATATTTTGTCGAAGCAATTCCAGCGACGTCTTTCTATATATATCATATTCAAGACTTTCCCATTGGCTGCTGCTTTCAAGACATCCCCTCTTTCATCACGGACAATAACCACATCCATACACTACAACATGACTCAAACTTTAAACCATACAGTGATAACTTTTGCTTTTTTAGATGTCTAGCCGTTTTTAGGGGTGGTGCCGTTACAGACGTTAGAAAACCGACGCGCCGGCTAGTCGAACAGTGGCAAACACAGCAGGGACTAAAGTCCGTCATCGATTTCCCCGGGGTTAGTTTAATCGATATGCCCCAATTAGAAAAATGTTTCAACGTAAATATTGACGTTTTCGAGTTTGACGACGCGCAGACCCTGACCCCCATACTTAGAGGTAGTGACAGTTATCCAGATACATTGCGTCTGTTAATGTTTAAGAACCATTTTATGCACATTGCAGATATCGATAGGGCCAGTAACTCTTTTTCGTGTCCCGAGTGCGGTAAGTTGTGGGAGGAGTATTATCGACTGGCGCGCCATGAAAAGACTTGTGCCGGCTCTAAGCGAAGAGAAACATTTTAAGGTGGTGTCTATTCCCCACCAGATACGGTTTGGGAATTAATCAAGGAGCAGGGCATAGATGTCGACACTAAATTCGTCTTCCCGTTTCGATCCACATTTGACTATGAGTGTTTTTTTGAGAACAGTCTAGAGTCAAGTGGTAATGCCACTACCTACACGGCCAAACACGTGCCCCTGTCGTGTTCGGTGGCTTCTAACGTCCCCGGTTTTGAAGCCCCCGTGTGTTTTATCACAAAGGGTGATCCACAAAAATTGGTCAATAGGATGGCTCGTTATCTGATAAAAATTGCCGCGGCCTCTTACGAGATTCTGCGTGCGTATTTTGATGACGTTTTCACCCAACTCGGGTCTGAGGAGCTCTTTGGTAGATTAGAGGGTTAACAATAATTTTACCTCGATGTATTTCATGACAACTTTTTTAGTCAAGAGATGTTATTGAAGTTTTTAGATATAGTCAACTACTTAGCCCCCGGCTTTAGTTATAGCAAATATCTGGCCGCGTACAACGTTAAAGAAACCAAAGGCTTTTTCTGTTATGAATACATAACAGATTTAGCAAAGTTAGACGAAACGGCGCTACCACCCCACTCGGCATTTTTTTCAAAACTTAAAAATACTAACTGTTGAGTTCGTTTTATGGTTGAGTACAGTTTATACTGGTGAAGAGGCAGCTTCAAACGCGAATGGTTAAAATGAACGAATGTCAACAATATTCTTCCAACGAACCTCAACAAGTAGTGAACTGGGCAAGTACTGGCAGTACATAAGTCGGTGATAACTGTACATCGATTTTATTCAACATGACACAGACGGAGTGGACAAGACTAACATCGTCACAGGCGCAAAGATCATACATCAGCATAATGGTAATTACTTTTAAAGTTCCTGAAGATTCTCTACCAATAAAGTCCTCTGACTCAAGTGACTAAGGATCACAAAACTGTTACCGTATAATATTCTTCTCATTCAAGTCCATTGACCTTCCTTCAAGGACGTCTATCATGGTAACGTATTCATACTCCAGGATAAAATCTTCCATATCATACTTCACAATCCCATACGTTCTCCAAAACATAACGTCAGATAGCATATAGTTTCAAACAAAGTCATACACGATAATACGAACAGGTTAGAGATTCCAGTTGACTAACCTCTCCCATTCTATGCCACGCTTCTGGCATTGTTGTAACAGCATATTAAAACATGTGCATAAGGTAATCAATAACTTCTTCCACTCGTAGGAATCCTTCTTCTACGATACGAATCCAAAAGGCTATCGACTCTGTAGGTCCATTCTAGGAATAACATATTCCCGCTAGACTAGTATAAGAGCGGCCTTAAAATACAGCATTCAATAAGAAGTGGGGCGATAACTTACGTGACATTGCTGCTATTGGTTTCGATCTGAAGACCAATACAGATCACTAGAATAAATGGCTTCCATAAACATGCCAAGGAATACTAACATATTATATCAATCACGGACATAAGCCAAGTCCATGTTGCCCTTCAAATCATGACGTCAGAAACTACTCAACTAGGTTACCCGTGCGTCCCAAAGCAACACACACTGCTTTGTGCACGTCAGTGCGCGAATCATTCGACCGCACAAATAATATCACTACATCAAGACTGGTGCGTACATTTGGCAGGACCGAAGACTACCCCCTTAGGTAATAAATGTACGTAACAGCTACCTTATCACCTCCCCTTAAAAAAATTAATTCTATTAATTTTTTTTCGAACTAAGTACCCGAGAGAGGTGAGTCAGAACTACAACAAGATATGAAATGCATAAAGTTATATCATATTAAGAAAAGAATATTAAATTGAAATCAATATAACTAAATGACAGTATGCATTAAAGCACACATCCACTATCGACCTACTTTGGAACGATGTGGTAATATTCGAAGTAAAACAAGTTGAAAAGAAAATGAAAATGAAAATGAAAAACCAACAAAAAAGATGATAATAAAATTCAACTAAGTTTTCAAAAAAAAATCGAAATATGTGATTTCAAATGAAAATGAACAGCAAAGCTGATGATAATCAATGATAAGAGAATCAATAAAACAGAAAATTTTAAAATACAACATGCAAAATGAAACAAAGCATAATTAAACACTTTAAGAAGCAACACACTTACTGTTTTCTAACACTAGTAAGTTTGACTAGTTATCTAAAAGTGAGATATCATGTAGTGGGATACGTGAATACACGTATTGCGAGAAACTAATAAAGTTAGTAGATGTGTGATTTATAATCAATCAAATAGATTAAGTTGAATTAATCTAATTTATATATTCCTTAATTACTAACAAATAACTAGTTAACAATATATTCTAAATAATTACAATATCACTATCAATATGTCACTGTTCCGTTACAACTAGTTAGTAATCGACGAGATAATGTTCTCAATGTTCCATACACGATATAATATATTCTCTAACACGTTATGTAGTGTAATATGTTCCATAGGAATAACAAATGTATATTTGTCGCTCTTAACAATGTTGCCATATTAATAAAAAGTTACTGTAGTACCAATGTTCCCGTTCTAATAAAACGTTAATATAGTATCAATAACAATGTACAAAGTTATTCATGTTATCGGTGAGGATGTTCCAACATCTGGAAGTGGTTTAGTTTCGACACGTTCACTTGGGCATCTTGATAGACAGTCTGCGAACACATTCTGCACTCCAGGAATAGCTCGTATCTCAAAATGGAACGGTTGAAGCGCTATAGCGTAACGCGCTGACTTTGATGACTTAACGTTCCCTGTGTTCAGTGCTGTAAGAGCTTTCTGGTCAGACTCCACCACAAAGTGAGATCCGAGGAGATAACGATCCAGTTTAGTGATTGACCAGACAAGAGCGAGGAGCTCTTTATCCAGAACGGAATATTTCATCTCGCTCGTTGTGAGCTTTCTGGATACGTACATAACCGGAAATAAGGTGCCTCCGTATTCCTGCATCAAAACTGCCGCAATAGCGTAGGAAGAAGCATCACTGCGAAGAACAAAGGTGAGATCTTTGTTAGGCAACCTTAAAAAAGGCTTATTTGAAAAAAAATTGTTTTATATAGTCTAAAGCCGCTTGGTGATCCTGCGACCACTTTATTACATTAGATGTGCCTTTCTTCAGTAGAGAAGAAAAAGGTGCAGTTATAGTAGACAAATGAGGGATGAATTTTGAATAGAACTGTATTAGTCCTAAAAGCGACCTAACTTGTTTTTTTGTCTTAGGTGCTGAAATGTTTAAAATTTTAGAGACGTTACTGTCTTCTGTATACATGAAACCATGACCTATGCGGTGACCCAGAAATGAGATGTCATGAAAACCGACAAAAGCCTTTGAAGGTTTCGCTGTTAAGTTATGATCCCGTAAGGTAGAAAGTAAAGATTTTAAACCCTGAATATGTTCATCCCAAGAGTCACTGAAAAGACAGATGTCATCTATATAAGTAATGACATCGGGACGATGAGACAATATGCGGCGCATCATGCGTACAAAGGTAGCTGGTGCATTCATTAATCCGAATGGCATAAAATTCCATTGAAAAAGATCATGAGAACTAGAAAAAGAACAAATAACCATTACAAGAAAGAGATGATGACTGCATAGGCTGAGTCATCAAAGAATGTGAAATCAAAATCCAATATAGTAGGTTACTATCTGCGTGACGCAGAATCAGGTACTAATCGTAACCTGAGGGAATGGTGGTGAAAATACACACCATTGTCCCGCTCGATAGCCATGCGAGCATCTCTATTGGTCCTAAAAGTTACCACGGCGTCACCATACCTGTTATTGGTATGAGGTAACAGACGCACGAACCTAACGTCTGCCGTGTGGTTGAGAAAATCTCCTAGTGCTTGCCAACTAGTTCGCTGTGGCAGATTTTGCACAAGGATGGTGCGAGAAGATGCACCTCTACCAATATAAGTGGTAGCGTTGTCACAAGAATGTGAACAAGGTTGATGGGTAACATTAGCCATCTTAGGTATATTATAATATTTCTTATTTATACCTGTAGGATTATTCTTAAATGTACCATACTTTTGTACTTGATTATTATTACTTATGCCAGACAAAGGTGTAGGTGTACGGCATGTCGTAGACACCTGCTTGCTGGGCAGAGTTAAAACCTTACTGGCAACCTTATTGGTATTAATTTTCCCATAAGAGTTACAACTCTTATTTTTATTAGGAACATCCTTTCCCTTTTTTTCAAACTTAACCCCTTTCTTACGATCAGTTGCCTGCTGATCAGGTCGAGGGAAGGTATATATCCCCCGGAATGACTTACTAGTCTTCACAGGTTGCGTTGAAACCTTAATATCATTCTTAAGAATGGAAGCATGTCGTAAAGGTTGTAATGCATTAGCCACAGTGGCGTAATGAACCATGGAATCATTTTCACTACTAGATTCCGATACATTAGCATTACCCAACATGTTAATAGCATGTGCATGTGACACAACTCTAGGTATAGACTTAAATGCATAGGCATCCTGTATAAGCTGCTTTTCCCATTCAGCAATTTGCTGTGGGGTACATTCCTTTATATCATGTATGCGACCCAGGATGACATCAGAAATTGGATTCGGAAGAAGACAGGCGTGGATTTTTCCTGAAAAAAAATGGTGTATTTAAATCAATAATGGCTGTGGGAAATGTTTCCACTGTCCCACTAAATGTAACACATTGGATGGTCTCTCCAGTTGCACAGGCGGGGTCGACCAAAGAGTTCCGCACTCCCACAGCACTGCAGCCTGAATCAAATAAAAGAGAGCATGGAATGCCATTTATAAAACCCTTATTTAATTTAAGGCTTCCTGTTCCATAGTCAGTAGCTGACGTGGCCGTACAAGCCGCTGGTAGGTTTGGTATAATTTGCCCGCATCGCAACGTTGTGATCGCCTTGGGCTGGAATGGGGTATTACTCTCATCAC
This sequence comes from Oreohelix idahoensis, assembly GCA_024509875.1. NCBI lineage: Eukaryota > Metazoa > Mollusca > Gastropoda > Stylommatophora > Oreohelicidae > Oreohelix > Oreohelix idahoensis. The sequence continues at coordinate 138,799 of JAMPIV010008840.1, forward strand.
AAGACTTGACCTGTTCGAAATCTAGAGAACATGACATAGCACTATGTGCATTAACATTATTATCCTGTTCCTTGTTTGAATGTGTATCACTCAAAGCAACATTAGAGTGTTGTCGTGGCTGGTTCGAAGATATATATCTTCGTAGCGATCGATTTTGGTTATTATCCCCAAAATTGCTAGTATTTGCATTTTTGTTTACGTTAAAATCACGGTTAGTATGACCATTACCATTGTGCCATTGACCATACTGTCTATTTTGATAACCTTGTCTGTTTTTGAAAGATTGTGATTTAAATTTCCCATTATGATAATAATTATTGCTTTGATTATTTCCAAAATCATTCTGATGAAAATTTCGTGATCTGTGAGATTGGCTAGAAGATACATTATACAGAGAAGTTTGACAAAATTGTTTCCCTTTAAAAGAATGGCAATTCTTGTTATTTCCCTTTCTGACTTTTCTATCTCTAAGATTCATTATCAATTTTTTCTGTTTTTCAGCTTCTATTTTCAACTCTACATAATCTGACATCAACTTCTCATAATTCCTTTTGAATAGTTCTAGCTCTCTAGCAATCCTATTCATAATATTTAAATCTTTAACTTCGAGTTCTGCAGCAGCAGTTTGAGTTAGATGTTCAACATCGATAGTGTGTTTCCTGACATGTTCTTTAATAATGGCCTTTTCTTTTTCAAGTGCCTCAATGGCATTTTGATGGCTATTCGTAAGTTCCTCAACCCTTAATTTCAAAAGAGGAATCTCAGCTGTCAGTTCTTGAATCTGAGCCAAATGAGCATGACAGTCTGTCTTTATAGCCATATTTAACTTATCAAATTCTTCAATGACCTTCTTCTCCTTGTCAAGTAATATTTTTACTGAGCGTACTTCATTCTCTAACTCATTTTTCTCCATGAGTAATTTTTCAATATTTATCTGTTTTTCCTGAGACACTTTCTCCTGTTGACATAGAAGATTTCTAAGTTCTTGATTTGCCAAGGTAAGATCTGCTACTTTCTTATCCAAAACTTTCATGTTTTGTTCCATCGTTTTTTCCATATTACACTTTTCTCTCAAAAGAGTTACCTCAGATGTCAGGCTCTGAATTTGAGCCACGTGTGTATTGCAATCTATCTGCAAAGTAGTATTAATAGCAGTAGGTATTTTTTCATCGTCACTATCTTCTTCGAAAAATATGTTCATTAAGGAGGTCACCTCATTATCTAACTCTCTTTTCTGGTTAAAAGAAGAGTCATGAAATTTCTTATTATCCTCTATCAACACTGTCACTTTATTCTTCAACTCAGCATTTTCAAAATCCATAGCCACCAACTTCTTCTCAAATTCCCCTTTTTGCTGTAGCAGCTCATTCGTAAGGGCAATCTCCCTACCCTTGTGCTTCGTTATGGTTTTCTTCAACTCATCCACCTCAATAACACTACTGTCTTGAGTAGTTATTTTTCCTTCATCATAAAAAATGGTTGATAATAATTTAGCAAGTCTCACTGCTTTCTCTTGTGAAAAGCCATATTTGCACCTAAGAAAAGCAAAATTCTTGAGATCCTGGGTAATTTGAAGTAAGAAATGTTCAATGGCATATTCCTCACAACTTGAACCCCATTTACCTATTCTATCTCCCTTCCGGAGAAAATGATCCAAAATATCCATTATGTCTAATAATTTTTTTCTCACTCTAATAAGTGTTACTCAGTTAATATCCAATTAATTTACACTCTAATCAAAGGTACACGTTCCTGTCCAAGAACGGTATCTTTTGTTATCATATAATTATGAAATATATCAATAATCAATATAGTAATTTATGTAATGAAATGTCATGCAATGAACAACGTGAAAGACAATAGAAACATTACCGACAAGACACGATATAATCAACGACTGAAAACGTTCGCATAAATCAAAAAAAAAAATAAAAAATGGAAAAATTAAGAAGTACTGTTGCAAAAAATGCAATGAAATATGCGATAATCTTACACAAGACAATTAACAACACAGTGTAAAAACATAGGTTTTGTAAAAAACTGAACGACAGGAAGATTAGAAGGACGCATAATACAAACAAAATTCATTATAAAACTAAATACGAGTAAAAATAACTGCCAAAAACAACAAGTAAACGTGACGAAACAGCTAAACAGATACTATCATAAGGGACAACTAGCGATCAGAACTTCGGCAAGGTTTCTAGCCTTGTACCGGAATTATCGCTCAATTGAAACTTACAAAATGAGCCCTACAGAACGTCTGACGAAGAGCCCGAATTGGCTTCGAGATGGATCTCGTTCGACAGATCAACCTCCCTACCTCCCACGAAGAATACAACACATATAACATGTAACATGTAAAATATAGATATGGACATATCACGGAAGGCACAGCTAAAAGTAATAAAGCGTATAAGGAGAACACGTTATACTTAACTCGCGTGCAGGTAAAAAATCAATGTGCCTCGTCTCCGTGTATGTACGTTTGAGGATAAAATACTTCGTTCTGAGTATTAGACCACAGCTCGCACGTAATAGTGACTAAGAGATGATCCCAAGATGTTGTCGCCTTGAAAGTTCAGATCTTCAGATGATCCTAAGATGTTGTCGCCTTGAAAGTTCAGATCTTCCATTGCTGATACTTGTATAGGGTACGTTTCCTGTGAAATTCTAGATTTCATAAACACACTGGAGCACCAATTACTGTTGAGTTCGTTTTATGGTTGAGTACAGTTTATACTGGTGAAGAGGTAGCTTCAAACGCGAATGGTTAAAATGAACGAATGTCAACAATATTCTTCCAACGAACCTCAACAAGTAGTGAACTGGGCAAGTACTGGCAGTACATAAGTCGGTGATAACTGTACATCGATTTTATTCAACATGACACAGACGGAGTGGACAAGACTAACATCGTCACAGGCGCAAAGATCATACATCAGCATAATGGTAATTACTTTTAAAGTTCCTGAAGATTCTCTACCAATAAAGTCCTCTGACTCAAGTGACTAAGGATCACAAAACTGTTACCGTATAATATTCTTCTCATTCAAGTCCATTGACCTTCCTTCAAGGACGTCTATCATGGTAACGTATTCATACTCCAGGATAAAATCTTCCATATCATACTTCACAATCCCATACGTTCTCCAAAACATAACGTTAGATAGCATATAGTTTCAAACAAAGTCATACACGATAATACGAACAGGTTAGAGATTCCAGTTGACTAACCTCTCCCATTCTATGCCACGCTTCTGGCATTGTTGTAACAGCATATTAAAACATGTGCATAAGGTAATCAATAACTTCTTCCACTCGTAGGAATCCTTCTTCTACGATACGAATCCAAAAGGCTATCGACTCTGTAGGTCCATTCTAGGAATAACATATTCCCGCTAGACTAGTATAAGAGCGGCCTTAAAATACAGCATTCAATAAGAAGTGGGGCGATAACTTACGTGACATTGCTGCTATTGGTTTCGACCTGAAGACCAATACAGATCACTAGAATAAATGGCTTCCATAAACATGCCAAGGAATACTAACATATTATATCAATCACGGACATAAGCCAAGTCCATGTTGCCCTTCAAATCATGACGTCAGAAACTACTCAACTAGGTTACCCGTGCGTCCCAAAGCAACACACACTGCTTTGTGCACGTCAGTGCGCGAATCATTCGACCGCACAAATAATATCACTACATCAAGACTGGTGCGTACATTTGGCAGGACCGAAGACTACCCCCTTAGGTAATAAATGTACGTAACACTAACATTTCAGTCGATGAGTACGCCGAATGTCAGAAGGTGTGGGCCGAGAACCACATGACCACGTTGCGCGATTTTCTGAGGTGGTACAATAATAAAGACGTGGTCCCCTTCCTAGCAGCGTTAGACCGACAAGTTTGTTTTTACGCGGATCTAGGTGTAGACATGTTTAAAGATGCGATCTCCGTGCCCGGTGTCACGTTAAAGTACCTATTCAAAACCCTCCCATCCAACGTCTTGTTTTCTTTATGTTCGAAGTGGGAGGCAGATTTACATAAGACATTGCGCCAAAACATAGTCGGGGGACCCTCAATTATTTTTCACAGGTTCCACGAGCAAGGTAAAACCCGCATTAGAGGTGGCAAAGCGGTTCAATCCATTAAAGGATTTGATGCCAACGCCCTTTATTTGTGGGTGATAATGCAGAAAATGCCCACTGACTTTCCCGTTAGACGGTACAGGGAGGATGGTTTCAAGCACCACAAACTTCAAAAATATACCGTGCAGTGCCGCGATTATTTGGCTTGGGTCTGCCACCAAAATAACGTGACCTTAAAAACCCAGTTTAACGGCCGTGAGATGTCGTTGAGTGATAAGCACATTAGGGTAGACGGTTGGGATAAAGACTCTCGTACCGTCTACCAGTTCCACGGTTGCCTATTCCACGGCCACCCTAACTGCTCACTAACCGCCGGTCGTGACGTTAACCCAGTCAACAACACACCATTGGCTGAGTTGTACAGAGCGACACTGACAATAAGTTCTTATTTGAGGAAGGAATGCAACGTTACCATTGTCGAAATGTGGGAATGCGAGTGGCAGGCATTGAAGAAAACCGATCCATCAATCCGTCGTTTTCTGAACGCCACCTTCCCTACCCAGAAACCGTCTTACACCAAATGTCGGTACCCGCTGACAAAAGAAAATATTCTCGCCTCGGTGCTAGACGAGACCTTGTTTGGCTTAGTCGAGTGTGACATCCATGTCCCCGACTCTTTAAAAGAACATTTCTCTGAAATGACGCCCATTTTTAAGAATGTCGACGTCACGAGGGAAGATATTGGGCCTTTCATGCGGGAATACGCCGAAAAACATAAACTTCTGACTACCCCCAGACGGACGTTGATCGGAAGTTATGTGGGCAAGAAAATTCTGTTGACAACACCTCTGCTTCGCTGGTACCTGACCAAGGGTTTAGAAGTCACCTGTATCTACCAGGTGATTGAGTATACACCCGTGACGTGTTTCAAGCAGTTTGGGGACACTGTTTCGAACGCGCGTCGACAGGGTGATACTGATCCTGCCTATGCCATAACCAGCGAGACCATGAAACTGCTAGGTAACGCGGCTTATGGTAAAACATTGACCAATAAGGCGAAGCATGTGGATGTCTCGTACACGACGGGAGAGGGTACCTCTGACCTAATAAACTCACCCCGATTTAGAAAAATGACGTTAGTGACGGACGACATATTCGAAGTAGAAAAACTTAAACAGACAATTAGTTGGGACCTCCCCGTTCAGATAGGATTTTTCGTCTACCAATACGCTAAATTACGCATGTTAGAATTTTACTACGACTGTCTAGATAAATTTGTAGATAGGTCAGATTTTCAGTTGTGCGAGACGGACACCGACAGCCTTTACTTGGCCCTTAGCGCGAATAACCTAGCGGACGTTGTTAAGCCCGTTATGCGACGGGAATTTTACAGTACCTACCACCAATGGTTCCCCGCCGAAGTATGCCCCGACCATAGAGCCGACTTTGTAGCTAGCGAGGGTAAAACGCGCGCCCTTTGTCAGAAATGCCGCGAACAAAAATTATACGACAAACGGACACCGGGCCTTTTTAAATTAGAATACGAAGGCAGCGGAATGATTTCGCTGTGCAGCAAGACGTATCACTGTTTTGGCGACTATGACAAAACAACCACCAAAGGACTCAACAAACACCACAACAAAGTAGACAAACACACTTTCTTAGACGTACTCAACACACAACAAGCACAGGGTGGGAAAAATATCGGGTTCCGTGCACACAAATCCTCCATCTACACCTACGAACAACACCGCAACGCCCTGTCTTACTTTTACATCAAAAGACAGGTACATCCCGACAACGTCACCACATCACCCCTCAACATCTAAACTGTCTCTTTCAGATACCCACAGGTATATACAACACACACCTCTATTTCTTACGACGTGACAACCCCCCTCAAGGTCTGGCCTGCAGCTGTACCCCTGTGATAATGTATATTTTGTAACAAAACACCACTAATATATATACATAACAAAGTACATTCATATGTGATTTGATAATTGTAAAATATCAATGTTTGATAATGTTACCATATACAAACTGTCTTTCCTATATAAAATATAATTATTTTTCAATTATATATTCATTTGATAAAAAATTACTGCACAATGTATTGTGTTAAACAATACTATATATGTACTCCTATATATTACCATATATGTTTTGCTACTACAAAAACACTATTGAATATAAAATAAAAACTATATTAACTAAAACGCTTTTTGTTACCTATATCGTCTGTTGTATGTCTAACTGTTCGTCTAACTGTTGTAAAATAACTGTTCGTCTAACTGTTCGTATAACTGTTCTATAAATATCGTCTTCTTGTTATGTAAATATATCCTATTGTCTCAAAGTCTTCTCGTTATCTAAAAATACCTCTAAATATATCGTCTTCTTGTTATCTCAACTCTAACTATTATCTCAAAGTCTAAATATATCCTGTTATCCTCTTCTTGTTTGTCTAACACCGCCAGAATACTACCTAAGTTGGCTATGATATACTAAAAACAACACATACAACAACAATAATATATTACTATATAAAAAGTCACCACAAAGCGCCACCACATTTTCCTTATATAAAAAATCACCCCGCCATCTTCCTATACCCCTCTTCTTGTTATCTCAAGTCCGACATCTTGCTCCACCACATTTCCCTTATATAAAAGTCATGCGCTCCCCCTGCGCGCCGCCATTTTTTTTTTGCTATATAAAAGTCATGCGCTCCACCTGCGCTCTCCCTGCGCTCCACCTGAATACTAACTAAGTCCGCCATTGTACACTACTGACATGAAGGGGATGAAGAAAACATGGAAATACTTTGAGCTGTGTAGTGAAATCTGTGAGAACTAACGCTTAATTCCACAGCACGTTCAATTTGCATACCGAAGTAAGGGCCTAAACGATTTGCCGCGGTTTAACATTAATACCATGACGGGCGTTCGAAAGACCCCCTTTTTCTCGACCCGCGTTCTGGACATATATTCACACGCTGGTTTTAGCAGACGATATATATATATATACACACACGCAATGTGACGTGGCGCCGTAAGGTTAACGTCCGATAAGGTAGTTTAAAATAAAAGGAAAATTAAGGTTAACGTCCTATTTGTTTTTGAAAATGCCGTACTGAATTAAATAGGAGAGGGGAAGGAGTCCTTAATTTGAATATTTGAGGTCAGTTTTATTTGAAAAGGAACGCTATTCATTAAACAGTCTCTGATTGGCTGTAGTATAATAGACAAACGGTTGTATAAAACCAATTAGTAGTTGGTATTCGGGGCCACTTGTTAACTAAAATTTATACACTAAAGAAGTTGTTATAGACAAGGCAAGAGTACTGTCTTGGTTGCTAATTCTGCACAAGCAGCGATTTGGATTATGCCATATACCGCAATATTCAACTGTTTAGTGTGTAGATTTCTTTGATTGCGGTAAATATTGAAACCTTTATATTAACATTTATATTGTCATTTTTATCATTATTATGTATGCATTATTGAAGTTGTATGAACCTTAAAGGGGAAACATTTATCTGGAGGGAAGGCAACATCACTCTGTGTTGTTTCACAGCGTTGTTAGGAACTGTATTAACCTGGTATAGAAAAGCCAGACAGGCTTTCGGCCATATGGGGAGAAAAGAAAATTAAATATTTATGATGAAAAGAAAAAGTTGTGTTATGACATAAGACCAGGAAGATTACCGGCCGTCTTCATCAGCAAGTCACCGTGATTGTACATGACTTGATAGTATTAATGTAAAATGTTTCCTTTATCAAGGAAATGTCAAACGGGGTTTGAAAGTTATTTATCCAGAAGGGGGTACCAACCAAATTGAGAACGTTAACTAATTGTTTAGTTACCATACTGATGTCTGATGATATTGCCATGTTAGAATAATGAAAGAGAGAGATTATTAGATGCTGAGTGGGACACATTTGTATTGTTCCAGAGTTTCATCTACGAGTGAAAGTGAGCCCAGGTGACCTAACACCTGTCCTTAAGTTCTGCAGTGAGGCCTAAATACTGAGTGTCTACACAGTGATTTACCTATAGAAGCAGAATCGTGTCTTGGCAGTGGAGACTGGCGTTTTATACATACTTCAAACAGCCTGGTTCCAGAGACCTCAGATAAGAATTGTCTGGGAAATTGATATCACAAACACTCCACTCTCTCAGTTTTCCCATAAGATAGGGTATCAGACAGTGAGGAACAAAAACGTTCAATAAACTTGTACCCTTTTCTAGGAGCAAGAAATACTTGACATTTTTTCCAGCTTGAAACATATAAATAATTGTGGGATAAAACAGACTCAATGACAGTTGTAAAATAATTGGTTGTAAATAATTTCATTATCATGTTGAGTTGATTATTCCTGTGTCAGAAGAATAACTAGATACAGGAAAATAAATTATAAAAAAATAAGTTACATTCCAAACTTTACTCAGTGACTTGTTTAATCATTGTTTATTAGTAATAGGTGTAACTGTTGTCTTGTTCATACATTTCATCACATTGCATATACCCTAGACACTTGCTAGACAACATACACACACCAATACACTTCAGTAGGGGAAGATGTATAATCGGGTGAGGTCGTGGTGGAAGCAGACAGGTACCCTGTAAACTTATTTATATTTAATAAACCTCAGGGACTTGCATAGCTGACCTCACACCAGATACCATTAATATAATATTGAAACCAATACTAACAACTAATTCACCACAAGCTGATGGCACGGGACAGGAAGACTTATTGAAAGCCTATGTTCCTTTGGAATCTGACAGTGATGATGATGATGAATAAAGTTAACCCCACATTAAATTCCCCGGGGGTTTCGGAAGAGGTAAAGAAAGGCTGACCACAGTGCTCTCGAGCATGTCGTATAAGGCGGCTAATAATGAGGTTTTGTATGGGGCTGGCAGCCTCGTCATGCAAATCATATTGACATAGAAACAACTACAGCAAGCGCATGTGCCTGCTTAACTCCTTGACTCCGGAACAAAACTCAGAGCGTTGGTCAGATTTGACACCCGTGCCAAAACAACTCTCCGAGCGTTGTTTTTAGTCTATCACGAATTAAAATTACGGCACAGGGTGGAAAATAATTGCGGAGTCAAAGAGTTAATGCAAGCTTCCTGTGATGGCACCAGCGGCATTAGTGTTTCCATGCTCCATAAGGAACACAAAGGGAAATGATAATGAAGAAATATACCCTCTAACCGTACAAACCAGACGGCAAAACTTTAGGGCATCAGCAGAGCTAACATTTATCTTTACAATCTTTCCTGCGTCGACAGCTTCAGGATTCCTGCTCTTGAATACTGTCTGACAACGGACTGGAAGGGCTCCGCAGACAAAAAAATCTCTCAAATTATAGCATTGGATGAGGACCGTTTCGGAAAGCCCGAGACGACAACTCAAGTACTCTTATTCTCGGGTTTTCCGAGTTATGTTGGCTCTTTTAATTGACCTCCACTCCCTCGGGGTAAAGCACTGGTCTTTAGAAATCCACTGGTGCCTTGACTTTTCATTTATTTTCTTGTTCTTCATGTTTATCTTTCTGTTTAAATTTCCTGAGTTATATCTTTTTTCTTCATCATAACATCTTCTTGTTCCTCCTTTAAATCAAGCTATAATATTTTTTTTTAGCTAACTTTTTGTGTGTGTTCCTGCATTGAATTCTTCAGCAGAATGCTATGATTTTAATCTTCAGTGATATTTATTCATGTTTCTCTGTCTTCTTCTTATTCTTCTTCGTTCGTTCGTCCTGAAAAGGACGTTGGTTGCGTTGTGTCCGTTTACAGCGAAGCTGCGATATTTGTGCCTTTCGGCCGACATATCCGACTTCAGCACGGCATTTTTTGGGACCGGTTTATCCTTCCCTCTTCGATCCCTACTCACTCAGCCAGACTGCAGTGATGCAGCCTGTTTCCAGGACCACCACTTGGAGGTGGAGTAGGGTCCTGGTCAGCTCTGGTTCGCTGACCCTGACGCAAGCAGTCAAGCTATGGGTCCGCTGACTGCATTTCTCACTGTTGACGCGTCTTAGTTCCCGTTTCTCTGTCTAATTCTTCAGTTATAATTTTATTATTCAACGGAACCTCATCTTGTTCATCTGTTTAATTCTTCATCTGTATTTATTTTTCTTCAGCCTAACGTTTTCTTATTCCTCTTTTAAATTGTTCAGCTATAATCTGTTTTCAGCATATCGCTTTGTTGTTTCTTCATGTACTTCTTCAGCAACGAACTAATTTTATTCTGCAGCAAAACTTATTCAAGTTCCATTTTTGTCTTAGTTCTTCAATTGTAACATTTTTTTCTCAAAATAACTTCATTGTTTTCAGCATTTTTCTGCGTGTCTCTTTATTTCATAGCTTGACTGCCTGCATCAGGACCAGCGAATCAGAGCTGGTCATGACCGCACTCCACCTCCACGTGGTGGTCCTGGAAACAGTCTGCAGCAGTGCAGTCAGGCTGAGCGAGTGTGGATCGCAATGGGAAGGCAAACCCGGTCCTAAAAAATGCCGTGCAGAAGTCGGATGTGTCGACCGAAAGGTGCAGATATCACAGTTTAGGCGTAAACAGACACAACACAACCACCGTCCTTTTCAGGGCGAACGAGGAAGAAGGAAGATGAAGATTTATTTCTTCAGCAACGAACTAATTTTATTTAGTCTTCTTTTTAGTTCTTCAATAATAACATTTTTTTTCTCAGCACAAGTTCTTCGTTATCCTCATTTAAATTCTTCATTTATAATCTCTTTCTACCGCAAAGTTCTTTGTGTTCTTGCATTTAATTCTTCATCTGTAAACTATAATTTTAATTTTCAATAAAAAGTCTTGTTCCTGTTTTTAGTCCGTCAACTCTAACCTTTATCTACAGCAAATTTCTGTGTTCCTATTTTCAATTCTTCAGCTGCAAGCTATATTTTGTTTTCGTCAGCTAAAATTTCTTGCTCATCTTTTGTAATACTTCGGCTATATTCTGTTTCTTCAGAAAAAGTCTACGTCATCCTCTTTTAAATTGTTCAAATATAATATTTTGTTTCTACTTTCGATAGTTATACGTTGGCAATGATGCATCACTTCACATACCTGGGGTCTACCATCAATGAGAAACTCTCTCTGGACACAGAAATTGACAGTCACTTTCTGATGATACAATGTCGATTACGCAAAAAGAAAAAACCCAGTGATAGCGCCAAAAGGAAGGAAAGTGAAGATCTTTGTAAAAGTCTGATTAATTAAACACTATTTTATTTAAAATAAAGGTGAAGTGGGCAGGTAAGACATTTGCGACGTCACATAAAAGAGGAAAATTGGGTGGGGAGTGGGGGGGTGGGGTGGGGGGGGGGTTGTTTTTGTGACTAAACATGACAAGAAGGGGTAGGTGTTAAAAAATGGCAAAAATTGCATGACGTCATATGTGGACGACCCCTTATAAGTGAGTAATCATCTTGTGTTATCTAATACCTGGGTAGACTTTAGAATTCCGATATCTACTTCTACTCTGTCGATAAGATGACGGTCTTTAACATACAATTTAAAAATTCTCTCCATTTGTATTTCAAATAACTATTGCTAAGTAATTTAAATTGTTTTACACGCTCTAATTCTACCTTAAAAGAAATTATTACATCTAGGATTGATTAAAAAATTCTTAATCGATTTATCGAATTTGTTAAAAATCGAAGATTAATCGACCAATTTTGAACAGTTTGGAAAATAATATACAAATCATAAAGACAATTTAAATCACTAACGACTTTATTTACTTTACTTCTTATAAGGCAACTTCGTCCTGAAAATATAATGAAAATACGGAAAGGTTACAACCAAACAATTTATGATTATTGACCATATTTGCTAAGTTTCATATCACAAAGCTCTAACATCGCAAATGCTCTCATATTCAACGAAAAAACATATACATGGCTAAAAATGGAACAATCGAATAAAATTTGTTTAATTAATTAATTTATTCAACAAATTTAACCGATTAATCGATTACTTAATCGATAAAGATTCCAGCCATAAAAAACTATAATCTATTGCTACTACAACAACTGATGCTGCTGCTATTACTACTACTACTACTACTACTACTACTACTACTACTACTACTACTACTACTACTACTACTACTACTACTGCTGCTGCTGCTGCTGCTGCTGCTGCTGCTGCTGCTGCTACTACTACTACTACTACTACTACTACTGCTACTGCTACTGCTGCTACTGCTACTGCTGCTGCTGCTGCTGCTGCTGCTACTGCTACTACTACTGCTACTGCTACTACTACTACTACTACTGCAACTACTACTACTACTACTACTACTACTACTGCTACTGCTACTGCTACTGCTACTGCTACTACTACTACTACTACTACTCCCACTGCAACTAATTCTGCAATTGCTATTATCAACACTACCACCACCAGTACTACTGCACTACTACTACTACCAGAACTACTACCACTACTAATGCCACTACTACTATGATTAGTAGTCGGTATAAAATATCTGAACTCAGAATTTTACGAGACTTAAACCCAGGCAGATCGAGCTTTTTTTAAGAACGATTCAATTTAAATTTTAAAAATTAATGCTTTTTTGAGCTTTTGGTTTGTATTATTGTATGTATGAATGAATGAATGAATAGTTAAAAATGTAATCTACGAAAGCCGCATATTTTTTGGCGCACGGATTACGCATACCATGTAAAATGTTTTAATTGTCTGATGAAGATATATTCACCTTTGTATGCATGTTTTGGTCTTGAGGGACGAAACTCAGATTGGGCAATAACTAGTCATTCTGTGAGTTATCACTCTTTGTAGCGTTCTTAAAAATAGAACTCGGCGGAGGAATTTAGACTTACTTGAATCTATTCTGTGTTTGGTTAGGAATAGATTGTTCTTGCTTCAGAATGTCTATGGCCCGAATCTATGTGTAGTGCTTGTCTATGTAGGACGAGTATGTCTTATATCTTGATATCTTAGTATGTTTAAGTGGAACTATTTGTTCTTGTACTGTACTGAAGGGGGTCAGGTGTTTTCGGCGGATGAGGAGAGGTGAGGGGGTTCTTTGGTTGTCAAGGCCTAGGGCGGGAAGTCATGTCGGAGAGATGCCCAAGAGTGTGTGATCTCTTTAAGTTATTCTGGGGACGAAGATAGTTTCTTCCAGGATCGTTTAGTCCATGAGTTCCCCTGTTGTGATTCTATAACGCCGGGAGAGCGTTTTTGTGCTTGCTAGTGTATTTCTTATGTCCAGGTAAAAAAACGTACTTTTGCTGACTTCGTTCATTCCTAGGCTTAAGATGGGCAGACGTTTACATGAACTTACCTATGAATATGTCGGGACGACATATTCTCTAGCAGCACTAAATATGTTTATATGCAGCAACTATGAGGACAGAATATGCTGATCCTTGTAGAATCATTTATTGTTGATGAACAAAGCTTCGATTGAAGATTTGGCTATACACCCGTATAGTGAGTGATGCTCAACCGGGAACCAGCAGCCATTGTGGAATTCGATTGATTTTGGAGTTCTACTTATTGTAAATCATTAGCAAAGAACGGGAAAACTTCCTTATTATCAGGTGATGATTGAGAGATCACTATTATAAAGAAATTAACATTATCTTCACAGAGATTTGCTGTAATTCACCTAAAAGAATCTTCGCTAGAAAGAGATCCTGTTTAGGAGTCAAGTTTGAACAGTATTGCTTAATTGACATGCTCGGTCAGTAAGGTCTACTGACTGTATTTATAAACTATGGAAATCTTGGTGTTTACAGATGTTCCATTGCAAGATTATTCTTCATGAATGCTAATTTAGGACGGTAGTCCATTGATCAATATTATGCTGTCTATGTCGACTCATGTTCCTGTAACTGTACCCAATCTGTCAAGTGTGTGCGTCCAATTAAACTATTGAAACGACTACAGTGGTCTGCATTGGTGACATAACGTAATGAGTGAATGAGTGCCTTATACGGGTCAACACACAAACAGTCCACCATTCGCCTAACTCATACTTCACACTCACACTCCATATTTGCATAATCCTGCGTTGGTTGAGTTGACCTTTGCTCCCCCTGGAGCCTCCATCACTGGTTTGCGTGAGGAGAATACACAGTTACGATCAAGAAGAAAAGGAGAGTTATCAACGTAGTAGGCGAGTTTCCTGGGTCCAGCCTTCGCAGTCTTCAAAGTGGAAGTCACCTAGTGTTTCAAGAACATTTATTTTGGCCAAATGTGACACACAGCAACACTTATAGGACAACTATCCAGTCGATGTCAGCTTGACCTGTTATGACAAGTGTAACTGTATCTAGGTCACCGCTGTTGACATTTTTCTCGGTACAGGCATTATTTCATATAACAGACAGCGTAGCACGGCAAGTTGTTTACAAGTGGACATCACAGCATTACACAGAACATTGGCAAGCAAATTAACTGTGTTAGCAGAAGTATTGAACTTAGAAGCCTATTTTCATCGATGGATCTTCTTATGTTCTGCTATTGTGTTGAACTTTAATATTTAAGGGCAGAAATTGTAGTTCAATAAAGTGGCAGTTATTTATTTTGATTAAAATATCTGTGCCATTTCTATAAAACAGCCTTCTTTACAACACTCTATCTACATCACAGTTTATTGATGATATATGCATTTATGCTTTATATATATGTATGTTTACATGTTTATATGTAATAGTTATTTATGTCGCGGGCCTGGTTGGGAGGAGACTAGTACAAGATATACCGAGTCACATTGGTCTTGGACTAGCGTTCTGTAGGGGCAAATTTCTTAATTGAAATTTGCATGCAACACCTGTTGCAATACCTGTTAGCTGTGACGAAACTGTCCCTATTGTTGTTTTTGTAATATTTCTCTGTTCTTTATTTTTGTTTTGGTTTGTTTGTATAATTTGTTGGTCTACCCTTTGCTATCTTTCATTTTTATACACAATTTATGTTCATACACTGTGGCGTTATTTGTCTTGTTCACTCTATTGCAGATATCATCACAGGTTCTGTGATCATTTTTCTTTGATTTTTCCTATTTGATTTATTTGATTTCTGCAAATGTTTCCTGTTCTCTTGTATAATTGTTTTGTTGTGTTCTTGATCGACATACACTATTTAAAATATATTTGATCATATGAATTTATAAGAAAAAGTCAACTGATGATTTTTAGTAATTGGTTGGTACACAGTTGATTATACAAGACCTTACTAAAGGCTTGTTTCCCCACATAGTTTGGGATAAGGAGCTGATTGATCAAATTATTAGGAGCTTGTGTTTACATTACTTTGGAACATAGATTACATTTTTGTGTCAACTGATTGCTAGCATTATTAGACATCATGTCTACATTGGAGCACTTTATTGAGTTAGGGAAATCTCTAGGTAAGACTGGAGATAAGTTGGAGGAGTATGCTACCAGTCAATATGATAAAGCACTTAAAGCTGAGGAAACGAAACAAAAAAGTGAGGAAATGAAACAAAAAAGTGAGGATAGAAAAATGGAAATAGAATTCGAACAAAAGAAACTGCAGATGCAGGTTGAGGAAAGGAGATTCCAAATGGAATTGGAAAAACAAAACAAAGAAGCTGAACAAAAGAGATTAGACAAAGAAGCTGAACAAAAGAGATTAGACAAAGAAGCTGAACAAAAGAGATTAGACAAAGAAGCTGAGCAAAAGAGATTAGACAAAGAAGCTGAACAAACGAGATTAGACAGAGAAGCTGAACAAAAGAGATTAGACAAAGATGCTGATCAAAAGAGATTAGACAAAGAAGCTGATGCTGAGCAGAGAAGATTAGACAGAGAAGCTGAACAAAAGAGATTAGACAAAGAAGCTGAACAAAAGAGATTAGACAAAGAAGCTGAAGCTGAGGAGAAAAGAGCAATAAGAGAACATGAACATCAGAAAGAACTTTTAGCATTTGAGTTAGAAAAGTTGAAATTGACAAACATGAGTAATGTCAATCAGTCATCTAGTGGTAAACCCTTTACTTACAAGGTCAAGGTACCAACGTTCAATTCTGCCAGTGATGATATAACATTCTGGCTTGATAGATTTGAACGTGCTTGTCGAGCTCATAATGTGGAGAAATCACAATATGCTAATCAGTTGTCTGAGAATTTAAAAGGTGATTCTCTGACGAGTTTAAGTTTGGTTGAAGAAACTGACAAGGATAATTATGAGGTTATTAGGGCAGCCTTGATAAAGAAATACCAGTTATCCGAGGAAGGTTACCGTATTTTGTTTAAAAGAATGGTACCTGAATCAGGGGTAGAATTCTCAGAATTCATTGCAAGGACACGTCTTACATTTAATCGTTGGATTGAACTGTCCAAAACAGAAAAGACTTATGAAGCACTTATGGATTTATTGCTCAGGGACAAGATTATGTCAAGCATTAGTAAACCATTCCTTGAATTCCTACATGAGCGGAAACCTAAAACACTAAAAGAAATGAAAGAATATTGTACCCAATACGTCACTGCACACCCAGATGTAGCTATTAGCAATACTAAGGTTAAGGAAGGTATGCCAGTTGCATCAGCAACACCATACAACCCTAATTACTCACACAAATTCCAAGGACCTCAAAATAGGTTTAATAAAAAGGGTATCAGTTATCAGAACCAAGGTAACCAATAATTACAGGGTTCTTCTTCGAATATCTGGAGACGAGCCGACAGCCCTCGATTCAGGGGTGGTCATAATTATAGGAACTTCCGCAAAGGAAGTCATTATAGAAACTATCCTAGTTTTCCATCATGGAGACAACAAGATCATAATTACAGAGATACTCATTATAATTTTTTTTTTTTTTTTTTTTTTTTTTTTTTTTTTTTTTCGTTCGCCCGCTAATATTCGAGGCGAAATCTCAGGTTATTATTTATGTCTAACCTGACATTGATTTTACGTGAATATCCCTTTATTTATTGTACAGAGACAAATGTCCCTCGCCATTCAGGCAAATACTCGCCGATTTCGGAGGTACCCATTGCAGCTGGGTCGGCTCAGGAGCCGCCAGTCCCTGGTCGATGACACTCCTTCAAATGTCCTCGCCAGGTCTCGAGTTAATCCAGTCCAAATCCCGGTCGACGAAAAATCCTCAAATGCCGTCGCCCGGGTTTGATCCTGTATCACCCGGTCGCCAGAGCGGTGTTGTAACCACTACGCTAGCGCGGCTCCCACTCATTATAATGAAAATGATAATAGTAACCAGGGGAATTATGACTCAAACCCAAATAGGGGTTACAATATAGGAAACAATGATAATTACAGGGGTAATAATAACAGAGGTAGACCCCAACATAAAAAACAAAAATCTGATTATCATGCAAACTCTGCACAGCAAGAGTCCCATGATGCCTATAAACAAAATAAAGATAATGATGACTCTAACAATATGGCATGTGCCGCTTTCGATTTTGGGAGAGCATCTCAGTGCCCCCAATGCAAAACATTATTCGAACCAACTACGGTGTCCACTTTAATTTGTGGCCATCCTCTTCCCGCTTTTCCCGCGTCAATCGCGCATGATGGAAGAGGTTCTCTTGTCTTACACAAAGGTTTAGTAAATGACAATCTAGTTTCATTGCTTTTTGATTCTGGATGCACCACAATTGGTGTTAGGCAGTCACTCATAGATCCTTCTCGTGCTACAGGCAAAGTAGTCAAATGTGTAACATTTGGCGGCACCATAGAGAAATACACTACTGCTATCATTAGGATCGCTACTCCTTTCTTTACAGGAGATTACACGCATGTCTTCTGCCGAACCCGATCGCTGATCTTATCATCGGTCGTGTTCACGGAGTCAAAGAATGCACTCCACAACAAATTTCCGTTTGGGAAAAACAAAATATTCACACTGCTAATGCTGTAGTCACTAGAGCTCAAGCTCTCAATATGCCCGAAACTTCATCTATTGAAGATAATGAAGTGCATAACCAAGATGATCCCTTGGTAATTTCGCGTGACTCATTTATAAAGCAGCAAGAAGAGGATCCGACTCTAAAGAAATTCTTCACGCTTGCAACAAAAGGTGACCCGAATAAAGATTCAAAGAGTAAATCGTGGATTACAATGAAGAATGGCGTACTTGTACGTATGGTGCAAGACTCCAACAAGTCAAGTCATTCTCAGATTCTTGTACCCAAGAATTTGAGAGTTAAAATATTACAACACGCACACGACTCTCAGTGTGCTGGACATATGGGTTTTCCCGTACAAAGTCAAGAGTTCTTGCGGCTTTCTTTTGGCCTTTTGTGAACAAGGACATACGGATCTATTGTCGATCTTGTAAAATATGTCAAGAGGTCAAATCCAAAGGTCCACGCCATGCTGCACCTATTCAGGCTGCAGACATTTCTATAAAACCATTTCAGAAAATGGCGATAGACATCATTGGTCAATTTAAGATCAATTCTGCTAGAGGACATCAGTTTATCTTAACGTGTGTGGACATGTGCACACGTTGGCCAGAGGCTATCCCTCTGAAGAGCATTACTACTGCTGACATTGCAGATGCTCTTTGGCTTATATTTTCTCGTCTGGGATTTCCCGGAGAAATATTACCAGATCATGGCACCCAACTAATATCGGATACCATGTCTCAAGTAATGTCTACTCTCCAGATAGAGAGATCTTTGAGCAGTATCTATCACCCAATGTCGAACGGGATGGTAGAACGCCTTAATAGAACACTCAAAAACTTACTAGGGAAGATAACTGAGGATCATCCTCAAGATTGGGATAGGGTTTTACCCGCGGCCCTCTTTGCTTACAGAGAGGTTCCCAATGAACATACAGGATTTTCTCCCTTTGAACTTGTCTTTGGCGCGCGACCGCGTGGCCCTATGTTTTTGCTTCATGATCTCATAACCGCTGATAATATTACCGATGACACAAAATCTTCTTACGAATATGTCATCGCGCTAAGACAAAAGATTATCGAAGCATGCAAATTGGCAACTTCTTCTTCTGAGTTTGCTAAGGAGAAAGCAAGGCAATTTGCCAATAAGAAAAAACCTTACGACAACTTTGTCCTGGTGACAAAGCATTTATTTTGCTACCTTGTAGGGAAAACAGACTACTTATTTCTTGGAAAGGTCCGTACGATATAATCTCGAAAATTTCCGATGTTGACTACATTGTCGATATTGATGGGAAGCGTAAAACCTTCCACATCAATATGCTTTCGGAATTCCATGAACGTCCGGATTATTTACAGCCTATTTTCAGGAACGATTCCAATGTCATTACGTCCGGATTATTTTTACTTACTTTTACAGCCTAATTTCCAGGCAACAGACGATTCACCTGTCCAACATGGTCATTTTACTCATCACTGTCTGTAATACAGGATGAGGAAACAAGTTTTTCGGATGTTAATCTATCCATATTTCCCTTTCCGTCATTCAGATGATTCCATTAATAATTTACGATATTCGATTTGCTTTGACATATTTAATTCAAACTTCCATAATTACATGGAGTCAAGCTAGTTCGTCACCCTGACAGATTTATGAATCATGGAAAAAATGTTACTGTTTCTCCCGATTTATCTCTAGGAGAACAGCGACAAGTTTTCGTCTATGTATTACAAAACATTCAGGACTGATCAAACTAAGGTCCTTATTCTATTTCATTTTTTACTGGACAAACACAACTGGTCTGTCATTGAAACAATTGGATTAACTGGACCTAACAATTATTCTTGATAAACATGACGACCATTCTACTAACTTTCACCTCCTATTGTAGTCGACCTTATCCAATTCCTATACATTTTCAAGCACAGGTTGAGAAGGAGTTGGTTCCTTTCTCGCACTTAATCATGAGATGATAGATTTAAAAATAATTGAACCATCCACTTCTGCATATTCTTCGCCGATGGTTTTTAACCGTATCTTCTTAAAATGTACATCGCGACAAAAACAAACGAAGCATGCACATTGGCAACTTTCTTTTGCGTTGACTATCGCAAATTGGAATTAAGTCACGAAGTTTGATGTGAACCTGTAGGGAAAACAGACCTTTACTAGAAGAAGCTACTTACTAAGCTTTTCCATAACGTCCGCGACGATTCACCTTTTTTTGACTGTAAAACTAGAGTTTTTTGTGTAAAGGATGAATTGGAAAAAGTTCCTCTATCTGAAAGCGACGCGCTACAAACCTTTCCTGGGACAAACTCATGTCATTGTCACTGATGCTTTTTTACTGACCATAATCCTATTAGAGTCAGACCTTATCCTATTCCTATACTAGCACAGGTTGAGGCTTTTTTGAGAATAGATTTAAAAATTTTAACCTACTTTCGGCCTTATAACCGTAAAAACGCACCAGCCATACATTCGTACGTTTGATGATGCCGTACTAGAGCTATTCTAAGCTTTCTAAATCCTTTCGGTCATTCAGGATATTGGCAAGTTCCTCTATCATTGCCAAACCTTATTTAGCTTTTTCTGTGTCCGACTTTTTCAATGGTTTTTGGCCTTTCGGCCTTATGAAGCGACATTCGTACGCATGATGCGTAGAATTCTATCCTATCGGTCAGATGTCATTGCGTACATAGACGACATCTGTCTTTTCAGCGATACTTGGGAAGATCACTATTCAGGGTTAGGTGAATTGCTATCTACTCTACGCGAGTATAACCTGACATCAAAACCATCTAAAGCCTGCATTGGTTTTAGTGAAATTTCTTTTTTAGGTCACCTGGTCGGCCATGGCTTCCTAAAAACAGAGGACCATAATACAAGTAAAATACTTAACATTTCTACTCCTAAGACTAAAAAGCAAGTGCGAAGTCTCTTAGGTCTTATACAATTCTATGGACGATTCATTCCGAATCTGTCCTTAATCATGGCACCTCTTTCTACCTTGCTAAAGAAAGGGTCTCCTAATATAGTCCATTGGACTCAAGAATGTCAATCCTCTTTGGATAAGATTAAAACTATGTTTTCTACTGCACCTATTTTAGTGTTGCCTACTAAAGATAAGACATTTGTTCTTCGTAGTGACGCTTCATCCACTGGGATTGGAGCGGCACTAATGCAAGATTACTCTGAAACTCTGCCTCCTGTAATGTATATTTCCAGAAAGCTTAATGCTGCAGAAAGGAATTATTCGGTTTTAGACCATGAACTGTTGGCTATGGTATGGTCAATTCTCAAATTACAAAGATTCCTTCTAGGCGCACATTTTATAGTAGAAACCGATCAGAAAGCTCTTACAGCTATCCAGAGTAAAAATTTGAAGAGTTCGAGGTCTACTCGATATGCAATTGCACTTCAACCTTTTCATTTTTCGGTACGAGCTATCCGTGGATCAGATAATGTGATGGCAGACATTCTGTCTAGATGCCCACATGATTCCACTTAGCTGTTGAGTACTGGACGTATTAACACTTCCAACTCGACAACAAATTTTTCTTTTCTATATCAAAATAGATACACATTGTAATTCGTAATGACACTACGTTCATTGATATATAGTCACCATTACTCGTTGACGATTTTTCTTTTTGTCAATCATGTACTTGGAATGCATAAACTTAAATTGTTATATGCATTGTATCATTGTATAGTAGTATGCGTTGGTGACACCTCCCTGGAAACACTTATGCTTAAGAGAAATGCTTTCTCTGAGGGATTGAGATTTTGCATTAATCTGGCTTAAATAATTCCAGATATTTCTCATCTGCGCAGTATTTATGCGTAGGGAGCCTATTGTATGTTGCTCTCAGATGAAAAAAAAATGATTTCATTTTTTTTCCCGGGGGGTGTGGTAATCTGTTGCGCACATATTTTTTGGCGCACGGATTACGCATACCATGTAAAATGTTTTAATTGTCTGATGAAGATATATTCATCTTTGTATGCATGTTTTGGTCTTGAGGGACGAAACTCAGATTGGGAGATAACTAGTCATTCTGTGAGTTATCGCTCTTTGTAGCGTTCTTAAAAATAGAACTCGGCGGAGGAATTTAGACTTACTTGAATCTATTCTGTGTTTGGTTAGGAATAGATTGTTCTTGCTTCAGAATGTCTATGGCCCGAATCTATGTGTAGTGCTTGTCTATGTAGGACGAGTATGTCTTATATCTTGATATCTTAGTATGTTTAAGTGGAACTATTTGTTCTTGTACTGTACTGAAGGGGGTCAGGTGTTTTCGGCGGATGAGGAGAGGTGAGGGGGTTCTTCGGTTGTCAAGGCCTAGGGCGGGAAGTCATGTCGGAGAGATGCCCAAGAGTGTGTGATCTCTTTAAGTTATTCTGGGGACGAAGATAGTTTCTTCCAGGATCGTTTAGTCCATGAGTTCCCCAGTTGTGATTTAATAACGCCGGGAGAGCGTTTTTGTGCTTGCTAGTGTATTTCTTATGTCCAGGTAAAAAAACGTACTTTTGCTGACTTCGTTCATTCCTAGGCTTAAGATGGGCAGACATTTACATGAACTTACCTATGAATATGTCGGGACGACATATTCTCTAGCAGCACTAAATATGTTTATATGCAGCAACTATGAGGACAGAATATGCTGATCCTTGTAGAATCATTTATTGTTGATGAACAAAGCTTCGATTGAAGATTTGGCTATACACCCGTATAGTGAGTGATGCTCAACCGGGAACCAGCAGCCATTGTGGAATTCGATTGATTTTGGAGTTCTACTTATTGTAAATCATTAGCAAAGAACGGGAAAACTTCCTTATTATCAGGTGATGATTGAGAGATCACTATTATAAAGAAATTAACATTATCTTCACAGAGATTTGCTGTAATTCACCTAAAGGAATCTTCGCTAGAAAGAGATCCTGTTTAGGAGTCAAGTTTGAACAGTATTGCTTAATTGACATGCTCGGTCAGTAAGGTCTACTGACTGTATTTATAAACTATGGAAATCTTGGTGTTTACAGATGTTCCATTGCAAGATTATTCTTCATGAATGCTAATTTAGGACGGTAGTCCATTGATCAATATTATGCTGTCTATGTCGACTCATGTTCCTGTAACTGTACCCAATCTGTCAAGTGTGTGCGTCCAATTAAACTATTGAAACGACTACAGTGGTCTGCATTGGTGACATAACGTAATGAGTGAATGAGTGCCTTATACGGGTCAACACACGAACAGTCCACCATTCGCCTAACTCATACTTCACACTCACACTCCATATTTGCATAATCCTGCGTTGGTTGAGTTGACCTTTGCTCCCCCTGGAGCCTCCATCACTGGTTTGCGTGAGGAGAATATGTGACCGCGTGACCTTTCACGCTAGCTTTGTCCCTCCTACTTCACGATAAGCATTTATATGTGCTAGAAAATGCTACATGTAAGAATGACAGACCTTAAAAGCAAATAAGACGTTTTTACACAAAACGCAGCATTCATTCAAAGTTCAGTTGCCGTTACTGCTCTGACAGGGTAAACGTCGGTCAGTCCCAGATAATAATGAATGGGTTTTATAAGCGCGAAAGTGGGAAATGAATGTTTGTGTGATCTGGTTTTTTTTAAATCCTATTGTTAAGTTGGAAAAGATCACACATGTGAAAATAAAGTCGAAATAACAGAATGTCGTGTGAAAAAAGGTCTAAAAGCTGAGGAAGAGGAGTGCAAATGTTAACTATTGTGTCGTGTGAAGAAAAGGACGGGTCGTGTGAAAAAAGGCGGGAAAAAAGAAGAAATAGTATAAATAGAAGAGTTGTGGGCGATAGGTAGCGATTTCAGGACTTATGATTCCAAGGATACCATGATTTTAGACTAGAGGATTTTTACTGATAGTGTTAGGAGAACTTCGTCTTTGAGGATACCAAGACAAGTTTTTGAGTAAACAAATCAGTAAATTATTTCTTGTAGATATACATATATTATTCTATCTGGATGTACCTACATTATTCAGTTGGATTACATATTTTTTCATATCGGATAACCAATCATCATTGTGAAATTTACAGTGTTTGTCTAATTACATCAATAAACTCTAATTGAATTTTTCTACATTGCTGTTTGTGGAACTTTACAATAATTTCTTGTGGATATACGTTGTTGTGCTGAAACTATTTTGCTTATCACCAAACTTAAAGGGAAGAACATTCCTGGGTTGAAACAAATAACAAAAGGTCAAGTATCACCATCTCTGGCGGAACGCCAGTCAGCACTTGAACCACAACAACATATGAAAGATTAACTCTGACTACATAAAATCAATATAACTACTAGTGCCGCATTCAACTGACACGGGCACATATCTTCAAATTGATGCCGTAACCAGCTCGGTTACATGTTCAAATTGGCGCCGTGACCTGCCCTTTTTTTGGTGAAGACAGACAGGCATAATCAATAAAATGGATCCAAGCTTATAACAACAGCAGCAATAACAGGCGTTGTATACACTACAGCAACAACAGCAACAACAACATGCATTATATGCACAGCAGCTACAACAGCAACAGGAAATGCAACAGGCAAACGTACATCCTGCTAACATACCCTTACCTGTAGAGTCCGAACCCACAATGACCGCGTTGCAACGGATAACAGACACACTATCCAATGTAGATCACTATAATAAATATAACCAAATTCGCTCGGTTATAACCCCCTTCACGGGCGATTCTAACACATTTCGGAGATGGCTAATGAACAGACACAGATATACGAGCAACAATACATATTGCCGGAGTGAATCAGAGAGCACACCACATAACTACAATAGAAGATCCCAGATCAAGTATCGAGACAACAGCAACAACACGGGTCGCATAGCCACTGTCGGCAGCCACTGGAACAGTCTCAATAAAAGATATTGTCGCATAGCTGTTAGAAATTTTATCAACGGAATCAAACAACGAAAGATATGGGAAGTAAATAATGTTACAACGACTGACCAACAAACGTGTATAATAACAACAGACGATGGACTAAGGGCACATATCAGACCAATACAGCAATGGAGAACACCACCTAACATACATCACCAGGTCGGTTTTGTAACATCAAATGACACACTATGATTACTAGTCAACCAAGGCCAGACTTACAAGTAAAGAAAACAAAGATCAGTTGTGTTGCGACACAAACAAACGTTGACAGTCAAGTAAGGTCAATGACCCAGAACCACAGGTGA
The DNA here is from genome assembly GCA_024509875.1 of Oreohelix idahoensis. Lineage (NCBI taxonomy): Eukaryota > Metazoa > Mollusca > Gastropoda > Stylommatophora > Oreohelicidae > Oreohelix > Oreohelix idahoensis. Next base: position 164,069 of record JAMPIV010008840.1, read on the forward strand.
AGAAAACAACTATGATCAGTGTAGCAACACAAACAGAGAATAGAGCTGCAGTTTCAGCAACACAAACAGAGAATAGAGCTGCAGTTTCAGAAACACAAACAGAGAATAGAGCTGCAGTTTCAGCAACACAAACAGATGTTGACCTTAACACTGACACATCATGCAGGCGTATAGAACCAGCAGTAAGAAGGAATCCTATCAAAACAGATCCACAAGAAGTACAGGACATGGATACATCTTATAGGCGTACAAGAACAGTACAGAAGACGAAACAGGGAGGTGTAAGCACAGAGGAGAGGAAAATAGCACTCAAAGACGAACTGAAGGGAGCTAAACCTGACACAGTAGTACTAAAATATGTACAGAGATTTCTGGAGAGAAAGTTTGATACAGACTTATCAGAAAGGAAAGAAGAAATTCACAGACTAGTGGTGAGAGTAATGGAGGAACTTAATTACTGGGGAATCAAAATAGTGGAAAGAGACGTGTTCTCAGATTCATCAAGTTACTCAGACAGTGTGTCGTCAGATGAAGAAGATGAGTTAGAATGCACGGAGAGGTGCGAAATGGTGGAAAAGTTGGGAAAAGAAGTGAGAGAAGAAGTGAATGACACGAGTAAGAAAATGGTTAAAGTGGATGAACCAAACATGAAGGAATTGAAACCGGTGATAGAATCCATCATAGAACGGCCTGATTTTAACTTACCAAGGGGACTAGCATGGAGACTGCTAGAGCAAAAATATCATACAAACTTTCCACAAACAAGAATTGAAATAGATTTTTATTCTAACAAAAATGTTAGATGAAGAAAACATGAAGAGACACAGAATAGAGCAGGCAAATCGCAATCGAAGTCAGACAATGAAGAAAAGAAGGAAGTAATACAGCCTCTGATCAATGTGATGCAAGAGGAGTATGAAGACACAGTCATGAAGAAACAAAGAAACAAGGATGATATGAGAGCCTAACTGCACTACACAGAAACAACACATCGGTGTTCGCAACGTTATTCACATGATCACTACCATAATTCCCTACCCCCTCATCAGCCCCAACATACTCCCTACGCGACCCCCGTCGCAACCCCAGTGATTATGTGAAGCGAACATTTGATGACAGAAGACATACCATGGAACCCAGAGGACAACCTACTTTCCCATTAGATAATCTCCTGCAACCTCAGAGGAAGTATCAAGGTGAAAATCCCATCGAAGTCATACTACAAGAGAAGTATAGAGCACATCAGATAGCTAATCGTAATGCACAGAAAGACTTCAAGAAATGGCAGAAACAACATGATAAAAGAGCTAAATTAGAACAATTTCAAGTTGGTGATAAATGCGTTTGAACAAGATGACGAGAAGAACATAGTCACCAAAGCTCATGCAGCACAAATTAAGACAGCTACTCATCGCCTGATAGCACCACCAGTTTTATCTAATGGCAGACCCATGCATAAAGCCACATTGAACCACTTTCATTCCACAGATACGTCAAAAACCTTACACAGAGAATCTGAGAACATAAATACATATTGCCGCAGAGAATCAGAGAGCAACAATAGAAATTGCGACGAACACACAGACAACGCTGTTTCACACGCAGAACGGCACACATCTGAACAAGATAATGATACTCGACACACAGCACAGCCTAATGATGAAAACGCACACAGCGCTACATGCACACTTGTGGAAGATATTATTCTTCCACCACCTCCATTGAGACACGAATCTGACCTAGATACAGCAGAGAGTGACCACAAAAGCATGAACAGTCCAGACAACACTGAATTTCAAACAGCAACGAAGCGCCCACATTCTGGTGCAGCAGATGACTCCCCACTGTTAACGGGATTTGTCCGGTTGCCTCAGGAGCACATACGTAAGAAATTGCGTGGAAAACGCAGACAGCCCCACAACACGCAGCATGAGGTGCACCATTTCAACACTATTTCGTCCTTGCCCTCGACGGCTGCAGCCACCACCCACTCGACGGTGCGAAATGCGCCATCCTCTTGTGATCAACGATTGACAAAAGCTACCTTGAGGGAAATCGCCAAGTTCCTCATGTCAACATTCGTAAATGTCCAGTTCAACGATTATTAGTTTATTGGAGAATCAATCTTCTCTAATAACAAAAGGTACTACCCCAGCTAAAGTACCCAACGAGTGCTCTCTCTACAAATAGCACTCTCCCTCGTTACCCCATCATCTAAAGTCACTAGTGTCCATTTTTTTTTTTTGGTAGGAAATTTTTTTTTTTCAGAAAGATGTCAGCCTCAGTCAAGATCCTGCTGATGATACTGATGATACTGACGATATTGACAGTTACGACGTCTGCAACACCCACATATACTAACAAGTTATTATAGCGTCACACCACTGTGTTTTAATTGTATACAATTATTTCAGATTCTTCGTCGACATGGACTGTCATTAGGACTACATCTTTTACACCTCTACGTCAAGAAATTGAAGAACTTTTGCAAACATTCTATAACACTATTGATGCGTGATGCCATATGATGATGGATGGCATCCGCATGTCTGGTTTTGTGTAGTGTGTAGATGTGTTCAGTCAAAACAATGTTCATGCAACAATAACAGGGCAATCCACATAGGACGTCAGTAAACTCACGACGTATAAAGTCAATGAGTCTTGAAACAGCCGTTGACGTTTTTCTTCATTATTTATTGTGGACGCCACAGTGACAAAATGGTTACGCAAATGTGTAGGCACATCAAACAGTCATTATCACAGCAACATTCAATACAGCAATAAACGGTAGACAGCATTACAATGATGAGTCAGATGCATGTTATATTTCAAAGTGCTGTAAATGTAGTCAGGTGGAAAACTCCATCCTTTTCTATAACAGCCAGGAGATAACCAGATGTATGAGATCAGTTCACTCTCCTTAGTTTGACTTCAGCAAGACAGACACGTCTGCCGAAGTATAAATAATGTCCTCAAAAATATCCTCTAGATAATAAAGGTTTTCCAAACCTAGTTCATTTAACAGAGTAGCAAGTAATGGTCCTTGGTACCTGCATCAACCGATGCAGTACAATGCAGCGACATGTGAGCTGGGAAAACATCTCGTGACGACGACTTTCGCAGACAGGCTATGAATCGAAATCGCTCACGACCCAAAATCAATAGAGTTAATGAAAGAGTCAATTTACCTTGCTTTCATGAAATACACAGAAATATCACGCCTCCCGACATGTGGGAAACACTAGAGGTATTATCTCGAATAAACGAAATATCCATTAAGAGGACTACACATCCCTGACAGAACAAAAATAGCGGAGATCCCCTCTTAAACGAGGCATCTCTTTCGCCATTCCAAATCGCTCACTCCCACTAGTGGTGGGCGGAAACCGATCGACAAAGAAGCAAGACAAGTCATGCGCAGTCCAGCGCAAAACGACCACAGCTCAAACTTAACTGCATTCGATACCAACGCGAGAAGACAAATGCTTACCGAGAAAAGTGACTATAAATTCCAAGCAGTTGTTGCCCTTGCGTTATAAAACAGATATTGAAATAAAACGATGTTGCGAGAATTTATCACGCAACATATCACCACCTCCTCCCGATAAAAAAAAAATGTGGAACATATTTTTTTTTTCAATATCAAAGAGCAAGCGATAAGCGGCTCAAAACGCACGAATTATGCGCTGATAATTAACTAAATTGCCAAACAATAGGCTAATTATAGAGTGTCTGGTGAGGATATACCTCAACAGAAAAATAAATATGTCTCAAAAAATATTCACATCGGGGAGGTGTCACCAACACACATCACGTTAGCATGTAAACACAATATACGTATGCAAGTTACTATAATCATCATTAAACAGCATACTCTAATATTGTCTTTAAAAATGGATGTACAAATCTGATAGGAAAATTTAGATAGTACATTCTTTGACATGTAATGACATAAGTACATAGTAAAGTTAAACTACATGACGATCCAGGACATATGCTCTGGTATTCCGAGGGTAAGTACACAATCTAGAACTCGTAAGGTAAGTCCTCAGCTCAACAATGACATTCTGAGAAAGTACAAGCAATATAATGCTAATTAATAACTAATATGCTTCATAAGGTACAATACATTATTAATAATTGTGGCTGTTTAGTAAACTAACGGCCCTTATATTAACTACTCAGTCCTCCTCTATCATCTTAAAAAACGAACAGAAGAAGATGACAACAAAGCACGATAGTGTGTACATATAAAGTAAGTACAGATGTGCTAATCTATTGTAGAAATATAGGTGTGTTATGACTCTGTAATATATGGAAATATAGGACAGAAGTATTAGTTGGAGTCATGTGGGCATCTAGACAAAATGTCAGCCATCACATTATCCGCACCACGGATAGCTCGTACCGTGAAGTGAAAAGGTTGAAGAGCTATAGCATATCGAGTGGATCTCGAACTCTTCAAATTCTTAGTCTGAATAGCTGTAAGAGCTTTCTGATCAGTCTCTAGAATGAAATGTGCGCCCAGGAGGAATCTTTGTAGCTTTAGAATTGACCAAACCATCGCTAACAACTCACGGTCTAAAACCGAGTAGTTCCTCTCTGCCGCATTTAGTTTTCTAGAAATGTACATAACAGGATGCAGAGTATTTGCATATTCTTGCATCAGTGCTGCTCCAATCCCAGTGGATGAAGCATCACTCCGAAGAACAAAAGTCCTATCAAGAGTAGGTAATCTTAAGATGGGAGGAGAAGAAAATATATTCTTGATTTGGTCTAGTGAAGATTGGCATTCTTCAGACCAACGGACCAGATTAGGCGAACCTTTCTTCAACAATGTTGATAGAGGTGCCATGATCGAAGATAAATTTGGAATAAATCTCCCATAAAATTGAATTAAACCTAAGAGACTCCTAACTTGTTTCTTCGTTTTAGGAACAGAGATGTTCAGTATTTTGGAAGTATTGTGGTCTTCTGTCTTCAAGAGACCATGACCAACACGATGACCCAGGAAAGAGATTTCACCAAAACCAACAAAAGCTTTAGAAGGTTTTGCTGTCAAATTATTCTCACGTAGAGTGGACAGTAAGTCATATAACCCTAAATAGTGATCTTCCCAGGTATCACTGAAGAGACAGATGTCATCTAAGTATGCGATGACATCCGAACGATGTGACAGAATTCGACGCATCATGCGAACGAAAGTGGCAGGGGCGTTCATGAGACCAAAAGGCATAACATTCCATTGAAATAGACCCCTAGGTGTAGAAAAAGCAGTAAGAGGTTTGGCATGCTCTGCTAAAGGCACTTGCCAATAACCTTTAGACAAGTCAAGTTTAGTGAAGAATCTAGAATTAGAAAGTCTAATCAGTAGATCTTCTAACAAAGGCATCGGTTCAGCGTCGAACTTTGTGACCTGATTCAATTTGCGATAATCAACGCAAATTCGTATGTTCTTATCCTTCTTCCGGACAATAACCATGGAAGAAGAATATGGTGAAGTCGATGGTTCAATTATATTTAATTGAATCATTTCATCCAATTCCTTTTCCACTTGCGACTGAAAGTGTATAGGAATAGGATACGGCCTAACCCTAATTGGATTATTGTCGGTAAGAATTATGTCATGTTCTATGACATCTGTGTGTCCAGGAATGTCAGTGAGAACATCCTGAAATGTTTGTAACATCGACGAGACTTGTCGATGGTCGTCACCAGAAAGATTAGGAGAAACAGAAACGTTTTTCCAAGATTCCGTGGAATGTAATGGAACCACTGGAAGGGGAAGGTTGACATCAGAGAAGGTAGCTTCCTCATCCTGAATGACAGACAGGGATGAATAATGACCGTGAGGTGCAGGAGCATCATCCGTTGCCTGGAAAATAGGCAGCAAATAGTCCGGACGTTCGTGAAATTCCGAAAGCATGTTTATGTGGAAAGTTTTTTATGCTTTCCATCAATATCGACCACATAGTCAACATCGGAAATCCGAGAGACTATTGCATACGGACCTTTCCATGCAATAAGAAGTCTATTTTCCCTACTGGGGAGTAGGACGAATGCTTTGTCACCTGGACAAAGTTGTCGTAGACATCTATTCTTGTTAGCAAACTGCCTTGCCTTCTCTTTAGCAATTTCTGATGAAGCAGTTGCTAGCTTACATGCCTCAATGATCTTTTGTCTAAGAGCAATGACATACTCATATGAGGATTGAGTTTCATCGCTAATATCATCGGCAGTGATGAGATCGTGTAATAAAGACATAGGGCCGCGTGGACGCGCGCCAAAGACAAGTTCGAAGGGAGAAAATCCTGTGTGTTCATTAGGGACTTCTCTATAGGCAAAGAGAGCCGCGGGTAAAACCCTGTCCCAATCTTGAGGATGATCTTCAGTTATCTTACCAAGCAAAGTCTTGAGCGTTCTATTCAGACGCTCAACTAACCCATTAGACATAGGATGGTAGATACTACTGAGAGATCGTTCAATATGTAAGGTAGACATTACCTGTGACATAGTGTCAGATATGAGTTGAGTGCCATGGTCTGACAATATTTCTCTGGGGAACCCCAAGCGAGAAAATATCAACCAAAGAGCATCTGCGATATCTGTAGTAGATATGCTCTTAAGAGGAATAGCCTCTGGCCAACGTGTGCACATATCGACACATGTAAGGATAAACTGATGTCCTCTGGCCGACTTGACCTTAAAAGGGCCAATAATATCTATGGCCATTTTCTGAAACGGCCGAATAGGAATGTCAGCAGCCTGGATAGGCGCAGCATGTCGTGGTCCTCTAGATTTGACCTCCTGACATACCTTGCATGATCGGCAGTAAATACGAATGTCCTTATTGACAAAAGGCCAAAAGAAAGCCGCAAGGACTCTCGACTTCGTACGGGCAAAACCCATATGTCCAGCACATTGCGAGTCATGAGCATGTTGCAATATTTGGACTCTCATGCTCTTGGGAACAAGAATTTGCGAATGTGCCGACGTAGCCGAATCTTGTACCATACGTACAAGTACGCCGTTTCTCATTGCAATCCAAGATTTTCTATTTGTATCCTGATTCGGATCACCTTTCTTCGCAAGAACGAAGAATTTTTTTAAAGAAGAATCTTCTTCTTGCAATTTTATGAAAGAGTCACGAGTGATCACTAAGTGACTATCTTGGCTATCAACTTCATTATCACTATTCAGTGAAGTTTCGGGTGTTTGTAGAGCTTGTGCTCTTGTAACTACTGCATTTGTAGCTTGCATGTTATTATCTTCCCAAGCAGCAATCTGCTGTGGGGTACACTCCCTAACTCCGTGAATACGACCAATAATAAGGTCCGCAATAGGATTAGGTAAGAGACAAGCATGCACATCTCCAGTAAAGAAAGGAGTGGCAATGCGAATTACAGCAGTAGGATATTTTTCTAGAGTGCCGCCAAATGTGACACATTTAATAACCCTTCCTGTAGCACAAGATGGATCTACAAGCGATTGTCTAACACCAATAGTGGTGCATCCGGAATCGAAAAGTAGTGAGACCGGAGTATCATTAACAAGACCCTTATGTAGAATTAAAGAACCCCTCCCGTCATGCGCAACAGCAGCAGGAAGAGCGGGAAGTGGGTGACCACAACTCAAAGTAGTTATGGTACCCGGTTCGAATAAAGTACTGCATTGGGGGCATTTGTTTGCTCTCTCAAAGTCAAAAGCAGAACTAGTGACAGCGTCAAAGTTTTTACTATCAACAACATGATTACAGGCTGCCTCAGTTTCCTGTTGTACAGCATTAGCCTGCTGATATCTCTTTTTTTTGTGTTGAGATCTACCCCGACTATTATTACCTCTGAAGTTATCAGAGTTATTATTATCTCTGCAGTTATTATTGTCTCTATTGTAATTGTTATACTGGTTCGAATTCCAGTTTCCACGATTACTATCATGTTCACATTGATGCGAACATCTATTTGTTTGGTTTTGAGGTCTTCGGCAGGAATAACCTCTATTACCATATCCTCTTTTGAAATGCTTATAATTATTAGGGTGATAGTAACGAGTACTATCAGGTTGTCTCCAATTCTTCGAAGAAGAATCACCATGAAATTGATTTCCATGATTTTGACAGAAATTACCGCTACTCTTTCTATCAAAATTTTGTTGGGATCTACGAGCAAAGTTTTGACCATACGGAGCTGCCGAAGCAACTGGTAAACCTTCTTTCACCTTAGAGTTACCCATGGTTATGTGTGGGTGCGCAGTTACGTATTGGCAACAGAAATCTTCCATTTCTTTTATTGTTTTAGGTTTACGTTCATGAAGGAAAGCAAGGAAAGACTCATTGACAGACGACATGACTTTGTCTCTAAGTATTAAGTCCATAAGTCCTTCATAAGTTTTTTCCGTCTTAGATAGTTCAACCCATCGTGAGAAAGTAATGCGTATTCTTGCAATAAACTCGGAGAATTCAACTCCATTTTCAGGTAACATGTTTTTAAATTGTAGACGATAGCCGTCTTCGTTAAGCTGATATTTCTTTAACAAAGCGGCCCTGACAACCTCATAATTGTTCTTGTCAGGTTCATCCACCATATTTAATATACTTAGAGCTTTACCTGTCAGTATCCCTGATAACTGATAAACATATTTTGCTTTGTCTATGTTATGAGCTGTACATGCTTGTTCAAATCTGTCCAGATAGAACATTATGTCATCGCTGGAAGGACTAAATGTTGGTAACTTAATCTTAAAAGTATCATTATTAGCCTTACCAGAAGATGAACCCTTGTTTGAATCATTACCATTACTCATGCTTGTCAATTTCAATTTTTCCAACTCTAAAGCTAAGACCTTTTCTTCATGTTCCATTTTTGCTTTCTCTTTCCTCTCATCAGACTCTCTCTGTAATCTTCTTTCCTCAGCCTGAGCCTCTTTTTGAAGTCTTTCATTTTCAGCTTCTTTTTCAAGTCTTTTATTTTCAGCCTCTTTTTCAAGTCTTTTATTCTCAGCCTCTTTTTCAAGTCTTTTATTCTCAGCCTCTTTTTCAAGTCTTTTATTCTCAGCCTCTTTTTGAAGTCTTTCAGCTTCTAGCTGTAGCTGGAGTTTTCTCTCCTCAGCTTCTGATTCCCTTTTTTGTTTTTCCATTTCCATTTGGAATCTTTTTTCATCCACCTGCATCTGCAGTTTCTTTTGTTCAGCTTCCATTGCTTTATCATATCGAGCAGTTGCAAATTCTTCTAACTTATCACCAGTCTTCCCAAGCAATTTACCCTGCTCAATAAAGTGCTCAAATGTAGACATGTTGTCTAACATATGAGTCCAAAACCTGAAATAATTAACTAATTTATTTCAAACCTAAGTGTAACAAGTCTTAATTAAGCACTTGTATATTCACATCACCTTATATTATCCCAGTCTCTGTGGGAAACAAGTCTCCAATCAAAGAACTTGTATATGAAATATCAGCACTCAATTCTTGATCATAAGTGCACTTCTCATTCAATAGTGCACGACACTATTCATCATTCATTTATCATCAGTATAGTAGTAACAGTGCATTAGCATAGCCCATTAACTAATTACTATAACTGTAAACAATGACTATGTAAACACATGCAGAATGTAAACATTGAAAATGTAAACAATACAAACAATGTAAACAATAACAATGTAAACAATAACAAAGATCAGCAACAATACAAAAACTTTCGCAGAAATCAACTAAAAATAAAGCAGAAATTAATGAAATATCACAAAAAATGTGACGATATCTGCGATAGAATTAAACAAAATACATGACACCACAGTGTATAAACAAAAATGTTGTATGAAACTAAATTATAGACAAGAGTAGGCTAACAAACACAAACAAATCAAAACAAAACTAAAGAATGCGAAATAATAACGAAAACAATATTAAAACATGTCATCACAGCTAACATAAATAGCAACAGAAGTCGCTTAGCAAATTCCAGTATTGGAAATTTGCAAACCTTACAGAAAACGCTCACAATAGACGACCTCTATGACGTGGCATAATCTAACGGAGACACCACCCAACCGAGAACCCGCTGAAATATAAACATATAAATATACAAATAACATATAAACATATAACATATAGAATGAGATGATACACAGAAGACTCAGCAGAAGTATAAGGGCACAGTTTACATACAAACAGGCCACTTAACTTATAGGCTTCCAATCGTAGAACAGCAGAAAAACGGATGTCAATCAACGTCCTAAAGAGCGAAGCTCCAACGATGATGGCACATCTGAACTGCTTCCACTGCTAACACGATGGTACAAGAGCTTCTGACATACTGTGTGTTGAGTTGTTTCGGCACTTGACCTTCTAATCCACAAGTAAGTTGATGGAAATCGGTACTTGGCCTTCTTCAGAAAACAACCCGTTTCAACCGGCACTTGACCTTCTCAAAAAACGACAGCACTGGAACCTTGACAGCAGCAACTTGCTTGACTTGCGTAAAAGATAACAGCAGTCCGAGTTATCCGGCAACATGTAACAACGCCGGGTACTGTCAAATTCTTGTTTCCGTCAAAAAATTGAAATTTGACTTTTACCGGGCAACGCCGAGTACTTTGAAAATTTTGAAGATGTTGACTGTATTGAAGAATGTTAATTTCTTGAAGGATGCTGATGAATTCTTGTTGAAAATGAAGTGGGTAAGGGACCCCGTGTTTGCTGGTACCAGAATCAAACCAGCTTATGGCCACCAAATGATGCGTGATGCCATATGATGATGGATGGCATCCGCATGTCTGGTTTTGTGTAGTGTGTAGATGTGTTCAGTCAAAACAATGTTCATGCAGCAATAACAGGGCAATCCACATAGGACGTCAGTAAACTCACGACGTATAAAGTCAATGAGTCTTGAAACAGCCGTTGACGTTTTTCTTCATTATTTATTGTGGACGCCACAGTGACAAAATGGTTACGCAAATGTGTAGGCACATCAAACAGTCATTATCACAGCAACATTCAATACAGCAATAAACGGTAGACAGCATTACAATGATGAGTCAGATGCATGTTATATTTCAAAGTGCTGTAAATGTAGTCAGGTGGAAAACTCCATCCTTTTCTATAACAGCCAGGAGATAACCAGATGTATGAGATCAGTTCACTCTCCTTAGTTTGACTTCAGCAAGACAGACACGTCTGCCGAAGTATAAATAATGTCCTCAAAAATATCCTCTAGATAATAAAGGTTTTCCAAACCTAGTTCATTTAACAGAGTAGCAAGTAATGGTCCTTGGTACCTGCATCAACCGATGCAGTACAATGCAGCGACATGTGAGCTGGGAAAACATCTCGTGACGACGACTTTCGCAGACAGGCTATGAATCGAAATCGCTCACGACCCAAAATCAATAGAGTTAATGAAAGAGTCAATTTACCTTGCTTTCATGAAATACACAGAAATATCACGCCTCCCGACATGTGGGAAACACTAGAGGTATTATCTCGAATAAACGAAATATCCATTAAGAGGACTACACATCCCTGACAGAACAAAAATAGCGGAGATCCCCTCTTCAACGAGGCATCTCTTTCGCCATTCCAAATCGCTCACTCCCACTAGTGGTGGGCGGAAACCGATCGACAAAGAAGCAAGACAAGTCATGCGCAGTCCAGCGCAAAACGACCACAGCTCAAACTTAACTGCATTCGATACCAACGCGAGAAGACAAATGCTTACCGAGAAAAGTGACTATAAATTCCAAGCAGTTGTTGCCCTTGCGTTATAAAACAGATATTGAAATAAAACGATGTTGCGAGAATTTATCACGCAACAACTATATTATCCCGGTTAAACAGAACTTTAAATTATCACAGTTCTCTAGTTATACAAAATTTTTTTTTACAAGTGTTAGGTACGAAATCTTTATGATTAGAAGAGTAACCACTGTACAAATTACACCACTTTTGCCTTTGAAAATCTTTATAAATGACTTATGCTTTACAACGGTTTTTATTTTTTTGTTCTTTTTCCCCTTCTTGGTGAATCTTGTGACAAAAGCAAACATACTATACGCACACACATATTTTTCCTTTGTGACACATGAGAGTTTCTTTTTAATGTGTTAACTCACAGTTTTCCTTTTGTGTTATGGAAAGATCGTTTTATAATGGCGATTTTTCTTAATGATGCTATTATGACAAAAAACCATTTGTACTAGAACTACGACCCTTTCTCACAGATATACGACGCGTCAGACGTCAAATTTATTCTTCCCTACACATCCAAACGCCTTTTCATTTCCTGTCACCTTCTCCGACATGCGTCATCACAGACGGACCGTTTCTAAATCAACGCACTATTCCGAGCATCCCCCACTTCAAAACGAATTTACCTATGTTGACGTGTCTATCAAATTCTATAAATACTTCTTCGTAGTCTGGGAAACACCCCTTCTCGCATTCCTGAATCCAGTGAGACACACCAGAGGTCATGACCCGACGAACTAGAGTGTCAGGACTATTGATTGTGCCTAGCATAGTTGGGGTTTTGAATTTTAAGCGGTTTAGTGTATAAATACCATGTGTACAAGAAGATGAAATGTCCACAGCGGACATCGGTAAAAGATAATGAGGACATTGTTACCCCCCCCCCCGGACACAGTTAACGCCCCTAAGACCCCCCCCCCCCGAGTACATTCCCATGACTGACATTCGTTCCCTGTTTAGGATTGTTTCGGGGTTTGCAAGCATGTGAATGTCTGCAGCATTCGCATGGTTGCACCACAACCACCTCAGCTGAATGAGTACTGGAAAATCGCGCACAATCCTCTACACCCTCCCACGGTGATAAACCATACTCCGTCATTTATCCCAATATACATCCCTCCCCCTTCCCCTCCACTAAATAACTGAGACATATATATATTTTCACCTAAATTGGACTTGGTGATATGCAAGTATTTAGCAAGTTGGGTAAAACTTATATGCTAATCAACACAGTTCGCAGATTTGCGAAATACTACATTGTTCTTGTACATGCAAACCATGACGATTTCATGGGAAATCGCTAACATGATAACGGATATGTTCACATGTTGATAAACCTTGAATTGAGAAATAAACATCACATATTGATGTACCTGTATTTTTCTGACCATTTGTCACGTTGTAAGCGGAACGCTACAGTATATTTTCTTGACATCTTGTTGTCCATTATACCTTGTATTGAGAAATAAACATCACATATTGATGTATCTGTACTTTTCTGACCATTTGCCACGTTGTAAGCGGAACGCTACAGTATATTTTCTTGACAATTTGTTGTCCATTATACCTTGTATTGAAAAATAAACATCACATATTGATGTACCTGTATTTTTCTGACCATTTGTCACGTTGTAAGCGGAACGCTACAGCATATTTTCTTGACAAATTGTTGTCCATTATTATGAACTTGCATTTGTATGCGGATTTTATATTTGAGGACGAACCTATAAACAGTTTGGTACTTTGTTCAGGGTAACTGAGACAGTTCATACTCCAACACCCGATAATTTTTTATATCGGTATAGTTGTCCTCCCTCATAGTAACGACTATTACATAGGTTGGAGATTAGAGACATTTTTAAATAAATACTTTGTAACTCCGTGTAACCAGATTAATAATGCTATATTTATATTTTACGACGAACACATAGACAGTTCACCAAACTTGTCCAGATTTTTGGTGTTTAAGACCCATATACATCCTGGTAAATCACTGACCACAGTGGCAGGATTGGGGTCGCCTGTATCATATGATTGTATTATATTTACCACGTTCTATATTGACAGTTACGAGAGCGTACAGCTCCAGTTCATATTTTTTATAATAAATTTATAGATTAACATTGCCATGTATGTATATTCCCATATCATACATATATATATACGAGCTCGTATATTACATTTTTTTTGCGTCCCAAGGTCTGATGTTTGACCATTAGTTCTATGCTGTTAGGCTGATGTTCGTTGCAGCTACTACATTTTAAGATTGTTAAACACTTAATGAATATTAGTCTATTCTGTTAAATATTGCCAACGTATTTTTTGTTTTGTTTTTATTTGTGTTGTTTGCACAACCCATGAAAATCGTATGCAATTATTTTTTTGTTTTAATTTTTTTATATTTTTTTATATTTAAATGTTATCATTAAGTATGTTATCATTATGGTGATGACTAACGCACAGCGTTGTTCATATTGATATTGTTAAGAAGTAGTGTACATCAATACTGTTCAATGGCGAAGTGTATTAACAAATTTTATGCATCCCTTGTTTTACGCATTATAAATATACTGGGATCCCTCGTTTTACGAACAATTTTTTTTTTTTAATCTTTTTCTTTTTTTTTCTCTCTAAGAGACTCTACCAATAGGTTAGTCGTTTATAACAGTCACTAGCATGAGGTACTTAGTTGATAGTACGCAAATGTCTCCCTCTGGGATACATTTGTGTGGCCAGGGCCGTATGTGACCGCGTAAACCTTTCACGCTAGCTTTGTCCCTCCTACTTCACGATAAGCATTTATATGTGCTAGAAAATGCTACATGTAAGAATGACAGACCTTAAAAGCAAATAAGACGTTTTTACACAAAACGCAGCATTCATTCAAAGTTCAGTTGCCGTTACTGCTCTGACAGGGTAAACGTAGGTCAGTCCCAGATAATAATGAATGGGTTTTATAAGCGCGAAAGTGGGAAATGAATGTTTGTGTGATTTGGTTTTTTTTAAATCCTATTGTTAAGTTGGAAAAGATCACACATGTGAAAATAAAGTCCAAATAACAGAATGTCGTGTGCAAAAAGGTCTAAAAGCTGAGGAAGAGGAGTGCAAATGTTAACTATTGTGTCGTGTGAAAAAAAGGACGGGTCGTGCGAAAAAAGGCGGGAAAAAAGAAGAAATAATATAAATAGAAGAGTTGTGGGCGATAGGTAGCGATTTCAGGACTTATGATTCCAAGGATACCATGATTTTAGACTAGAGGATTTTTACTGATAGCGTTAGGAGAACTTCGTCTTTGAGGATACCAAGACAAGTTTTTGAGTAAACAAATCAGTAAATTATTTCTTGTAGATATACATATATTATTCTATCTGGATGTACCTACATTATTCAGTTGGATTACATATTTTTTCATATCGGATAACCAATCATCATTGTGAAATTTACAGTGTTTGTCTAATTACATCAATAAACTCTAATTGAATTTTTCTACATTGCTGTTTGTGGAACTTTACAATAATTTCTTGTGGATATACGTTGTTGTGCTGAAACTGTTTTGCTTATCACCAAACTTAAAGGGAAGAACATTCCTGGGTTGAAACAAATAACAAAAGGTCAAGTATCACCATCTCTGGCGGAACGCCAGTCAGCACTTGAACCACAACAACATATGAAAGATTAACTCTGACTACATAAAATCAATATAACTACTAGTGCCGCATTCAACTGACGCGGGCACATATCTTCAAATTGATGCCGTAACCAGCTCGGTTACAAATGCACAGTTTAGATCAAGAAGAAAAGGAGAGTTATCATATATATATATATTCCCAACGGGCTGATCACCCGTTTGCCAGTCACTTTGATTACGGAAACAACGACAAATGGATTGATTTGTCGTTGCCCTAAAGACGCCATTAGGCGTAATGGCCACTGACTGCTTTGCCGGTCGTTGGCTAAGGACGGAAGAAGAAGAAGAAGAATATATATATATATATATATATATATATATATATATATATATATATATATATATATATATATATATATATATATATATATATCTATATATATATATATATATATATATATACACACACACATACATATACATACATACATACATACAAATATATACATACATATATATAACTCCATATAAGTGCATAATTGTTATGCCACATGACTAGTAAACGATAAACTGTTAGTCGGAATTAAGAGGCGGAGTTATTCTTCTAACGTGTCAGGAGTCGGGACATTTCTTCTTCTTCTTCGTTCGTTCGTCCTGAAAAGGACGTTGGTTATGTTGTGTCTGTTTACAGCGGAGCTGCGATATCTGCGCCTTTCGGCCGGCACATCCGACTTTAGCACGGCTTTTTTTGGGACCGGGTTTGCCTTCCCTCTTCGATCCCTACTCTCTCAGCCAGACTGCAGTGATGCAGCCTGTTTCCAGGACCACCACGTGGAGGTGGAGTAAGGTCTTGGTCAGCTCTGGTTCGCTGACCCTGACGCAAGCAGTCAAGCTATGGGTCGCTGACTGCATTCTCTATTGCTGCGTCTTTAGGTCCCGGAACATTTTATTTGGCCGACTCCTCAACCCTGGTTGCGACAATTTGTATATTTTGATTTGTAGCAATTTAAATATCTCCCTTCCTTTTTTCTTCAGCTCCCCAAGGAGCATAGAGCTTCAACAAACTTATGTCAAGTTTTCTTGTCTCACGCGCCATCAGGTCAAGGTCTTTCGTTGTCTTCTTTATCCCTTCATGTCTGTCACCAGTTCTCTTCTCCGTGTGTTCCTCAGTATCCCACCACCTCTCTTACCCAGGGGATTCCAGGGCAGGGCCTTCATTTAAGCTGCTAATCTTTAGCCACGTATCATCAGAGAGAGCGAGAGATAGAGACTGAGAGAGAGACGAGAGATAGATTATGTGGGAGGTAGATGGCGGTAGATAAACAGAACAGAAAATGAGACGGTGAGAGAAGAAACTTTGTGTCGCGGGTGTTACGGCAGGAAGAAATCTGATAAGAAGAAATTGTCCCTGTAGCAAAGTTTGATTTGCTGGGGAGGTTATGATGGTATCCTATAAGAATGAAGTCCGTGTCTGTATTAACCGTGTGAGGTCAAGCACATGTAGGCCCCTGACTCTATAAATGATGATGATGAATTATGTGCAGGGAACCTAACGCTACCTCCCTAGATCTCACACGGTCACTATTTTGGCTCTAGTGTCTGGTGTATGATGTACCTAGTGTCTAGGGGAGAAATGAAATGATGGTACACAACACAAAAACACTTTAAGTTTCTATGAGGAAGTGAATAAAATCAGTGATTAAGTTTTTCTTTAAAAGGAATGTTTTTTTCTGTACAATTTAATTTGCCTGTCCAGCCATATCTTTTGGACAAGTCTTTGAAAATGAGGACAAGATAGTTTACAGAAAAGATCAACTAAAATATCTGGACTCTTTGTCCACTAACTAAACAGTCAATATATATCTTTCCTGTTGGAATGTTCACAGCTTACACTTTATTCATCTAAGAGGGAGAGTCACTGTGTATGAGGGGCTGTAGTTTCCTCATACCCCATAAATTTCCTGAGTATGATTTGAAATTCCAGTGTTTAATAAGCGAAAATGTCAAATATACCCAGAGACTTAACTCATCACCTGGGATTCCTTGTAGAATAATAATACAGTATGAAGTTGCAGAAAATCTCGATCTCTCAATAAGCCCAAGCTCCTCCCGTTATCTTTTGACAGCATAAACGAATGGTCGGAGACTTGATGGCTTTATTCTCACTCAGTAGGTTTCCTGTTACCAGCTGGCAACAGGAAATAAAACCTCTGCAACAAAAGGACACCCTGGCCTTTTATATCTGATCACTTATTATGGTTATTATTTTCCTACGGTGCTATGGGGTCAGCCTCGCGTGCATTTCAGGTGCACTCACCCCTAATTTTACATGACTCACACCTTGCTGTGACCACACCTCAGGTCCCTATGGTAGATACGCCACTGTACGTTTACATAGTTTTCCTCAATAAAATAATGTGGAGTAACCACATTTCCTTTGGTATGATTTTCTCTTCTTTTCTTTTTTAAATATAAATGCTTCAGGTATGTTAAACAGTGTTCATGGAACACAGAGGCTTACTAATATATTCTAATACAATATTATTAAAACACAATCATGACAACATACATCAGTTAGATACAGTTCAATGTGAGGACTCAACAATGTCTGCTCCCGGCACGTCCTTCACTTTTCCCAATAGCAGTATCTAACTTTCGCAGTGGGATTAAACATAATAGTTCATAAAGCATTCTTACCATAAATATCAAGAAATATAAACAAATGACGCTGACTTGCAAAGAAATGGCCTCAGTTTCCTCTGCACTGCCCAGACTGTGAATACTTCTTTATTTAATTTTACAATTAACACAGCTGATCTCAGCGTATTTGAATGAAAAAATTTGTTCAACTGGCAATGAATAGTGAAAGCCTTTTGCTAATATTTATTAGCACTGGCCAATCGAAAGCTTGCCCAATGGGCTGATCACCCGTTGGCTTGTCACACCGGCCAGAATCGAAAGCTTGCGACTACCAGAATTCAAATGTAGTCTTTGGCTAAGGACGGAAGAAGAAGAGAAGAAGAATCGAAAGCTTGCGACTACCAGAATTCAAATGTAGTTTTTGAAAAACAAAAATAATTCCAAACAAACCCTGCGTCTGGTAGTCGATTGGCCAGTCTGCTTTAGTTATGCCAATACAAAAAGATGTTAGTTTTTGGTAACAATTTTCCTACCGCTCCCCTCTTCCCCTATACTCTTGTTACCCAAGCGAATTTGAAACCACCTCAGTGCCTCTTTCTAAGCTGGCGTCCCCACTAACGTTATGAAAAACAAGCAGGAACAACAGTCTGTCTGGACGCGCGTCCGTAGACATTTAGTATTTTCTCAATAACTTGGCTAATACTTATACTATCATATTATTTAAAACATATTCTTGCTCAGTGGACTTTAAGCTATACTACCTTATGATTTTTATGACTAGATTCATCATGGTCTAGATTTTCAATTTTGTCACCGGCAATCGTCAAATAAAAATTTTATACAAGACGGCCATCTTTTCCCCCTTCACTTCTCGCTAACATGTATTTTTCAAATAACTACTTGTTTTAATGACGTCAGTAATACTACCTCGAGGAGGAGATAAAATTGTCTGCGTGTTTGCCTCTGTTGGCTTTGCCACATCGTGTATATACTATTAGTCTCGCGTGCAGAACGACGCGGGTTTTGGCATGCGTTGGTAGCATTTTGCGTTAATGTATTACAGTCGTCTCGTTATTGCTACTTAGAAAAAGTCCAAAAGACTACCAAATTTTTCGTTACTGTTGACAGATTACGTTACTTCAGACAGCCGTTTGGCGTTACATTTCTAACAAATCGTTAATTATAAGGCTAGGCTGCATTGTGTATGCAGCAGATCTGGCAAAATGTTATATATTAGTAGTACGTTTTCGAAACCGAAACTAAAACGCGTGTTAGATTTTTACCGTGGGATCGTTCTATAGGCTTTAGCACTGCACAAAATTCAGCGCTATGCTGGCGTGTGAGAGTATCACCGTGAGACACAATAGGACAGGTTTATTTATTATCATTTTATGACTAAAATCTTACTGAAATGAGCGATTATTCTCGCAGATTTTACTACAGTCCCGTTATTTAAATTCTTTGTTCCCTTTTTAAATCCAATAACGATCAATTAAGGATGTTATACATGAGTCCCAAATCCCGAATACTTCCCTCTTCTAATTTAGTTTTTCTGTTTTTAAAGTTTGCTCTCTATTTAGAACTCCCACCAGTTTTTGCGATCCCACTTTTTGGCTGCGTATACAAGAGAAATAAACGTGAGATAAACGACAATTACCCTGTCTGGTTCTCTTCCTAACAATTTGCAGCGATACTGCTCATAACGCGTGCGTGGCCGAGAAGCACAGAAGCCAGACCCTTATGCTGAGAGAGATTTGTACTCTTAAAGAAGTGTTTCGTGGATACATTTTACAAAAAATGAGGATTTCTAATAAGGATGAAGAACGTGGATGAACACCGATCGAGTGTGCGTAACACAATTTGGACCATGATAAAGTGAGGTCGAGCTACTGGTCTTCATAATATTTTTCCTTTGCGCTCTTTACTGAGCATGGAATTAGCACTGCAGCTGGTCTTTGCAGAAAGCTTGCCTTAAGCAGTCACATACTCTTGTAGCAATGGATTCTGTGGCAATCTGTTTTATAGGATAAGGTTGCTAGCCCCATGCAGTACCGTATATAAATAGTCTTCTACGACATGCCTGAGGGTGAAACTATCATTAACCTCAGACCTAAGGGTCTTTTATATTTGGACATGCGCCTTAATATAACCGACTAGGTTGAACGGGACGCGCCTCGCCAAAACGAGGCAAAACTTTATTTAAAAAAAAAAGGGTGCAATAGTTCGATTCTTCCTGTGTCTCTCCACAGATCCCTTGGGCTTTATCAAGTATGCGTGACAAAATTCATAATTCTTACAGTTGATGTAAATAAAGTTTGATAACCTGATCTTCTTTTTCTTCTACTCCTTCATTTCTTCTTCTTCTTCTTCTTCAAGTACCATGTCTCGTAGCTTGGGTGATCATGTCTCTCCACAACTTCCTGTCTCCATTACTACTTATCAATACTGTTTTTGACCTATTTCCATGCCACGAAGTAAAACTGTCCAGAATCTTCTCTCTTTGTTCTCACCTATCTCTTTTTCCTTCTATCTTTCCTGTTGTCACGGTATCTTCCAACATCCTTCTTCGCATAACATGCCGAAAGAAAGTGACTTTCTTCCTTGTAACCTGGCCATCCTGATTGTCACGGAGAGTTATGTTCATTGAATTTTCCATATTTTCCTCTTCCTTTCTTCCACCCGTGTTCTCTAAAATTATCACTCTCTACCTTTTTTTCCTGTGTTTTCGCATTCGTTCGTTTGCGACTATATACATTACTATTTTCCCATTCTAACGTTTACCTGTTTCTTTTCTCAAAACTGAGAACGCAGTTATGACGTAACGTGTCAGTCTCTACAGAGACGGGAGAGCGTTAAATGCATTCTATTTGCATGAGATGTCAGGACACGATAACTGTGAATATTTAGCTAGTCTCAGACATAGGGCCGACCTATAGTCTGCATTCGCATCTGTCAAATCGTAGTTTCTCGGTGAGCGCTCAGGAAAAGCGCGATAACTGACACCTCCCCGGCGCAGTTTCAGACATTTGTCTGGGAGTTCGCATCTGACATGTAGTTTCCAATGGTAGATTCTCAGTGTCAGGTGATATGACACTCACGCTCCATTGCCAATTTTGGCGTAAGGTGCGAGAAAGCAAAGTGTCAGTTGTGGTTCTCAGGATGAGTTCTCGGGGAGGTGTGAATAACTGTTTCTGCACTGGAGACGGGCTGTCTGAGATTCGCAACTGACACGCGTCCTCTCGGTCAGTAGGTGGCAGTTACGGCATGCGTTTAGGTGTTAAACGTAGTGTTATAGACGGAAAGGGGGATTATTTCGGTTTGGCGAATTAAACGTTTACTTCTTTGTCTGGTAATAGATATAACCAGAGTTTGAAACTAGATTTTCATTCTCGCTCCTAAATTCGCAGTAGACAGGACGTTTCGTGCTAAGAGAATAAGCTGTATAGCGAAGTCTTAGTTTGTTCTTGGCAAATATTTTGCCGAACTTCTAGACTACCAATAAATATAAGCATATAATTCTAAAGTTGTGCTATCGCCTGTAAATTCTGTGTGGAGGTAAAATATCTTATACATATTATCTAGTATTTCGTAAAGTATTTAAAGTGTTAAATCGCTTATTTCATTTTGCTAGTTAGATTTGTGCAGGGAGTTAAATTATGAAGTCTGTTATATTCTCTAGTCGACGAGTTACAGTGGAAAGCGGAATAAATTATAATTTCTAGCTTATAAATCAGGTAGCTATAATGAATTTAATTTACTGCTAAATACACAGTCGAGAGAATATATTTTTAAACTAACTTATCAAATGACTGCTACATCTTGAGTATTGACGGAATGAGTAAGTATTCCTAATTTAGGTTGTTTGATTTTTAAATATAAATTATTCCACGGGAAGTGGTAAACTACAAGACATGCTACGCTTGCAGTTTAAAAATGTAAGTTATATTGAGTACATAATATGTAAAATATTTCATATCTGTTTTTTCTTTATTTAGTGAATACTGTGGTACCCAAACTTTGCCAGCGTTCTAGTACGTGAACATTATCTGTGAAGAACTTAAGCACTTTCATTACATGAACTGTAACAGTTAAATGAAGTTAAAGGCCTATCGCGCCAGAATTAATTCTTCCAGAATAACACTTAAGTACAGATCAGCCGCTGTGGCAAGCAAAATATCAGTAACATCCGACAGAGTTTTGACTAGTAGTGTGGTGACGAAATATAGTCATATACTGAGATAAGGCACCCGACCTGACATTCCTCAGTTTATTAGAAACCTACGCCAGTGACACTGTGCGCTGCTAACTTTTGTGCCTGGACAACTTTTCTTATGTGACTTAAACAGACATCCGAAAAATAAGAACCCCCAAGGAATCGTTCCCTGAGACAGAGAATTCAGTAGTCTTTTTGGAACTGGGGATTTCTTGGTCGAGACTGAATTTATGGGTCTGGGTGAAGGTCCTAGAAAAAATTTTGTTTCCAGAGGCAGCGATCAAAGCTGTAAGTATAAATGGGCGCACGTGGCCACGGCTGAATAAATAAGAGTGTACGCAGGTCTGAGTGTTGTTTTACCGTTGTAATCTTGGCACCTATTTGCTGTCATACCTTTCTTCATGCAAGTTTGTTTTTTTGTGCTAACCATATTTTCCCTTAAACTAGATTATAGTATCAGGTCTGTTCATACCTTAAACGGGGAAAAACTCTTAGACTCCACCATATGTATCTGGGACTCTTTGTGTTATCATCTTTCTCCTAACGGGACTGTGGGCTATCCATCGAGGGAAGATCATAACTTTGGATCTATCAGTTCTTGTAGCATTCCTTGATTTGTTTTTGACTTTGTGTATATGCCTTTTTGATGTAATTTTTACATGTTGTGACGTAAGTTTACTCTGATAAATAAACTTAACAATAAATTAAGCAGCATGTTGGTCAGCTCGTTCTAAATATCTATATAATCATTTGTTATAGTTTTCCCGTCGGCGTCTGTGGCCTAATGGATATGAACGCAGTTTCATAATCCAGATATACCAGGTTCGAAACCTGCTGCAGGCGGTTTGGTAGCAGATCGCTTTGTGTGGATTTTTAACAATGGTATAAGCGCCGTACCGTTCAGAAAGCAATGGCAAACTACTGAATGAAAAAATTGCCTAGAAAAATCACAAACAGCCAATAAAAGCTGGGGCTGATTGCTACGTCCTGTAAAGGATAAGCAACTAACTTTTTATAGTTTTCCCCCGTCTGTGTGTCTACCTGTCGTCACTTGAATGTGCGTGCACGTGAGTGGATAAATATATATATATATTTAATGTATATGTATTAGACTGTCTGACTACTCTAGATCTGTCGTAGAAGATAGGTGAGAGAGAGAGAGAAGATTTCTCGCTCTCAGAGACCGCCTCTAACACAATTTTACCAAGTCACTTGTGGAAATCTATTTTTTGTGTTTCTATCTCACACTGTGACTACCACTCATTCCAATCTATTCAGAAGGGACCAACCCAAGTCTTAATTCTCCTATCAAAAATCTACGACACTGATTATAAATTTATATTTTCTCAAGAGGGTCATGACAGGCCAAGCTCCATTTTTGGCTAATTTTGAATCTCGAGGAGCAGTGTTGTTTTTCATGAGTGCATGCTTCTCGAGAAAAAAGGACTAGGTTTCTAAACCATGTCACGTCATGGTCGAGTCTACGCAGCTGTGAAAACTTGTATCTGACTGTGCTGGTTGGTTAAGGGAAGACAGCGAGGAAGTGAACTTGTCACCCCACACCACATAAAGCTGAGAACTAGTATAGGTGAAGTCACTACTACATCACTTCCCTACAGCGTTATGTGTCATGAGACTACCTTTTACTGCTCGTATCAGATCAAATGTTGTGTCCGAATCCAAAACTCGCTGTTCTGAATCTTCACAATATAATATATCATAACGTAATGGCACTGTAGAACTGACTTGTCTGTTTCTCGGTGTTTTTTCTCACTTGTTTATATGTCATTCTCTTCTTTGCCGCCAGCCACACTCTCCATTATTGTTTTTAAATGGGCTATGAGTTTTTTTAAAGGTCAAAATATTTTCTCCATTTATTTTGTTAAATCTTTGGCATTATTTCTAACTGACCCCTAGTTTCCACGTCACTAACGTGTTTGCTATTCCATGAAATAGAGCGTACAGTGGATATGGATAAGCATGCACTAAGGACGAATAACGATGGCCTGTTAGAGAACGACACAGCAATCGATGAATCATCAAGGCTAATATTGCTGGAATTCGGCATCAAACGTAAGACTAACACGGATGGAACTATGAGATGATGCATCAGGCGTGTATACAACCAGCGCGGAACAGGAACAATTAGAATTTATACCCTTCGACGTTTGCTGAGGGAGACTGGGCATGTGTGGGTTTGCTCGGAGTGCAATGACGTCGAACCTGATCAACAATCAGCGTGTTCTTTTCTCTTCTGCTTGGTGAGAAAGCCCAATCTGAGGTAGCGCCGTAGGGAACATCGCCACTTGGTGCGATCGGCAGCTTCATCCTCTCAGGTTGCTGGATTTACATCTAGCGATTTCATGTCACTCTTACAAACATCTTTGTACCTCAGCTGCTGTCGCCCGACCGTGACTACAAATATTCCTGGTACTCATTTTCACAGCGCTTTACACTGCCTGTCTCCTTGCGAATCTACTCTACAATTAATCAGTCACTTCTATAATTTTTCAATCATGTGATTAACCTTTTATTAATTAATTCATGACCTTTCAGTTCCGCAAGGATCACGGGCCATAAACAATCTCATACCAACTCCTTCTGTTACGTGCCATCGGCACAATGTCTTTCCTCATGTTTGTCATAATTTTAAAATCTGTCACCAGCTATCTTCTTCGCGTATTTGTTCCTGTCTACTTCTACCTGATTAATCCGTGACTCGGAAAAAGTATCTATTCCAAGCTAAACTTCAAAAGCATTTATGCCATGCTAAACATCCAACCATTTATTCTGCGCTAAACATCATACCCTTTGATTCCACGCTAAGCATCAAAACCATTTATTCAACGCTGAACATCTAACGCATTTATTCCACACTAAACATCAAAGTCATTTATTCTACCTTTCATACTTCTCTACCCACAAATCCTTCTCTCTCTTAAGTAAACTGTTAATCAGTTTTCACTATCCTAGCGGTTTCGTGGACTTCTCTGATCCCAGAACATGTTAGCAAACAAAATTTTTCTCTTTGTCAAAACAAATGTGCCTTCTGCCGCTTCTCACTAATTTATTAATTTAATTATTTCCCAACTAAGACCGGAACATCTCCCTCAGGGCAGCCTCGTTATTTTTTTCCCCCCACTTTCTTTAGATGCCCATGGGATTCTTAAAATTCTTGTAAAGTCGCAAATCCGTGACCTCCAGAAACCACCCGACTCGTTTATTAACTGTCAAAGATGTTCCCACATAATAGTACAGTAAGGTCTTGGGCTACGTTGGTCTTGACTTAAGGCAGCCAGCCGATACGAATGAGTCTAGAAGATCCATTAACTTGTATATTTCCTATAAATTGCAATTAATTTTAAATAATGAGAATAAATGTAAGAATTGGTAACAAGGTTAAACTTGAGGAAACACCACTACAAGATGTAGAATAGTATACATATCTTGGCAGCAATGTAGACAAAGTTGGAGGGACAAACAATGACACTAACATAAGAATACAAAAATCAAGAGGATCGTTCATTGCGTTGGGAAATATATGAAGATCAAGAGAAATAATGTCCAACACAAAAATAAGAATCTTCAACTCTAAATGTCAAGTCTGTCCTATTGCATGTCCCTGAAACATGGAAAACAACAGAACAGTTACAGACATTTATAAATGGGTGTTTGCGTAGATCAGAAAGATTGAAATGATATGAAGAAGTCACCAATGTGGAACTGATGACAAGAACCAGACAAGTGCCAGTGGAACTCGAGATGAGAAAAAGAAATTGGCGATGGATTGGACACACGTTGAAGAAACCTGTTGATAGCATTACAAGGCAGTACGTATTTTGGAATCCCCAAGGAAAGAGAGGCAGAGGTATGTGACGATAAGTTTATGCGTGTGCTTTTCCGAAACTTTTTCCCTTCCTCATCGTCCTATTATTTGACATATTCTATGCACTTATATTTTTTGCTCTGACCACTCCCTAGACTTGTTTACGTTTCACCAGGTGAATCGTAGTTTACAACGCTAATTAGACAGGTCAGCGGATACTACGTTTATCAGTTAAGTCGTCTAGCCAACTTTGATAGAGACGATCCTTGTTGACACAACGTGGTCGCGCCCGATCGATGAAAAGAAAGCCAGATTGGCTGTCTAAGAAATCCGTCTGGGGGATTTAAGCAAACACAGGTGATATACATAATCGTTTCCGCTGGACTATCTCTGTAACAATAGTACAAATAACCTGTCAGAGGAGACAATATGTGCGGAAGGTATTAGAAAGGAAATAGGTTCACCGATGCGTTTGTGAGTTAATACAAATGCAATCAGAAGTATTACTGCTATATTTGATAGAGGTCACTAGTTTAAATTTTAAAATTGATATTTGAAAAGTCGCGGGGGATAGTGATGATTTAACACCTCGACCTAAATAGTTCTAAAGAGCTTACCATTGGTTTAATTTGGAACACAAATCAGACTGCATCGCAACGTCAAATTAGCAACTCACAGGAGCCAGAGAAACATCGGACTAGTATTCCAGAATTAAAAGTGACAGATCAAAGTATTTGGGCGTCTTTATAACTTAAAAGAGAACCCGCAATTTTAAATAAAAAGCCTGGAAACCTAAGGAATCAGAGCACCCGTCATGAGAGAAATACTAAAATTTCCCCGATCTAGTGTTTGAAGCATCTAATCACAGTTGCTGTGTCCATTCTACTGTGCCAGGAAATTGCATATCCCATTTGGGTTCGTGGTTTGAAGCTACAAGACGGTTCTTAGATCAGACCAGTCTGAAGTAAGAATCTTCGCCCCTATCTCACAATCTTCTGATTCAAGAAAACTGGGTTCGCCACCAACTACCAACAGTGGACACGTTGTGAAGACACCCACCATGACATTAGGAGTGAAGTTTCATCTAGACACCTCTAGAGAAGAGTCTTCATCACAAAAGAACTGACAGCGACCCATTGCAGTAATCAATAAGTTAAGTTATTTGTAACAGGCACAAGCAACAGACAATAATAACCAACAGTCCTCAATTAAGTCTCAGTGGAGACAAATTTTTAAAACCTCTAAAGTCAATTTCATCCATATTTATTTACATTTGTTAAAGACTAATTGATTAAATTTGTTACATGTTATTTTACAAATTCATAGTTGATTCAGTTCTTATATATAAGAGAGCGCATGTGTGATAGAAAATCTTTAATACAAATACATATAGTTACAGCCAAAGAGGAAAAACAATACTTATAAAAGGAATTTCGCTGGATTAAATAAGCTGGGGGCTCGAACAAGCTAAACCATTGCTTGAAACTTCACAAAACGTGCCGTATCAGATATACGTTAATAGTGCTCTGCCCTATGCAGCATTGTTCTTGACTTCTGAATTATCTTGTGATCATTACCTTGAGATAGAAGTGTCATTATCCTTTTATCTACAACTCTGCCAAGAGCAATCTTGTGCGAAGGTTGACACCTTTGAAGACCCATTTGAGATACTCTTGAGTTTTGCCCACTGGTGGACCCCCACTGCAAAGCGAAGGAGAGGCAAATCCCGCAACAAGGTAGACCCATAAAAAACACACGGAGAAGAGAACTGGAGATAGAAGTGAAGATGACGAGGAAAACGTGGAAAAAAACTTGAGCTGTTGGCACGTGACGGGAGGATTTGTCATGTGTTTGTCGAAGGCATGTGCTCCATGTGGAGCTAAAAGGGTATTGACTGATTGATTGTAGCGATCTCCGCTATTTTCTTACGAATGGGGCAAACTGGTTCTGACGAGGGTGAATAGCAGACGTACGACGGTCGTCAATGACGCTTAAGTTAAGAAACGTGTCATTATTTAAATGCACTCGTGCTCTCGTTTACTGTTATCTCACGTGGGGCAGAGATATCATGATATTAACTTAAAAAAAAAATAAAAATTAATTTGAATTGTTTTTATTTTCCAGATGACTGTAAATCTACTACATTGCCACTACCAATACGTTTTTGAAATTATTTGGTAAGAACAACACAAGCAAAATGGAATAAGAGTATGGATGGAATAAGACAATACGATTGTAGCAAGTTTACTTTGCTGGGGAGGTTATGATGTTATACCTAAAAGAAAGAAATCTGTGTCTGTGTTAACCGTGTGAGGTCAAGCACATGTAGGCCCCTGACTCTAAAAGATGATGATGATGTATTTGCAGGGAACCTAACGCTACCTCCCTAGATCTCACACGGTCACTATTTTGGCTCTAGTGTCTGGTGTATGATGTACCTAATGTCTAGGGGAGAAATGATAATGATGTTACATAAACACAAATACACTTTAATTCACTATAAGGAAATGAATAAAACCGTGGTTAAGTTTTTTCTTTAAAAATGAATATTTTCTTTTTACAATTTAATCTGCCTGTCCCGCCATCTCTTTTGGACAGGTCTTTGAAAATGAGGAAAAGATAGTTTACATAAAAAGGATCAACTAAAATGTGTGGACTCTTTGTCCAATAAATATAAAGTCACTCTATCTCTCCTGTTGGTATATTCACAGCTTACAACTTTATTATCTAATAGTGTGTGTCACTTGTTAGGAGGGGCTGTAGTTTTATCATGCCCCATAAACTTCCTGGGTATGATTGGAAATACCAAAGTTTATTAAAACAGAAGTGTCAGATATACCCAGATGCTAACACATCACCTGGGATTCTTTGTAGAAGGATAATTCAGTATGTCGTTGCAGAAAATATAGATATCTCAACACGCACAAGCTCCTCCAGCTATCTGCTGACAGCATAAACAGTTTACAGGAGACTTGTTGGCGTTACCCTCACTCATCAGGTTTCCTGTCACCGGCTGGT
The DNA here is from genome assembly GCA_024509875.1 of Oreohelix idahoensis. NCBI lineage: Eukaryota > Metazoa > Mollusca > Gastropoda > Stylommatophora > Oreohelicidae > Oreohelix > Oreohelix idahoensis. The sequence continues at coordinate 193,140 of JAMPIV010008840.1, forward strand.
AACAGGAAATAAAACCTTTGCAATAAAAGGACACCCTGGCCTTTTATATCTGATCACTTTTTATTATTATTATTTACATATGGTGGTATGGGGTCAGCCTCGCGTGCATACAGGTGCACTCGCCCCTAATTTTATATGACTCACACCTTGCTGTGACCACACCTCAGGTCTCTATGGCAGATACGCCACTGTACGTTTACATAGTTTTCCTCAAGACAATAACGTGGAGTAACCACATCTCCTTTGGTATGATTTTCTCTTCTTTTTTAAATTATAAACGCTCCAGACATGTTGAACAGTGTTCATGGAACACGGAGGCTTACTAACATATTCTAATACAATAATATTAAAACAAAATTATGAAATATACCACAGTTAGATACAGTTCAGTGTGAGGACTCAACAATGTCTGCTCCCGGCATGTCCTTCACTTTTCCCAATAGCAGTATCTAACTTGGCAGTTGTAATAAACATATTAATTCATAAAGCATTCTTACCACAATTTCACAGAAATATAAACATATGACGTTGACTTGCAAAGAAATGGCCTCAGTTTTCCTCTGCACTGCCCAGACTGCGAATTAATTCTTTAATTTATCAATTAACACAGCTGATCTCAGCGTATTTGATAGAAAAAATATTTGTCAACTGGCGATGAGCAGTGAAAGCTTTTTGCTAATAATTATTAGTACTGGCCAATGGGAAACTTGCGACTACCAGAATTCAAATGTAGTTTTTGAAAAACAAAAAATAATTCCAAACAAACTCTGTGTATGGTAGTCGATTGGTCAGTCTGCGTTAGTTATGCCAATACAAAAAGATGTTTAGTTTTGGTTAACATTTACCTACCGCTCCCCTTTCCTCCTATACTCTTTTTACCCAATCGGATTTGAATTTACCTCAATGCCTCTCTCTAAGCTGGCGTCCCCACTAACGTTATGAAAAAAAACAAGCAGGAACCACAGTCTGTCCGTCTTAGTGTTACTAGGCATTTAGTATTTTCTCAATAACTTGGCTAATACTTGGGCTACCATATTTTTTAAAACACATTCTTGCTCAGGGGACTCTAAGCTATACTACCATATGATTTTTATGGTCAGTTTCATTATAGTTTAGCTTTCAATTTTGTCACTGTCAATCGTCAAATATAAATTTTACACAAGTCGGCCATCTTCCCCCTCTCATCTCATCTCTAGCATTTTTATTCAAATAATTACTTGTTTTAGTGACGTCAGAAATACTACCACTAGGAGGAAATAAAAAATTGTCTGCGTGTTTGCCTCTGCTGGCTTTGCTCACAGCGTGTATATATGCATGGCACAACGTGTCAAGCGAAGCGGAGTTTGGCGCGGCGGGTGTTAGAATTGGCGTTAATTATTACTGTTGTCTCGTGTTACACTACCAAAATTTGTAAGGATTACTACTATTAGAGGCGTTAAAGTTAAAGTATTACGTTAATTCAGACAGTAGTTTGGCTGCACTTTGTTAATTATAAGTCTTGCCACAGTCTCTATCAGATCGGGCAAAATGTTAAAAATGTTTTATTGTACGTCACAAGGAAAGCGAGTAGGTTTATACGGCGGGATCGTTTCTAAGCATTACCATGGCACAAAATTCAGCGCGATGCTGGCGTGTGAGAGGATCATAGTCAGACACCTACGGGCGGGTTATTTATTATCATTATATGACTAAAATCTTACTGAAATGAGCGGTTATCTCGCAGATTTTACTACAACGATACACATTGAGGGACATTGTTGTTAGCCCTAGCAGGCAGTCTGGAAACCTCAGGGTACGATAGGTATAGGAAGATCAAAGAACACACGGAGAAGAGAACTGGAGGCAGATATAAAGGGGTTAAAGTAAACATGGAAAAGCCTGGATCTGATGGCTCGGAACATGAAAACGTGTCATGTTTGTTAAAGGATTATGCTTCTTGGTGTGTCGAATTGACCGTGCTTTTCATTTGTCCGTGTTTTGTTTGTCTCCTCTCCTGTGCGCTTTCCATTATTGTCTCGTCACCTGTACCTTCTCTCATAATTTGCACGCTACGACTGGTGTTTCGTGCTGTTTTCTTAATCGCTGACTGTTTTGAAACACAATGACTCCCATCTGTTCAGGGAGAAGTATTTTTATTTACGTTTACGTCACAGTTTCCAGTCTGAAGAAACCAGACAGGATAATTGAACAACCTTTGTTAAAGTAGACACCGGCGGGGCAATATTTGCTTTAAGTCAGGATGGTCAGTTTTCATGTATTGATAGTAGGGATATAAAATGCGAAAGCAAGAAAGAAGGCTCAATACCTTCCATTTGCGGTGTCTACGCCGCATCCTCGGCATCTCGTGCTAAGATAAAGTGACAAATGTCGAGGTGTTGTCACGTGCTGGCCTTCAAAGTATGTATACGCTTCTTAGACAGCGCAGACTTCGCTGGCTTGGCCATGTTCGCCGCATGGATGATGGTCGCATCCCAGAAGATATCTTCTACGGACAATTAGCAGATGGCAAGAGAACAGTTAGGCGACCACAGCTGAGGTTCAAAGATGTGTGCAAGAGAGATATGAGGGCACTGGACATGGATCCAGCAACATGGGAGGATAAAGCTGCCGATCGCACTAAGTGGCGATGCTATTTACGGCGCCACCTCAGATTGGGCGAAGAGAGGCTCACACAAGAAGCAGAGGTGAGGAGAAAACGTCGAAAGGAGCACCAGGAAAATAAGCAGCTGAGGGCTGTCACCTCAGGGGCGCATTCCCATAGTCAGTTATGACTGAAGGGGCTATTATTATTATAAAATGCGAATGTGCAGTCAGAAGTGTATAAAACACACAGCAGATTACCTTACGTGTGGCATGAAGATTATGTTATACTATCGGAGTTGGACTCAGTGTTTGTCAACATTTATGATAACAATTTAAACTGAGGTTATACCATGAGTTATAAACTTGATTTATAAAAACCCCCGTTAGCGTTCATACCAAATCGCATGTTGTTATGCGGAATGTTCATGAGAAGGGAAGGGGAGAAGACTTTTACAAAAGTCAGACATTCGAATGTGTTTGGTCCAGAGGAAATAAATTAAAATAGAATACATCTTCTTTTTCAGAGAGATTCCAGAATTCCCTGGAAGCGACAGCTCCCGTCAAACGCATTATTTAGTTACCTAGCTTTCTGGCTTCCTGGTGTCCTAGTCATACTTGTTTAACCCACGTCTGGTTGAGTTAATATATTCGCAAATCTTTATCATTTTTTTGTCATTCGCCACTAGTTTGCGAGCGGTCATCACCGGTGTAGCTTCACTGAATCAGCCACCAATTACCAATGTCCTCCCCCATAGCAGTGCCCTTAATTGAGTGATTATTTGCCTGTGTTGTTTTTGTCGTTTGCTAAAACGTATACACCTTCCCTGCAATGCGATGTCAAGTCTTCAGTTAGCACAAGAGGCTAATTGTACCAGCAACGAGTTAGGGACGGCGAACCACGGAATTTCCACATGCCATTTACTGTCGATTTATGTGCATACCTACCATCTGAGATAAAAGAAAATATTTCATATTTGCTGGATTTTCTAAGTTAAACCAGGATACATTAGAGAGGAACTTAAATCATAGTTTGTGACTCAACTATAGAGGAAAACCACCCCCTGGAGTATCAGATTGCTTGGCCGTCCATAAGACGAAGTAAATTATAGTTATTTTTAACATGCGTTCTTGTTTTTTTCCTTTTCTCACTAGTAATGTATTACATTGTGCGATAATCATTGATGTATATCTATGTATATCATTTTTTATGACTGGTTCTGTTGGTTAACAAATATATATGTTATAGCGGTCAGAATTACCTTATTATTTAACCTGTCACCTGAATGTGGACCTTTCTTTTCTTACAACGATATTTCTTATATTTCAGAAAGAAAGAGCGTATGTCTGACATTTAAAGTGTTGGGAGTGTGGGCAGGAAATAAGAAATTTAATATTTACTTATCTCCTCTTCTGACTGTCATACATCTCACTCCATTCACAGCTGTGAAACTATTCTGTCTACTATCAATCATCTCACTCGCAATTTAATTTCTTAAACCACCGCACGACAGTGACACATTATCCCTTACCTAGATTGTCTAACCCAATAAGGACGAAAGTGTAAAGTAAGACGTGTTGGACTTACCATGTTACTGTTGAATTGATCTATTATAGATTATTGATAGGTTTTTACCACGGCACCGTCACTTCTCCGTGGCTCATTGGGGAATCCAAGGGGTTGTTGAGGGTGCGATCGCCCCTCACTTGGGACTTTGAAAACCTTTATTTCAAATCAAGCGCTTTAGTATCTCTCCCCCCCTTTTTTTTCACTTGGAATTTAAATGTAAGTAATCGTTAGGTCGGACGACGGACGAATTAAAACATGTCTCTACTGGACAATGGTAAGTACCCTAATGGTTACGAACGTAGTTTGCGAGTAATTCATCGTAGCGGGACAATTAAAGACAATAAAAGGAACCGCCAAACAACAACGAGACAAAAGTCGGCGTCAGGCAGTCGACACAAGGGGACTTCACTCGAGCCGCAAAATACAGTGGAATTTGTGATAAGAGTTGATAATTTCTCTTTCGGTTGACCAATCCCAAATAAAACAATGAACTACTTACTTACTTACTTACTTACTTAGTCGTTATCTTCTACCGTTAGGTGTAGAAGTTTGGAGGAGAGAGCACCATACTATCCTATCGGCTGTTTTCCTTCAGGCCTGATTCCATTCTAGGCCTCGGTCCTTCAAAGATTGTCTAATGTTGACCTCCCAGCGGACTCTGGGTCGTCCTGGAGATCTGGATCCCTGGCTATTAGTTCCCCATACTTGTTATGGTAGCCGATCTTCTCCCATTCTGCAGACATGGCCAAACCATCTTTGTTGGGACTGTTTTACTTGGGCCTGCAGGGGTTGGGTTTTTAGGCCTTGACGTATCGTCTGGTTGCGGACCATGTCTCTTCTTGTTACTTCAACCACCTTCCTAAGATACCTCATTTCTGAGGTTTGGATCTGGCTTTTGTGGGTTGTAGTCATTGCCCTTGACTCGTATACTGTTGCGAGGAGGTTGGGTTGTTGTTTCTTCTTCTTATATATATGCTGTTGCAAAACCTCCTCTGTTTAAATGTGTGACCGTTGAAGATTTTCATTGACTGAAGGAAGCTTCCACTTCCATTGGCCAGTGCATCAATTCATTCATTTTATTTCTGTATCGTGCTTGATGGTGTATTACGCGAAGATGGGTTTATAATCTTGTGACTATCACAACTGTTAGAACTAGTCAACCTCAATGAATGTGATAAGTCCCTTTTGAGTCCAAACAGTTTATTACACATTTTCAGACATCATACGTTGATCATGAATACATCACATATATAATTTAGAATCCTATATTGAATTAGCTATCTTTGCATATCAGTCCTTTGTCCCGTAAATCTGAATTACTGTAGGCAGAACGACATAACTATATGCACGCGTGGTTGGTGATCCCAACGACCGACAGTGAGATTATGCGTCTGGCACTAATATAACTAAAACGGACTGTTAATTCATCTCGACTAGGTTTAGTCAATTACTAACCTGTAACATTCATCTTTCTTCATCATAACAGTGGACTGACCCATGTCCATAATAAAATACAATATAACTGTGTGGCACTCCATGCCCGACACTATAAGACTACAAGGACACGTCTTCTCAGTTCGACGGTCATTCAAGAAAGGGTCCCGTCTCTTGGTCACGGTGCATGACTACCAACGCTGAAACGTCACAGCGTTCAATAGGCTAATAATATTTTTACATTACATTAAACGTTGTAACCCCTAAAATCGCATGCTGCTAACCTCTAGCAGACAATTCCAATTAAACTACCGTAACAATTCCCTGTCCACCGGGGGAAAAAAAATCTATTCGATAGATTTTTTTTTTTTCAAAAACCTATCTGAATGATTAATATTATAAAAAATTTAACAAAAATGCGACATATGGCCTACGATGTTCTGTCTAGAACAGTGTCGTGGTCATGTCGACTAACTAACAGTCATCTAATATATTAATGATCATATTATACATAAATGTGATACATAAATTTTATATGAACTAAAAGAGAATGTCTAATGTTGATATCTAATTAATTAATTAACTTAAAATATGTCGCAATGAAATGTCACGTCAGACTAATCTAAAGAGTTAAAATTAAACTAATTAATTATACTGAGTGTGTAATAAGAATAAAGTTGTTGAAAATCTAATGCAAGAAAAATGAAAGAAGATGTTAAAGAGAGAAATAAATAAATAAGAAATAAAGTAGAGAAAGAAAATAATGTATAAATTTAACTTAGTTATGTGTGTTGGACATTAATTAAGTTTAGTGTTAAGTTGTTAATACCTATCTAAATTAACCAATTAAATAATAAAGTAGTATGTAATATGTCAACATAATTATTAACTATATAATATAATAGTTACATCCAATAATATTATCTAAGAATCATGTGAGTTTTTTTTTTTTCTTTCATTTTTTTCCAAATTTCATTTCATTTTTTTCATATTTATCTCACATTTCATTTTAATTTCCATTATTTCAACGACTTAATTAAAATTAATTAACGTTGGATATGATGATCCATCCGTAGGCTTGATCCTTGTGAATTCCGATTAGAAAAAATATTTAAGTGTTCCAATTCATAAGTATCGACGTTCTTGACAATAGTTCATGTCACATCCTGAATTAGTTCGATAGCATTTCAATTATTTTCACTTGATTTACGAATTTGTTTCAAATAGTTTTATCATGAATGGACACCAAGCAAAGTCCTGGCGTAAATACGAACATAGTGTCACTTGATTTCGTTCATTTCGTATATAACATGTCTTTAGTGAGCAGATACGTGTATTGTAGGCAATGGTTCCTTTCTATGTCGAAAAGCAACGATAGTGACGAATGGGGCTCCCAGCAGAAATTTCTCCAATTTTGTTATCGCCCATACCACTGCCAACAATTCGCGGTCGACAGTGGAGTATTTCACCTCTGGCGGTTTCAGTTTCCGTGAGACATACAAGGATGGATGGAGGATGTCGTCATGATATTGGAGCAAACATGCGCCAATTCCGTAATTACTCGCATCTGTGCGGAGAATAAACTTTTTGGAAGCATCAGGTAGTCTCAAAATTGGTGGGTTTGAAAAAAATATCAATAATATTAAGGAATACTTTATTACACTCACCAGTCCATGTCACCTTCACTGGCATGTCCTTTTTTAATAAAGATGATAAAACAGCCGTGATAGATGACAAGTTAGGTACGAATCTGCTGTAATATTGGACTAGACCTAACAAGCTTCTAACCTGTTTCTTCGTTTGAGGAACGGAAACGTTTAAAATTTTAGAAACCGTACTAGGTAGTGTTTGGATATATCCTGCTCCAATGATGTGTCCCAAAAAAGTTATTTCATGAAACGCTACTTGTAATTTTGTGGGATTAGCAGTTAAATTATTCATTCTTAATGTATCCAAAACGTATTCAAGACCCGAAAAATGTTCCTCAAATGATGAACTAAATAAGCATATGTCGTCTATGTATGTAATGTTGTCTGGTCTACCTGAAAAAATGTGTCGCATCATGCGAACAAAGGTAGCTGGAGCGTTAACAAGCCCAAAAGGCATAACATTCCACTGGTATAGACCTTGCGGAGTGGAGAACGCTGTATAGTATTTAGTTTTTTCGGTTAGTGGTATCTGCCAATAACCTTTAGTTGAGTCTATCTTAGTGAATATAGTTGCGGTAGATAGACGTGGCAGTAAGTCGTCGAGAAGTGGATGTGGTTCGCTATCAACTATAGTTTGTGCATTTAATTTTCCATAGTCGACGCATAGTCTAATGTTATTGTCCTTCTTTCGGACAATAACTAATGGAGAAGAAAATGGGGAATTACTAGTTTCAATAATTCCTAAAGATAACATCTGTTCAAGTTCCTTAGTAGTTTTAGTAAGAAAGTGTAGAGGAACAGAATATGGATGTACCCGAATTGGAGTATCATCGTTAAGAGTGATGTCATGACTAATGACTGATGTGCGACCTGGAACGTCGGTCAACACATCTGGATAAGATTGTAGAAGTTCAGCAATCTGTTGATGCTGTTGCGGTGTAACCGACGAAGAAATGGTTACGTCCCGCCAAGATTCAGTAGGTTGTACTACAGGTACAGGTAATGCCAACTGTACCTCAGGAAAAGAAGATTCTTCTTCCTGGATAACAGACAAATTAGAATAGTGACATGTAGGTACGAAAGTGTCATCTAGTTCATGAAAAATAGCTTGTAGATGTTCAGGACGAGTATGAAATTGTTTGGGCATATTTATGTGAAATATTTTGTGATGTCCCTTAATGTCCAGGACATAATCAACATCAGAAATATTATTGATAACCTGGTATGGACCATTCCACGAGATGAGTAGTTTATTATCGTTATGTGGCAATAACACATAAGCTTGATCTCCTGGAAATAATTGACGTAATCGTCTACTACTGTTTTGGAAAGTTCTAGCTTTCGCTTTAGCAGCCTCAGATGAAGCTGTTGCCGTTTTGCAGGCATCAATAATGTTATTCCGGAGATTAATTACATACTCATAGGATGACTGGGTATCCTGAGTCATCTCGGAGTAGGAGCCGCGCTAGCGTAGTGGTTACAACACCGCTCTGGCGACCGGGTGATACAGGATCAAACCCGGGCGACGGCATTTGAAGGAGCGTCGTCGACCAGGGACTGGCAGCTCCTGAGCCGACCCAGCTGCAATGGGTACCTCCGAAATCGGCGAGTATTTGCCTGAATGGCGAGGGACACCTGTCACTGTACAAGAAATAAAGGGATACTCACGTAAAATCAATGTCAGGTTAGACATAAATAATGGCCTGAGATTTCGCCTCGAGTATTAGCGGGCGTACGCAAAAAAAAAAAAAAAAAAAAAAATCTCGGAGTCAATCAATAAGTCTTTTATTAGTCCCATGGGACCTCTTGGTGGAGCGCCAAAGACTAATTGAAATGGAGAGAAGCCAGTTTGTTCATGTGGCACCTCTCGATAAGCGAATAACACGGCTGGGAGTACTCTGTCCCAGTCCTGTGGATGGTTAACTGTAACTTTATGTAACATTTGTTTGAGTGTGCGGTTAAGTCTTTCTACTGCACCATTACTCATTGGGTGATAAATGCTGCTGAGATTTCTATCTATATTCCAAGTCTTCATTACTTCTGTCATAGTCTCAGATATAAATTGAGATCCATGATCTGATAAAAGCTTCCTAGGAAAACCTACTCTAGAAAAGATCAGGTGTAGTGCATCAGCTACATCTGTGGTGGTGGTGGTTTTCAATGGGATGGCTTCTGGCCATCGTGTGCATAAATCGATGCACGTGAGAACAAATCTATGTCCTCTGGCTGATGGTAAAAGTGGGCCAATAATATCAATGGCCATCTTGTCAAAGGGTCTCACAGATATGTCACAAGCCTGAATAGGCGCCGTGTGAAAGGCTTCTCGTGCTTTCACTTCCTGGCATATCGTACAGGAGCGTACGTACTGTGAAATATCTCGTGATACTCCCGGTCAAAAAAAAGAAGATAATACTCGAGAACGTGTCCGAGTATATCCCATGTGACCTGCGCACTTAGAATCATGTGCGTGTTGAAGTATGTACCGTCTAAAAGCAAAAGGTACCATGACTTGTTGTCTTACTTGAGTTTTATCCATAAAACATCTTAATAATATGTCATTTTTAATAATAAACCAATGATTATTATTATTGTTCATAGCATGATTGTCAACTTTGTTGACCATGGCAAAAAATTTTTTAAATGATCTGTCCTCCTTCTGTTTTGCAGCAAAGGAAGCTCGGTCAATCGAAGAATGAACCTCAATATTTTCATGTTTGTCTGTTTCCCTTTTTTCAGTGTCCATAGACTCTAATTGTTTCGACTGTGCTCTGGTTATCACTGCATTTCCGATGCAGAGATTATTTTTTTCCCATTCAATAATCTCTTCTGGTGTGCAATCCTTACTTCCATGTATGCATCCCACCATAAGGTCGGCAATTGGGTTCCTTAACATGCATGCTTTAACGTTGCCTGTGAAAAAAGGTGTATTAATATGTATAATAGCAGTTGGAAAACATTCTATTGTTCCTCCAAAAGTCATGCACCTGACATGTTCTCCAGTTGCACAATTAGGATGAACAAGTGACTGACGGATTCCGATCGTTGTCGATCCAGAATCTCTTAAAACTGAGACGATGGATCCATTAACTTTTCCTCTGTTGAAGATCAGCGAGCCAGTTCCGTCATTGACTGCCAGACTGACTTCTGGGAGAATGTGTCCGCAGTTCAGAACCGTCTCTTTTGCCTTCTGAAATATAAGATTACATTCTGGGCAACTATTTGCCACATTATAATTCATTGCATAACATGTAGACGAAGACTGTATTCTGTTATTAGTAGGTGAACTCTGAACCCCAGGGGTTGTAGCATTAGTAATGGCTGCCCCTGTATTATGATTATAATTTGTCGATCTACGAGAATGAGAACGATGACGAGAATAATCAGTTGAATTATCCCGTTGTCCCCTATTGTAACTGTTATCTCGATGTCTCGAGCTATAATTATTGTTGTTGTGCCAATTATTACCATTATTATAGTTATATGACCGATTATAACTTGAGTTACGTGGATTATTGTTGTATCTGGACTGAGGTGAATAATTTCTATTTTGTGGTCTTCCTCTATTAAAGTCATTGTTAAAACTATTACGTCCCTTATGAAAATTAATGTCATAGTTTCCTTTGAACCTACTTCTGTCTACACTGTGTGTTCTTGGTTTGTTATTACTGTGATATGCCATATTGGAGGCTACAGGAAGAGGTTCTCTTATCAACGAGCTAGAAATGTTCGCATTCGGATGCGCAGTGCTGTAATTTAATGAAATTTTTTCCAACTCATCAATAGTATCTGGTTTACGTTCTTGCAGATAGGCAAAGAACGGTGGGCTGACAGAAGATAACACTTTATCCCTTAATAACAAATCAACTAACTTGTCGTAAGATTTGTTGACACCTGCCAGTTCAACCCATCTGTTAAAAGTATTGCGTATGTTAGCAATAAAACCTGTAAAGTCTTTATTATTATCTGGCAACAAACTTTTGAAACGTAATCTACATGCCTCTTCGTTCAAGTGGAACCGACGCAATAACAAAGTCTTAATGGCCTCATAGTCTGTGGCTAATGTCGGATCAATATTTTGTGCTGCACTTGCAGGTTCGCCATCCAGAAATTCCTTGAGTTTAAGTGCCCATGCAGTTTTGTCAAGGTTATTGACCTTGCATATATCCTCAAAGCGCGATAGCCATGATGACAAATCGTCAACGTGTAACTTGAACGGCGGTAGCTTAAAGTAATAATTGCCCTTAAGTCGGTTGGATGAAGATCCAGATTGAGCATTATCATTTTGGCTTGCTGCAGCACCTTGCGACTGAAGTTTTGCTGTTTCCAATTTAAGCCGTTGCAATTCCATTTCTTGCTGCAGTACGATTTCCTGTCGTTTCAATTTATTCTCTTCTTCAATCCGTAGGATTTCATCTCTTGCCACTTTTCTTTCTTCTTCTTGTCTTAATTCTTCTTTCTCTGCCTTAGCAATCGTTTTCTTTTCCGCCTCTTTTCTTTCAAGTTCTTCCATCTCTGCCTTATATTTTGCAAGTTGTTGTTCCGCATATTCACGTAGTTCTGGTCCTTTCAAATTAAAGTCTTTCCCATTTTTAATAAAATAGTCTAAGTTAAGCATCTTGACGTTAATTTATTTAAGTATTCAATCACTAATGTCTAGTAATCACCAATAGAATCTATGTAGATATTTGTAATTACTCAACGTATGAATAATCAATATAAGAAATTGCAATATTCTTGTACTGTTATTTATAAGTTCCACAAATCTATAATATTTTGTAAAAATATTATATATACCCACTAATATCTATCATAAATAGTTATGATATTTATTTATCTAAGATGCTGAAATTATATCATGCACTTAATATTAGTATTCAATAATTATGGGTAATATCTCTAAATAATTAGGTTATTTAATCTTTAATAGTTACTAAGTTCACACTGTAGTACTGAGAAAGTGTACTAATTAACATTCAATATGTCTTAATATGTTATAAATTTATAATAATTAATCATTGTATATTATGCCATAACCATGAGCTATAAAGTGCATTGCCCATTTCTTGGACCACCACTGCAAATTGGTGCAAAGTCCCTAACTCCTCCTTAAAATTCATAAAAATTTAATCATATTCATCTACACTCTTATTAATGAATAAATTATAGTATTAATATTAAATTATAAATGGATGAGATGAAGACAAACAACACAATTTGTTAACCAAGGATTACAGAACAGTATTACAATACGACAAAGACATTTTCACAATAAAAATGCATTTATAACTAAGTAGAATAAACCGGAAGTGAGAGATCAAAGAGTGAACTGGTTAGAAAATTAACCTGCGTACACAAAAATTAGTGACGTATACATGGACTCATTAACGGTTATACAAATATATAAACGAAATGATAGTCAGATCAGAAAAACAAGATAGATTACAAACATAACTACAGAAATGAATAAAAATTAGAACTAAATACACTAGAATACCCCAGTTATTACTAGACTAGACACCTAACATGTAAGGTCAATTAATTGCAAATTCGAACGGACAAAATCACCGGAAAGTCGTCGATGGGTTCTTCGTTAAAATGCAATTAACTAACGGCCTTAAGAACAATTAAAATCAGTTCGTGGCATCCAGAGCCATAGAATTGATTTCAATTCGCCGCCCAACCATTACCACGAATTAGGAACAACACAAACGGTGAAAACAGAGATAACATATTGATGCCTCCTTTATTGTATTCTAAACACTCACGGGTAGTCATCAGGTTCTACTCCGGTTGAGTGAGTACACACCAACTTATGTTGATGTTTGTTTTTCATAAATGTCTTCTGTCACGCACGAATATGCACAATTTGGTGTAGGGGAATTCGTGCGCGCTTGTGTCCAAGCCAGGCAGATGACGTCAGAGGTTAAAATGAAAGCCAGCATCTCAAGCCAGACATTGAGTCTGTTGCCTATATTCCTATATATACCCAGTGTGTTGGGTTAGGTATTCTTCTGGTACAATGACTTCTTGGTAGAAGCCATTGTCGGATTACACTACACGTAAGTCCGAACCAGTTTTGGTAAGAAGTGAATTGTTTACTTGAACTTTCGTGTCACCATCCTTCGTTGGCATCTAGCTAGCACCTTTCTGCAAAGGGGTGTTATAATGGATCAACGGGGACTTTCACTGAAAGCATTTTAATATTATAAAGGATTCAAGGCTTCATCCTTTACGGTTTATTGGCTTGTAATACCATGTGGATTGCCGTCGCACGAGTCACGGCGACGAAGAGAGGTTAGCCAAGCACTAGGACATAACCTTCGTTGTTTATATTATATGCAAGTATGTATGGATCTGCCATGTCAGGGGTACCAAGCTACTAAAGTACCCGACCAGAATTGTAGGACAGAATCAATATATTTATTCCAGGATCTTTATGGTTGAATAGTCCTAACGGTCATGACATTGACGCAAGGTCAAACCCTGATCTTATGTGAGGAAGTTATTATGATGCCTGTACCATGCCTATATATATGCTACATGTACGTTTACTGTGGAATCCATGTTGGAGTACTGTAACCTGTTGTCGTCAACGTATTTTCGTCCTAAATAAATTATGATGTCAGTAAACCTAACGAGTTCGTCCCTATACACATTGGCACTCGTTGACGTGCCTGCTTGTTATTGAAGTCCTTCCTTCACGTTCCAAGAAAGAAACATTCGCGTTATTATTGTCAAGTCCAAATAGCATCGCCCGTGTTGGACCGTTGTCACTACGACACCATCAACATCCTTTAGACAGCGGTTCACACCCCAGTAAAAGCGAGGCTACACATATATATATATATATGAAACATAGAATAGACATGCCCGTACAGACGAAATGGACTTAGTACTGTGTGTGGTTTATGACAGACAATAGTCACAATTAAACTTATCTTTTAAATGCTCCGGCGATGCCAAGTTCATCAACGGGTTAAAACAAATGTCTTAACATTGTCTGCTCCTCGTTGGTATTTAAAGATTGTCCATTTCTTGATCAAATTCATCAAACTATGTTCACGTTGAAGGTTGTCGTTTGATCTGTTGGCATGTACGCACAATAGTATGACGTCAGCTTTGTGTAACTATGCATCTGCATCATAGGTCACGTTTTAGCATATCACGTGATTGTTCATTGAAAGTAAACAATTCCTTCGGAGTTCAATGAAAAAAAATTTTCCGTTTTTTTTTTGGTGTTCTTTCGTCCCCAAACAATGGCCAACCACTGCTGCGAGGAGGTTGGGTTGTTGTTTCTTCTTCTTATATATATATATATATAATGTCACCACTGTTGCAAAACCTCCTCTGTTTAAATGTGTGACCGTTGAAGATTTTCATTGACTGAAGGAAGCTTCCACTTCCATTGGCCAGTGCATCAATTCATTCATTTTATTTCTGTATCGTGCTTGATGGTGTATTACGCGAAGATGGGTTTATAATCTTGTGACTATCACAACTGTTAGAACTAGTCAACCTCAATGAATGTGATAAGTCCCTTTTGAGTCCAAACAATTTATTACACATTTTCAGACATCATACGTTGATCATGAATACATCACATATATAATTTAGAATCCTATATTGAATTAGCTATCTTTGCATATCAGTCCTTTGTCCCGTAAATCTGAATTACTGTAGGCAGAACAACATAACTATATGCACGCGTGGTTGGTGATCACAACGACCGACAGTGAGATTATGCGTCTGGCACTAATATAACTAAAACGGACTGTTAATTCATCTCGACTAGGTTTAGTCAATTACTAACCTGTAACATTCATCTTTCTTCATCATAACAGTGGACTGACCCATGTCCATAATAAAATACAATATAACTGTGTGGCACTCCATGCCCGACACTATAAGACTACAAGGACACGTCTTCTCAGTTCGACGGTCATTCAAGAAAGGGTCCCGTCTCTTGGTCACGGTGCGTGACTACCAACGCTGAAATGTCACAGCGTTCAATAGGCTAATAATATTTTTTACATTACATTAAACGTTGTAACCCCTAAAATCGCATGCTGCTAACCTCTAGCAGACAATGCCAATTAAACTACCGTAACATATACATACGTCAAGACTAGGACATAGGCGGAGCGGTGTACAGCCATCTTCGTCTTCTTGCCTTCTCATTTGATGAGGAATCCTCCATTTATGGCCTGAAAAAGTCTCCCAGCTGCTGCTCTTCGGGTAACCAACTCTTCTTTGGTTCCTCCCTCCAATGTTATGCTACAATATAAAATATATATTAATTGTATCACATTTTTTCTCTTTGTTGTTGTACCTTACGTTTATGTAATTATGTTATAAATATACGAGGGGCGTTCAGAAAGTAATGCACCACATAGTTTTTCTCAGCTAATAATGAAGATAGAAGCATGACATTTTGCACACTTCAAATATGGCGTGTGTTAATTGTGTGCACTAAATTGCACTGCAACCGGCAAAATAATACGGCTGCCCTAAACCGTTGAAATGGAGCGTGTTAGCAACTTGCGTTATAAGCAGCGAATTGTGATAGAAATTCTCGTTGCAGAGAAGGAAACTGTTGTGAACATTCACAAGCGTCTATGTGATGTGTATGGAAGTTTTGCAGTCGACAGGAGTACAGTCAGTCGCTGGGTTCAGAGAATCATAGAATCAGGAAGTGGAGATACGGAGCTGCTTAATCGGCCGCGCTGTGGACGTCCTGCCACAGCCACCAACGCAGAAATGTTGAAATGCGCTGAGGGCATTATTCTTACTGATAGGCGAATCACTACTCAACAATTGGCCTTATAGCTGTCAGTCAGCATTGGTAGTGCAAATGCAGTTATAAAAACTCTCGGATTTTCTAAGGTTTGCGCAAGATGGGTTCCTCGAAGTCTCACAAATGACCACCGATTGCAAAGGAAAGCAATTTCTTCTGAATTGTTGGAGCGTTTCAATGCTGATGGAGAGAACTTTTTGGCTAAGATCGTTACAGGTGACGAAAACCTGGGCACATCATTTTGAACCTGAGACAAAAAGACAGTCAATGGAGTGGCATCATCCGCAATCACCACGAAGAAAGAATTCAAGACAATTCCTTCAGCTGGAAAGGTCATGATCACTGTCTTTTGGGACATTGAAGGTGTGATTCTTGTGGACGTTATGCCAAGAGGAGAGACAATCAATTCGCAAGCTTACATTAAGACATTGAAAAAACTCAATCAACGTTTTCGCAGAGTTCGACCGCACAAGAATCCAGCAGACCTGCTTCTCCTTCACGACAATGCGCGACCTCACACAAGTCTGGCAACACGGGAAGCAATCACCAAATTGGGTTGGACTGTACTACCCCATCCACCCTATAGTCCCGATTTGGCACCCTCTGATTTTCATCTATTTGGTCCACTTAAAGACGTACTCCGTGGGACAAGGTTTGAAGATGATGAAGGGGTGATTCATGCAGCGAAGAAATAGCTACATGATCAAGACAAAATTTGGTACGGGCTAGGAATACATGCACTTGTTTCGCGCTGGCATAAAGCCGTACAAGTTGATGGAGATTATGTTGAATAATACCGATGTTTACATGACATATCCATGTATATTGTACATAAATTTCATGCTTTTTGAATAAACAGCTCCTGAGAAAAACGATGTGGTGCATTACTTTCTGAACGCCCCTCGTATATTTGTAAAATAAAAATGATTATTTTTGAGGTTTTGCATAATAAAACTATCACGTTGCCACACTTTTTCAAAATTTGTTTTTTGTGTGTATTAACTGTCTAAAAGTATGTGTAAAAAAGGAGCTGGGTTGGGGGGGGGGGGGGTTATCAGATTGATGTATTGCTCCTCTCTTGCACAATTCCTAGATCCGCCAGTGTTGTGGCTACATGTGTTTAAAGAAAAAAAAGAATATAATAAAGAAAGTCTGACAAAAAAGTTATGACTGTCGTTAAACATTCTAAATCCACATGTATAAATTAAAAGGTAAATGTAAAGCCTAACACATAAATTCAATAAAAGGGAAAGAAGAATGGTAAAGAACAGTGCCGTCACAATGACTGTACTCGAGATCCACTTTTTCTGCTTCGTCTGCATATTCTCACGCTTTCACGTTTACTAGTAAAGCCTACTGCATCAATATACGCGTTTCAACAAAACAATAAAACGTGTACTGTATTTCTAAGAAAACCTTGAGCTAGGCACACTGCGTAATGACCTAAATTAATACTTCCATTATTTCATTTTATACACTACGTTAACATAAACGGAAGGACAGATGGAATTAGGAGAGAGAGAGAGGGCTGAACGGGGGGGAGAACGCATGCAACACTAACACGCGTCTCGCGATATACAATTAATGCCACCCTCCCCGCGCGAAAGGCATGAAGCACTAATTTTTTTTTTCAAATGGACAGTGATAAAAAACACTACAACTACGAGGGTTAGGTTTAAAAACCTGTAAAATGCTTATTAGTAAACATGACATTATACTGGTTTACGTTTGAAAGCCTGACAGTACAGCAGACACCCTAAAGTTTGGAAGTGAGGAGGTGGCAACAGCACGACTATCTTAGAAGAAAATACATATTTTGAACGCCGCCACTTAGCTCCCTTAAAACTTATATATTTGTGTTCCTTAGGACTTGCTGACAAAGAATATGTTAAGTGTTACGCAAATAGTCTAGGAATTATCAAATTATAGCCAAAAGAAAATAGTGGAGATGTCGGACAGCACCAAATCATAATCGCACAGTGGCATGTTTTGAAACCACCATTTTACGGGAAATAGGCCAACAAGTTACATCCTATTTGATTGGCGGGAATGATATGTAAGGCTAAACATGATTAGTCGGACTGCAAATACTAATTTTGGTTGTTAGGGGAAACGTAGGAAGGATAAATTTTTTCAAAAAGCTTTGTAAACATGGCCCTATTGGCTAGAACCGTTGATATAGTCCATTAGGAGCGTCTGTTCAGTGCCACATTTTGAAATAAACTTACTAAGAAACAGTGCGTTGAGCTCCAGTGCATATTTTTCTAAATAAAAGCCTGGGACAGAGGCAGATCGGAATTTGTGCCATTATTCATCGTCAGTCAACGTATTTGTTTATTATTTCCATGAATTATGGTAAGATTGACATATTTGATATCTTTTTGATGAAAATTGAATGTGAATTGATAATTTATGTCTGTATATGTGTGTGGTTCAGAGCAAACATGAGGCAAAGCCTAGATATTGCTCCAACCTGAACAAAACTTGTCGGAGAGAAGTATATCTGCATGGGATCGCCAAATAGTACACTGACACCTATCTTATTGACTAGAAGGAAATAATGCTGGAATTGCAGAGGCGTAGTAACCATTAGGGAGAAGAATACTGGTGTAAATTGTTTCAGATGAAGCTAGCAGTTGGCCTACCGCTCTGAACTCAGTGTTTGTTATGTATTGTGTTCAGTGTGGAAATAGATTATAAATTAGTTCTGAAGTAGGAGGTACAACCTTCTTGTTTCAGGGGACCGTGGTCCTAAATTATTGAAGCAGCACCTGGTCTGAGTTTTGCTGAATCCAGAGGCTGACAGCATACTCCTTGGTCCAGATAGCGACCAGTGAGGTGTCTCAAGAATACAGTGAAGCCATCGAGCAGAGGAGACCTTTTCCTGCCGCCATCACGAAAGATAAGCTTCTGTGGCCAGAGCAGCTCAACATTATGTGCCCCCTCTAAAATTTACATTATATTAAACACAGAGGGACAATAAATCGTTTTAAATGACAGGAACTGTGAACTTTTCCCAATACTATTTCCATCATAAACAAACACTTGAAGTCATGATGACAAACAGCAACCTAGCTTGAAAAAGCCAGTATTACCTCATAGTACTACTTCACAACTTACACACATAGGATAATAATAATAAAATATGTCAATACAAAGATCATCTCTATAAAATGTGTACATATAACTTGTGATTACATTTGATTGTGATTCCTGGTTCACTGTGTAGTTGAATCAGGATATCTATTATTGAAAGGAATTAATACATATATTTTTAAACTTTACACTTGACTCATTTAAGATAGTCTTATAGAGTGTTATATGTGTGTGAGTGTCACAGTGTAGTAAAGTGTTGTGGAATAAATTAAATTGTTTATCTGTCTGTTGTTGTTATGACTTACCCTTCATCATTTTCATAACCCTAGACATTCAACGTAGTCATCACAATATTCCAGAATAATTCTGACTGAGGTATAAATGTGGTAGCAAGTAAGGTTATCTGTAAAACACTACACTTATTAGATACAGATGCCTTCACAGCTGATCTCAGTCAGTACACTAAGTCCCCTATAAATATTTATAACATCCCTTCACCACAATGACAATGAGATCTTAACTAGGGACATAACGCACGATACAAGTACAGATGAAAACTGTTAAAAATAGATTAATGCAAAAATTGGACGAGAATAACACACTTTTCTGAACTGTTTTCGTCTGTACCACCCTGTTAAAGACTTGAAGTCGTGGCGTGGGTTGTATTTTTCTTGTGTCTTAGTAAGACATTTCCTATCGCTTAATTTAAGTATGCCTCATCTATTTATGTAGTCTTACTGCAGGCCCCTCATATTATTATTAATGTTCACAAGCGCCCTTCTCTGTCTCAATAAGTCCTCTTGTGTGGCACGAACTTTGCTGCTACTTTTGTGGGCTGTTGATCTATTTTAGTACTTTCTCGTTATTAGCAGCTCTTAGACGGGAGTCTTAGGAGAGATATTTCCTTATGTACAATTATTCCTCTTTCACTCGTTTAGTTTAGTTACTTAGCCGAACCTTTTGACCGAAATGTGGCCATCGTTGGTACCCAAGAAGCCATTCATGTGCTTGCAAATGAGATCGGAACCAAATTGGGCCATAAATGTCCCTTAGGATAAAGCTCTCAATCTCTAACCACCCCTGTCTCACTACAGAAATAGAGACGATTTCTTCGACAAGGTACCTCAGTGTTCTATTCCAAGTATCTACGGATCTAGCTAAGTGACCTTTTACTTGTTCCGAAGTTTTGTTCATTCTTTTTTTTTTCGTGTCGTTTAATGTTTACTTTCTTGTTTCGGTATTTCTTTCAGGTTTTACGATTTTCTTGTATTATTATTGTTCTTTTTTCGCTCATCACTTTGGGTGTTTACTTTTTCCATCTGCTTGTATCGCTCATTTGGTGTATGTTTCTCATCATCGTATGTTTTTGAAGTACCTATATGTAATTCTTGTCCTTGTCACCTGTTTGTAACTGTGGTTGACGAAGGGTAAAACACGAAACGTCCCTTGTTTCATATGAACCGTTATTTGTAGAACTGATTCAATACCGTTTTATTGGTTTATATACTTATACAGAAAAAGGAAACGGCAGAATGTTTATTTTCTTCGCTCTGTATACATCGCGTTTTTGTTCATCGCTCATACCAGCCATCTATCCTTACCGAACACACCTGCTGCCGATACACAGGCGGTATTATTTTTACAAGATGATCTCTTGCTGACATCGTTCGATATCTCACACCCTCATTTATTTATTTAACTTTCTTCCTTACTCCTTATTGGGCATGGACCAGCACTAGCATTTCTTCTCCCTTGCAGGAAACCTGCGTCAAATCTCCCTTCCTCTTGTAACTGTGGTTTCTGTGGCATTTTGTTTTACATAATGATGATGGCAAACACTTTTACAAATTTATAGTAATCGCCTTATCGATATGCCCCAGTGAGCAGTATTCTTATTTTCTGTCTGTGTTTGTTTGTTTGTTTCCTGACAGATTGTACGGGTACACTTAATAGTCGGGCACACATAAGTCATTATTCTCTCTCGGATAACAAAACAAAACAACTTACTCTAGAGCAGTGCTTCTCAACCAGGGGTACATGCACCCCTTGGGGTGCGAGACTCACCTTCCGGGGGCGCAAAACTTGCCAGATATTTTAGAATGCGAATCGTCATAAACAATATATAATACATAGAACGCAAATGTATTTGTATAAAATAGAACATTGACAACGTGAATTAGATACCGAACCTGAGTCACATTCTGTAAATAACATTTTCTCAAAATAAACTTGTATCTATCTTTAGTATTTCTGGCATGTTTTACGAGCTAGAAGATAAAGGTATGTGAGGCTTCGTAAGATGTTGTAAAGGGGTGGAAGGCTTCTTATGTTGCTCTAAAGAAGTACGAGGATGTGACGAAATGTCTGTCCCTGTCCTTTTGTGTGATCTCTCACACCTTCAGCCCTCCGGCAGTAAACTTCTTTTCTTCATATTTCTTCATTATTCACTTGTTATTTGGCATTTCATTTTGCCCGTTCATACATTTTACACTTTATGCTGGACATAGCATGGTGAAAGTCTCTAAAACGCCACTTACCTATGGCAGTATTTGCTACGGGAGTAATTCGTATCTTATTGTTTACCACTCCTCAGACGTATGTACGTTCCGCCAGGTGAACTGTGGTATTATCGTAACGTCAGAGGAAACTCAGCTGGATTTGAACTGGAAACTGTACAATATAATGTGTTGTTCGTCCATCACAAGTGATGAAGACCACTCTGTTCATCCAATTATTAGGATGTTAGGATAGTCTATGAGTACGAAGGTGACTGATGAGCCCGATGCGGGCCTGGAAGGATCTCGGACAGTGTGGGCAGGGAATGTTTGCTTCATGTGAAGGTTTTATTTCACGATCTTTTCTAGCTTGTCTCCGCTGTTCCGCTGCTGCTCTTCTGGAAGATTCGCATGCCACTGCACCTTTACGAAGAGATGTGCGCCAGGCAGTTCGGTCTTGCGCAGCAGCTTCCCATGTGTCTGGGTTTATGTCAAAGGTTTTTAATGAAGCCTTAAGCGTGTCTTTGAAGCGCTTTTTCTGGCCACCATGGGAGCGTCTACCCTTCTGCATCTCACCATAAAAGAGTATCTTTGGCAGTCGATGGTCTGGCATGCGGACTACATGACCTGCCCAGCGAATCTGTGACTGCATCAGAATAGTATCGATGCTAGGGATACCAGCTCTGTCAAGAACGGCGGTATCTGGGATCTTGTCTTGCCATTTGATGTTCATTATCTTCCTGAGACAGACTGTATGGAAGTGGTTGAGCTTTTTTACGTGGCGCCTGTATACAGTCCATGTTTCACATGCATAAAGCAGCACTGGAAGCACCGCAGCTCTGTATACCTTCAGCTTTGTCTGTAGACTAATGCCACTTCGATGCCAAACGTTGGTGTATAGTCTGCCAAATGTGCTGCTGGCTTTGGAGATCCTGGTGTTCACCTCATCATCAATGACGATGTTCTGGGATAGTGTACTACCAAGGTATGTGAACCTGTTCACAACATTCAGTTTCTCACCATTTACCTTGATGACTGGCTCAGTATAAATTGTGCCAGGAGCTGGTTGGTACATGATTTCTGTTTTCCCCGTGTTGATGGTAAGCCCAAAGTTGGAGCAGGCTTCGGAGAATCTATCAACGCTACGCTGCAGATCAGCCTCTGAGCCAGCACTGAGGGCACAATCGTCAGCAAACAGAAGATCCCTGATGGTGTGTGATTTGACCTTGGTTTTTGCTTGAAGCCTCCTAAGGTTAAACAATTTTCCATCAATACGATATCTGATGTCGATTCCTGTGTCCCCGTCTCTGAAAGCATCAGTCAGCATAGCAGAAAACATGATACTGAAAAGCGTCGGTGCAAGTACACACCCTTGTTTAACTCCATTTGAGACTGGGAAAGGCTCCGATAGCTCACCGTTTTCCTGAACTCTAGCCTGCATTCCATCATGCAGCTGCTGCACTATTGAGATAAATTTCTTTGGGCAGCCGTATTTTGCCATGATCTTCCATAGACCCTCTCTACTGACCGTGTCGAACGCCTTTGTCAAGTCGATGAAAGCTGTGTACAGGTCACAGTGCTGTTCTTGGCATTTTTCTTGAAGCTGTCTTGCAGCGAACACCATATCGGTGGTTCCACGTTCTTTCCGGAATCCACACTGACTTTCAGGTAGAAGACCTTTGTCAAGATGAGCCGTAAGGCGATTAAGAAGGATTCTGGCAAATATCTTCCCAGCGATTGATAGTAGTGAGATGCCTCGATGATTGTTACAGTCTTGGCGATTACCTTTACGTTTATAAAGATGTATAATTGACGCATCCTTGAGATTGTGTGGGATGGTTTCACTCTGCCACATTTGCTGGAAGATCATGTGAAGTTTCTCTATCAGAACTGTACCGCCATCTTTATAGACCTCAACAGGAATTGAATCGGAGCCGGGGGCCTTTCCACTAGAAAGTTGACGAATCGCTTTTTGAGTCTCCTCCAAAGTCGGTATATCATCTAGTGCTTCATTTATAGGAATTTGGGGCAGTCGGTTGATGGCTTCATCGTTAATAGATGATGGCTGGTTCAGAATATTATTAAAGTGTTCGACCCAGCGTTGGAGAATTTTTTCCTTGTCTGTAATTAGTGTTTTTCCATCTGCATTAAGGAGGGGAAATGATCCTGATGATGTTGGACCATAGACCGCTTTGAGTGCATGGTAAAAATTTTTCAAGTCATGGCTGTCAGCAAAGCCTTGGAGCTCATCTGCTTTATTACTCAGCCATGAATCCCGCATCTGGCGTAGTTTATGTTGGACGATTCTACGCATGTTGTTGAAAGCGTCTTTCTTGGATGTAGATTTTGGATCATTTAAATATGCTTTATGGAGATGGTGTTTCTCAGCCAACATCTTCTTTATATCATCTGAGTTCTCATCAAACCAGTCATTTTGTTTCTTGATGGCGGGACCCAGGACCTCTGTAGCAGTGTTGTAGATCTGCTCGCTTAGGGCTGTCCAATTTGTTTCCGCACTTTGGCCGTCTAACGAGATAGATTTGAGACGGTCTTCTAGGGTGTCAGTGAATGACTGTTTAATTTTTGTCTTCTTTAGTTTGGTAATATCCAGCCTTTTTTGAGTTTTCTTTCCCTGAGGGCGCCTGGCAGGTTGGATACGAATTTTAAGTTTAGACACAATGAGGCGATGATCAGTCCAGCATTCGGCACCACACATGGACTTGGTCACCCGGACATCTTGCCTGTCCTTCTTCCTAACAATTACATAGTCAATTAGGTGCCAATGCTTCGAGCGAGGGTGCATCCAGGAGGTCCTGTTGCGGATAGGAAGTCGAAAAATGGTGTTGGTGACAAGGAGGTTATGTTCTGCGCAAGTCTGGAGGAGAAGAAGTCCATTGCTGTTACAGCGACCCACGCCGTACTTTCCGATAGTGCCATTCCAGGAGATGTTATCTGAGCCTACTCTTGCATTAAAGTCACCAAGAATAATAAGCTTATCTGCTTTGGGAACTGATGCAATGACTGCATGTAGTTCTTCGTAAAACTTATCCTTGACGTCATCCTGGTTTGTCATAGTTGGTGCATACGCGCTAATGATGGTGGCATGTTTCCTTCCATAAAGCAGCGGGATCTTGACCGTCATGAGTCGGTCATTTATTCCCTTTGGGGGCTCCGCTAGCTTGCCAATAATTGCTGTTTTGATTGCAAATCCAACCCCTGCTTCTCGTCTTTCTTCAGTTCCTCTTCCGCTCCAATAGAATGTATAACCTGCACCCTTTTCGCAAAGTTGGCCCTCGCCTGCAAGTCGAGTTTCACTCAGTGCTGCTATGTCAATGTTGTATCTGGCCAGTTCTCTCCCAATCAGGGCAGTTCGCCTCTCGGGTCTGTTTGTGTTAAAGTCTTTGTCGAGTAGAGTGCGCACATTCCATGCGCCTAGAATGAGGGGGAAAAATCTGTCCTTTCTTTTTCTTATGTGTCGCCCGCTGAAGTAGGGTACCCACCAACCGCGGTAAGCTGGTTAGGTAATGGTGGAGCAGGCAATGTTTAGGGCACCTTTTCTAGCCCCTTCCTCATGCCATGGAGGTGAGCAGTGCTTTCCTAAAGAGGGCTGCTCAGTCACTCAGGGGGCTGCCGAATCCCACTGCTGCTCCGATCAGTGGAAGACGACCATATGGCCTGAGCCGCCTGTGTGTAGGTCTGCGACTACGACTGCCAGCGCACCCACGCCTGCCGCTTCACCGCTCGCCCATCGCCACAGGACTTGTTGTGAGTGGATGGATGAGTGGATGAGTGGATGAAAGAGTGACTTGCGCAGTGATTTGGTTTAAAGTGAGGAAGAGTTGCGCAATTCGTCGACCTCACTCTCTCGCCTGGGTCCATCTTAATCCAGTGGCAAGACAAGTCAAGACGACTGGAGATGAAGTCAGGTGCAGTGGATGACCATGGCTTTCTACGTGCCTCGCCATGCTCCTTACGCTCCACAGCGCGTTGCTGGTAATCGCCGTCATGCCCGTTGAACCAACAGGTGGTTTCTTCCGCGCAGTCTACCGAATCCAGTCTTCGCATGCATGGGTAGGCAGACCCTAACTCACCGAAGGTTTATAACCAGTTGGCTACCCTCACCTAGTTTAGCCGGCCTGCCAAAGCCGTTTCCCGGGGGGTGGCCGCTGTCGCATGCTGACAGCTACGAGGAGCCACAGGTGAGAGCTGAATGCCAGGTTTGGACCAAATGTGGCCGAGCTGCCCTGAAAAGGGCATGACAGCTCCTTAACCAATATAATGTAGTGAAATCACAAACACAGAACACGCAGAGAGATCACATTGTACAGCGAACAACTCCCAATAAGCCAGTGAGATATTGGACTTAGTATTCCATACTTATATGTGACAGTTCAGCGTATTTGGGCAACTCTAAAAACTTAAGAGTAAACCCGCACATTTAAATACAAGACTGAAAACTTAAGGGACCAGGACTTTAATATAACAAGACCGGAAATCTAGGAATGAGATTCACCAGTCATACGAGGACTTTAAATCAAGTTTTCCCAGGTAGTGATATCGCAGAGACACTCGTCGTCAGAGGAATTAACTATAATTTCCCAGACCCAGTCGTAAGAGGAATTTAACTCAAGTTTTCCCAGCAGGTGATTTCGCAGGAACACCCGCCGTCAGAGGAATTAACTATAATTTCTCAGACCAAAGTGATTCGAACAGAACCTAACCTAAAGTGCTGTGTGTCCATTCTAATCTGTGCAGGAGATTGTGTATACCCATTATTTGGTGTAAGTGTAAACATTTCTATTACAACCGTGAATTTAACATATTTTCTTGCTATTGGTTATATATGAGGCTGGCAACCTCAACATATGAAAATAGTATATGCATGAACCACATCTGCAAGAGCTGGTGATTGTTTCTGACTAGTCGTGTGGGGAACCCGACAGCAGAGTGACCCCAGACTCCGACTGGAACAGTGATGAGTGATGATTACATCACATGTGCCTAAGGTGTAACGTATTATCTAGCGAAAAATTATGTACCTTTTTCAATTGTAATTCAGGCTAATCATTATTCATGCACTCCAGACGTAATTTTCTAGTTAACACCCAGAAGGATATGGGTGAATTTTCATCATATTCCCTGAGTTACACTGTGTGCTCGGGAATTTAATTCTTCTGAGAGGTTAAAATTGGTGGGTGGAGCGCATGACAATGGGCCTGTTAGTTTGCAGCGAACAAATGTACTCAGCAGGCTTTTGTTTCCTCGATTTGTCTAAAGTTCGTGGTTACAAGCCATCAGACGATTTGTGGTACTAACGCAGCTAGTGTGAGAGAAAAGCATCCATCCTAACCGCCGACAGTGGAAGAGAGTGTGGAGAAGGCTTTCGTCATCACAGAATTGATGAACCACAGCTGCAGGACCCACTCATACAAGCTAAGTGCTAACTAAAAGGCACCAGCAAAAAAGGGACAATTCCAGTTAAAACTTTAATTATAAAGTTAAATTTCCACCTTCGTCTCAATGATGAGAAATTTATAACTATCAAAATTCCACTAATCTTTCCATATTTATTTTAACCTTCTTCTTTGATCCTTAGCCGCCGACCGTCAAAGCAGTCAGTGGTCATCACAACTAGTGGCGTCTTGTAGGACAACAACAAATTGATTCCACTTTGCTCGGTCGGCGGCCATCCTTCGTACAGTGCCCCAACTCTGGTTCATTCTTTGCATATCAGCCTCCACAGTCCTCTTCCAGGTTGTTTTTGGTCGGCCTCTCTTTCGTTTTCCTTCAGGGGTCCAAAGCATAGCTGTTCTTATGATGGCATCGGGGTCTCTTCTGAGGACATGGCCAACCCAGCTCCAGCGTCTGTCAGCTATGATAGTGTGCATGTCCTCTTGCTTGCTCCGAGTAAGCAGATCTTGGTTGGTGATGGTATTCGGCCAAAAGATTCGGTGAATTTTTCTTCGGCATGTTGTGTCAAAAGAGGACAATTTCGACATTTCCTTCTCTGTAACTCTGCAGCATTCCGCACCATAGAGAAGTACAGAAAGCACACAGCTCAGATATAATCTTAATTTTGTGCTTGTGCTGTATTGAGAGGACTTCCAGATGTTGTTAAGGCTAAAAAAGGCGGTTCTTGCCTTATCATTCTGATGTTGATGTCTTTGCCTGCCCCGCCGTCTGGTGTTACTATGCATCCTAGAGATGTGAAGGTGTCTGTCTGTACCAGTTGCTGATTCCTTACTGATATGGGCTCAGGGTTGCTCACATTGAGCGTTATGACCTCTGACTTCTTTAAATTGATGTTCAAGCCCACCTACTGGCTAAACTTATTTAGTCAATCCGTTTTTTCCTGGATGTGTTGATGTGAATGTGCTAGTAGTGCAATGTCATCTGCATATTATAGATCTTCCAATGTAGAAAATGTAGTCCATCTTATTCCTCTTGGACTGCCCTCTGTTGTCTTGCGCATCATCCAATCTATGACTGTTAAAAATAGAGTGGTTGATAAGGGGCATCTCTGTCGTACTCCTGTCTTCACCTCAAAGGTTAGGTTGCTCTGCCCAACACTACACGTAAAGTTGGCATAGAGGCTTTTTATGATTGACACTATGCAGTTTGGAATTCCATAAGCCCTCAGTATTTTCCATAAACTGTCCCTATGTATGCTGTCAAAAGCCTTTTCAAAATCAACGAAATTATTGTACAGCTGTCTTTGCCATTCTGAGCGCTGCTCTATAATGTTCCTGAGAGTGAATATATTATCTGCACATCTTCTGTTCTTTCTAAATCCTGCTTATTCTTTAATCAGTTTGTGGTCTACTGCTTTTGAAATTCTCTGTATAATTATCCTGCCTAGTATTTTGCTGGGAACTGAGAGAAGAGTGATTCCTCTCCAATTATTGCAGTCTGCAAGATCTACTTTCTTTGGCAATTTGACAATTATTTCTTTGTTCCACTCTGATGGTGTTGTTCCTGTTTTCCAGACTTGTGCAAATAGTGGTTCTAATAGATCTGCTGCTAGCTCAGGGTCTGTCTTAAATAGCTCTGCATTTAAGTTATCATGGCTAGGAGCTTTTCCGTTCTTTAACCCTTTGATTGCTGTGATGATTTCTTCTTTTCGTGTAATGTCTGTATTTACATCTAGATCGTTTTCAGCCTCAGGAACATTCAATTGTGTCTCTGGTGGTTCCTTGTTCAGAGTTTCTCTGAAGTGCTCTGCCCCTCTTGTTTCCTGTCCCTCTGCTGTCGTGATGAGATTTCCTTGCTTATCTCTTACTAATGTAATATTGTTTGCACCTCGTTTTCCGCTGATGAATTTAGTTATTTTGTATACTGTGCTTTGTTCATTTCTCAGTGCTGCCTCTTCTGCCTGTCTTGCAAGATCGTCTAGGAAATTCCTTTTTTTGGCTCGGGTTTGGCGTTTAACTTCCTTGTCCAGCTGACTGTACGGTTCACTATACAGTTGCTTTAACCTGGGGGACTTCGCTTCTGTTTTCTTTCTTTTCATTTCCTTTCTCAATGTTATGGTGTTTAATGTTTGATGTTATCCAGTCTTGCTTCTTTCTTTTCTGGAATCCCAAGCATGATTTGCTGCTTTCCTTATCTCCTGTTGCTGTTTTAACTTTTCCTGCCCCTGTCCATCTGCTCTCGCTTATCCCTAGAATGTGTAGCCTATAGTTTCTCATTTCTTCCGTGACCTGTTTTAGTTTACCCGTCTCATTCATTGTCCTGACATTCCAAAATCCTATTTTTGTATCATGTTTTGCGGTCAGGACGTCCGTTCTTATGTCAGTGGCTTTCTTTTGGCTTTCACCACAGACAGTCATACGAGCCTCAGACTCCGGATGTCCGTCCCGCAGCAAAGTTTGTTTATTCGTGGTTGTTTCCGTAACTTCAATTTTTTTTTTTTACATAGACAGGGGTGTCAACCCTATGCTAAAACCCCCAACCTGGAAGACCATGGTGTCTGATTTCGTCTGACCCCTGCCCGCACAAACCTGTCCAGCTTGGTAGAACCTTCCAGGAGTAAAACTCCCACTGGCATAGCTCTGGGGGTAATCAGGGTACGCAAGCCGCCACACCTAGACAAGGTATTGACAAGGGTGATGGCAGTATTTTAACCTGTTACTGACTATTTCACTATTAAATTTGTTACCTGTTGTTTTAAAACAAAACAATAATAGTTGATTCAGTTATATGTATGAAAGCAAACGTATGAGTCAGAATAGTTTATATATATATATACTGAGACTCGGGGCTTGAACGGGCTAAACCATTGCTTAAATCCTTCACAAAAGGCGACGAACTAGATCAGTGTTTCCCAAACTTTTTTGGGTCACCGCCCCCTTGGCTCACAGGGCATGTCCCCAGCGCCCCTCTGCATTTCCCCACAGTACATAAAAAAAAAATGTAAAGAGTGAAAAATAAGAGCAACTGTTAATATAGTAACAACTAATTGCTCAATTTATCACATTCTAATATAAAGCTACAGATACGCTTATTTATTAACTTAATTTAACAAGAAAAACTTAATTACTTAATGCAGTAAAACAAACAGCAGTATGCGAAAGTAAATTAGTAGCAAACTTACTTCATTTTTAACTTCATTGAGATGGATGTGCCTGGTGTAGTGATATCAGCTTCTCAACATCAGGCTGAAAGTTACTTAGAAGGAGTCTCAGATGCCCACGTTCAGTAATCTGCAGTCTGTTTCTCTGCTTCGAAAGAAGTTGGACAACCGCGCTCAAACCACGCTCTACTAAATACGATGTTGGAAAGGCAATACAGAACATCTTAACCTTTCCCCACACTGCAGGGTAGCGTTCATATATTTCTTTCTGCAACCAAAAGTCTTGATATGATTTTTTAAACATTGGCTTAAGCTCAACGTCATTTTGTTGCGATATCCGTTCCTCTTCCACCCTTCCTCGTTCCTCACTGCACGTGTCTAGGAATGGATTTATTATCCAGTCTGGAATCGTGATCAAAAGAAGATCCTGAAACCTCTGAGACATGTCTTTATGCAGTATATCTAGGTGTGCACAATATACTTGAAGATTATCCTCTGGTATTTTGTCTTTCTCTTCCAACTCTAAGAGGCTGGGAAATTGGATTAACTCGCGACGGCCAATATTACGTTTGAATAGCGTTAATTTGGCCAGAAACGTGGAGACGACAGATTTGACTTTTATAAGATTAATACCATTTCCTTGCAGTTGTAGATTTATTTTGTTAAACTTTGTGAATAAATCTGACAAATATGCAATGTCATGCCTGATATTCGTTAGTTCTGTACTTAGCGAAGCATGCGAGTCTTTGAAGAATTCTACCACAGTTTCAAAAAGAGCATAAAAGCGTCTCAGACAATTTCCTTTTGAGAGCCACCTGACATCTGTGTGCATCAGCAAACGTTCAAACTGTTCATTATTCTCAGTACAAAGCTCTCGAAATAGTCGAGAACTGAGAGCATGGGACTTAATCTTGTTAATCGTTGTGATACCAGTATGTAATGATTTGTGAAGCCGATCACTTAGATTTTTTGCGACAAGATGTTGTCTGTGAATTACACAGTGTATTGTAAATATACCGGGTACAGCTTCTTTTAAGAAAGCGATAAACCCGCGGTAACAACCTATCATTGATGGTACCCCATCTGTTGCACAAGCAAGAATGTTAGTAAGCGGAATGTCCTTCTCTTTGAAAAATGTCTCTACTACACGAAATATTGACTCTCCTTTTGTATCAGTTATTCGTTGCTTAGCAAATAACAACTATTGAACCAAGCTTTCATCTTTTACGAAGCGAACATAGGCAAGAAGCAAAGATTCATTGCCCGGCAAAGTTGACTCATCCAACCGCAATGCAAATTCTGTTGTCCTAAGTATGTTGCACAATGTATTTTCAACATTCTCAGCCATTTCATCTATTTTTATTTGAACAGAGGTATTGCTAAGCGAAAATGCTTTAATTATTTGTTCAGTTGACTTATGCATAACTGTACTCACAAACTCCCTTACAGCTGGCAAAATCAAATTTTCTGCGATTGTGTGAGACTTTCCAGATTTAGCTATCAGCAATGAAATTTTGTATGAAGCTCGCAAACCATCACAGCTTTGTTGTGAAGTGTTGACAAACATGTCACGAACAGTTTTACGTTTCTGAAAGTTTTCACGAAGTGACTGAAAATATGTCAAACTTTTATCTGTTTTATCTCGGTGAATTTTTTTCAAATGTTCAAGTAGTCTGGAAGGTTTCATCACCTCATTGAAAAGGCCTTCTCACATAATAGATATATTGGCAGTTGTTGGTTATTTAGTGCTGGAATAAATCCATATTTCAGATATTCCACGCTGTATTGTCTGCACTTCTTTTTGGTTTGTTCTGCTTTTGCCATATTTGTTCTGAATTCTGGAACAGAGAATTGATTTTAAAATTTTGCAGATAGAAAAATGTTCGTCGAGTAAACAATAAAAACTGATTTAAAAGTGGCTTAAAAAAAATGTTGACACAGATGTTCTTACCAGTTTACTCTTCTATTTTATAAAGTTTCTTAACCACAGCCATAAATAAATTAGAAAAATACAACAATCAGAAGAAAAAAAAACACAATTAGCAACAGCCACACCAACACTGAAGTAACCCAATAACCATTTCATAAAGTATAATACTAGTTATTTAATATGAACAAAATATAAAATAACGCACTATATTGATAGGTCTTCAGATTTAAAAATTGGGAGACAGTAGTCTAACTACAAAGTGTGGAGATCCCGGTAACAAATTAAAAGGATGTAATATAATGGATTGAACAGCAATATTCAATATACGGCAAATCTGTATCAAAATATATCTGCTTAATTAATAATTAATGTTAGTAAAACTGATGCTAGCTCTGTGTAAACAAACAAAAAATATAAGTAAGAAAACTTACCTTATCGACAGGATGAAATTGTTTGATTCCCGGTACACGCTTATTTGAAACCACTGTTCACAAGAAAAGCTGAGAAAGTTTGTTGGTTTTGTTCATAGCCAGCGCAAAGATGAAATAGACGGGAAACGTACATCGCGCCAGTCGAATTATGAAAGTCTGAATGTAAGGTAGGAAAGCCGGTTCAGAGGTTCAAAGACTGATTTCTACTGCCAAGTACCGTTAAAAACTTGCTTCCTTGAACTTTTCTCTTATTTATTACCAATCTGCGAATATCAATTTACCACTAGCCCCCGCAAATACTGAGACAGTAAATTCCGCAACAAAGCAAAGCTGGTACTTTCTGAATCACCAGCAGGTATCTAATTTCGCCCATGCCATCGGCACGGATCATTTCTCTTCCTTTAGGATTGAACAAATGGACAATAGGTGTTTGATTAACGCCATTTCCTAGCAGTTCCCGATTACCAATTATGGTCAGCGACGATTACCTAAGCTCAAAACGACACGCATAGACGAAACTATGCCCTGCTTAATGATCCTAGTAATACAACCATCCCCATCGTCCCCGCTTCACTGATGCTGTCTCTCAAATCCACAATTCCTTTCTCCCCGGCACGTACTGAATTTAGCTTGTTAAATCCTGCGGGCGAAGACATCGGCATCGGGGTGAATGGGGCAAGAGCAGCCTTCTTTGGCCTAGATAACATCTGGAGGTCCTCCCGGTACAGCACAGGCGCAGGGTTAAGATTATACCAGAGTTGCGTGCTTTCTGTGCTTCTCTATGGTGCGGAGTGCTGGAGAGTCGCAGAGAGGGAAATGTCAAAATTGTCCTCTTTTCACACAACATGCCTAGGAAAAATTCACCGAATCTTTTGGCCGAATACCATCACCAACCAAGATCTGCTTACTCGTAGCAAGCAAGAGGACATGTATACCATCATAGCTGGCAGACGCTGGAGCTGGGTTGGTCATGTCCTCAGAAGAGACCCCAATGCCATCACAAGAACAGCTACGCTTTGGACCCCTGAAGGAAAGCGAAAGAGAGGCCGACCAAAAACAACTTGGCGGAGGACTGTGGAGGCTGAGATGCAAAGAATGAACCAGAGTTGGGGCACTGTACGAAGGATGGCCACCGACCGTGCAAAGTGGAATCAATTTGTTGTTGCCCTACAAGACGCCACTAGGCGTGATGGCGACTGACTGCTTTGACGGTCGGTGGTTAAGGATCGAAGAAGAAGAAGAAGAAATCCTGAACCCCCCTTACTACCAAACGCCCACTGTTTAGTACTGAACGGCCCCCTCTGGCCCATTTTTTCCGTATCGCCCCCTTAGATCCTTCCAAAGCCCCCAGGGGGGCGGTACCGCCCACTTTGGGAACCACTGGACTAGATAATAAGTTAAGTTGCTCAGCCCTAAGCAGCTTTTGTTCTTGACTTCTGGGAATATCTTGTGAACATCTTCAGGTAGAAGTATTATTTACCTTCTATCTACGAGGGGCGTTCAGTAAAGTAATGCACCACATCGTTTTTCTCAGGAGCTGTTTTTTCAAAAAGCATGAAATTTATACACAATATACATGGAGATGTCATGTAAACATCGGTATTATTCAACATAATACCCATCAACTTGTACGGCTTTATGCCAGCGCGAAACAAGTGCATGTACTCCTAGCCCGTACCAGATTTTGTCTTGATCATGTAGCCATTTCTTCGCTGCATGAATCACTCCTTTATCATCTTCAAACCTTGTTCCAAGGAGGGCATCTTTAAGTGGACCAAATAGATGAAAATCAGAGGGTGCCAAATCGGGACTATAGGGTGGATGGGGTAGTACAGTCCAACCCAATTTGGTGATTGCTTCCCGTGTTGCCAGACTTGTGTGAGGTCGCGCATTGTCGTGAAGGACAAGCAGGTCTGCTGGATTCTTGTACGGCCGAACTCTGAAAAAACGTTGATTGAGTTTTTTCAATGTCTTAGTGTAAGCTTGCGAATTGATTGTCTCTCCTCTTGGCATAACGTCCACAAGAATCACACCTTCAATGTCCCAAAAGACAGTGATCGTGACCTTTCCAGCTGAAGGAATTGTCTTGAATTTCTTTCTTCGTAGTGATTGCGGATGATGCCACTCCATTGACTGTCTTTTTGTCTCAGGTTCAAAATGATGTGTCCAGGTTTCGTCACCTGTAACGATCTTAGCCAAAAAGTTATCTCCATCAGCATTGAAACGCTCCAACAATTCAGAAGAAATTGCTTTCCTTTGCAATCGGTGGTCATTTGTGAGACTTCGAGGAACCCATCTTGCGCAAACCTTAGAAAATCCGAGACTTTTTATAACTGCATTTGCACTACCAATGCTGACTGAAGAAATACTAATATCCCTATAACGGGTTTTCAAGGACTGTAATGATAAATACTGGACCTTGGAGCCAGCACTTAATTTCTTCTAGAAACTCTATATAATTTGCTGCCTGGTGGCGTGAATATTAACAATCATTTCCCGACTAGATTATATCTTGTGGACAAATCTGTGGTGTGACTAAAGTGAATCCTATACTGAGGGAAGGCACCGACCTGACATTCATCATTTTTTAGAAACCTACGCTATTGACACTGTGCTCTGCTAACTCCCGCGCCTGGAATAATTGTTAGGTGACTTAATCAGACATTTGAACAAATTTGCATACCCAAGTAGTCGTTCCCGGAGACTCCAAGTTAAATACGTCTTTTGGAACTGGGGACTTCTTGGCAGAAGACTGCATTTTTTGAGTCTGTGTGAAAATCTAAAATCAATGGGTTCCAAGAGGCAGCAAGCAAAGTCGTGAGTACCAGTGTGAGAAGCCATGGCGGAATGAATGAGTGTACGCTGGTTTGAGTGATATTTTTCACTATTTTATCTTTGACACCCTGTTGCTGTCCTAATTTTTTTTCAATCTGCATAATTTGTTGCTAAGGCTAGAGTTCTTGTGTTTGTCTTAGGTTAAATCAGATTTTTTTTTCAAACTCTGTGCATATAATTACGAGATAAAACAAAGACAACTCTTAGACTCAATCCCTATGTATCTGTGACTCGGGCGCCATCATCTGTTCTCTTAACGGGGCCGGGCTAAACCTAGAGTTAACACTATAACGGGGCTATCATCCTTGCAACATTTCCTTGATTTTTTATGACTATGTGTATATGTATTTTCCTTGATGTACTTTCTTTGATGTTGTGAGCCGATTTTTCCTGATAATAAAATCGCTCTTGAACTTAATAATCGTGTTTGGTCAGCTCGTTCTAGATAATATATATATCATTGTTATAGTTTTCCCACGTCTGTGTGTTTACCTGTCGTCACGTGTATGTGCGTGCCTGTGAGTGATAGAAATATACGTAATATGTATATTGGTGTAGTCTGTCTGACGCTGTAACAACTGTTGTAGAAGATAGGTGAGAGAGAGAAGAATTCTGCGTTTGAGTAATGATTCGCCTATCAGTAAGAATAATGCCCTCAGCGCATTTCAACATTTCTGCGTTGGTGGCTGTGGCAGGACGTCCACAGCGCGGCCGATCAAGCAGCTCCATATCTCCACTTCCTGATTCTTTGATTCTCTGAACCCAGCAACTGACTGTACTCCTGTCGACTGCAAAACTTCCATACATATCACATAGACGCTTGTGAATGTTCACAACAGTTTCCTTCTCTGCAACAAGAAATTCTATCACAATTCGCTGCTTATAACGCAAGTTGCTAACACGCTCCATTTCAACGGTTTAGGGCAGCCGTATTATTTGGCCGGCTGCAATGCAATTTGGTGCACACAATTGGCACATGCCATATTTAAAGTGTGCAGAATTTCATTTTTCTATCTTCATTATAAGCTGAGAAAAACGATGTGGTGCATTACTTTCTGAACGCCCCTCGTACATCTCTGCCAAGAGTAATCTTGCGCGCAGGTAGATACTTTAGACGCCAATATTTTGCCACGGTTGGACCACTACTGCAAAGCAGGGGATACAATCCGTTACAGATGATTCTTAAAATATCTATAAATATAGATTTTAATACGAAGCATGTTCAGGGACTGACACATCCCAGGGGTTAAGAGAAGAAATATCGATACTGGTGCATGCATACGGAATCTGTGTAAAAATGCATGAATGAACCTGAGGACTGGGAAGGTAATAAGAGACATATAATCACGCAACAGAATAGTGTCGGAACGTCGAATGTTTTGAACCCCGTCTCTTGCATACTGATATCAACAGAAGACAACCCGCTACATCTTAGTATAAGCAGTCCATCACAACTATGTTCTTCATCTCTGTGGAAATGTGTTCTTTCTTGTTCTGTTTTAGGACAATTAAAAGGTCTGAAACATCTGGACTTTGTTCTCTGCGACATTGATTGACTTATATATTTCTCATTGGGTCTCTGCCATGGAGTATGCTCTTTCTCTTCATTATATACATTGCCTCCATTCTGTCGTTTACTACGACTATATTCAAAGGGACTTGCACATCTAAACTGGTACCTCTGATACAGTGGTTTATTCGAGTATCTCATATAGGGTTTCCGCCTTGGAGTATGCTCTTCCTCTGTATTACCAATATGATTGTTATTTTGTCGTTGATCACGAGTATTTTCAAAGGGCTTTGTTGAGGTTGGTAGTGCATGGTGAGTAACAAGATTAACATAAGTAGCTTGACCTGTGCTACCATCTGTTCTTCTGTATATACCATCCTGTGTTTTTCTTTGTATCACTTGATTCACTTTTCGTAGATAACTATAATATTCGTCTTCCTTCGCACTTGCATGTATGTGTTCAGGTTCTTCTCTGCTAGGTTTTTTATACAATGTGCCATTCATCTTATCTCTATGTAGTGTTTGTTGATCTCTCTGCTTTTCATTCTTCCACTGGTCTCCAATTCCATATCTATCCACTCTATTTAATTGACTCTTCTCCCTTATTGTTCGTGTGACATTCCTGCCTCCATATCTGTTATTGAGTTGGTTGACCTCTGTGCTCTGCCGACAAAAGTTTCTGTTAGGGTCGGAAGGGTAACCTAAGGTATTATTTTGCCATGCGCGTGACACAAGGGTGTGCTTGTTTTGATTGCAACTAACTTCAGGTGTTTTCCCATTCTTGGTGGTATTCAAAGACGATCTTTGTACTTTGGCGACTATAGTACCTCTGTGTATCGTTGTAGCCTGTCCTGACGTGTTTATAATCATGACAGGGAAGTCACG
Source organism: Oreohelix idahoensis (assembly GCA_024509875.1). Classification (NCBI taxonomy): domain Eukaryota; kingdom Metazoa; phylum Mollusca; class Gastropoda; order Stylommatophora; family Oreohelicidae; genus Oreohelix; species Oreohelix idahoensis. The sequence goes on from JAMPIV010008840.1 coordinate 230,921, forward strand.
TGAGGCTGAAACTTGTGCTATACCTTCAGTAACAAACATGAGGGGTTCATCATTTATATCCTCATTTTCCAAAGGTTCAATTTGTATTGACTGTCCTTTCTTGATATAACTAGAGCTCTTGACTCGTCCTCTAGCTATCACAAGTGTGTTAGGCTGTACTGTGACTGGAGTCGTCAACCGCACCAAAGATGCTATGTGTATATCGTCTTGTAGTTGTATGTACTCCCCATTAATATTGATCTTGTTGAGGTCAAAATATATCCTAGCATTGTGAGCAGTAAGAAAATCTCTGCCTAGAATAAAATTTCTGGACATCCCACGTGTAATTATGAAAGGGTGTGTGATCAGTTGCTGTCCTATGTCGAATTTGATGTATGCTGTACCACAAGACTTCAGAGATTGTCCCGTCACTGATGCCATAAACGTTTTTGAAGGTCTGAAAGTTACTAAGTGTTTGATCTGCTTGTACAGCTGCTCTCTAATCAAACTTATTGAAGCGCCAGTGTCCACACGGGGAGGGGAGAGAAAAGTGCGCGAGGTTGAGAGTGCGCGATAATTTTTGTCATGGATCTTGATCAGGCATGAGCTAGGATCTGGAGTAATATTTATGGAATGAATTTGTTGCTGCTGTGTCTTTTGCTGAAAAGGTTTTTAATGTGACACCATGTTGTTATTATTTATGTCTTTGGACCTTCGATGAAGGAAGCTGTCTTCATTTACTTTACGGTCATCACTAACGGTCCTACTTAGTGATTGACCGTTCCATTTTCCTGGTTATACTTTTGTGCTTGTCTGGCTCTGAAGTTGGATGGTGTATACGCTCCTCTAAAGTTTTGGTTATGTCCTCGCGTACTATCATAACTACTCTGTTGTGGAACATTATAATACTGCTGGTGCCAGCGAGGATGTTGTTGTCGGCACTCAGGGGCTATGTGTCCTCTACAACCGCAACTAAAACAAGTGGGAATATTCACCTGCTGTATACTCTGCTGCCTATGAAAATGTCGAGGATAGCTTGTGTTCACATGTCTCTGGTTTTCCGTCCGGCTTGGGCGACGCCAACGAGAACGGGAATGTCCAATCTCCATCGGCTCATGTTCTCTCTGTGCCTTGACTGTTGGTTCTTGTTCGATACATTGATTAAACCTCGTTTGGACATTTTCTTCTGTAATCGCTATCTGGATCGCCTCATTTATTGTATTGGGATCCTTACGAATCATATGGAGTTTTGTACTACTGCCCAACAGTCCGTCAATAAAAATTCCTACCAGATGTTTCTCAAGGTCCGGTGATGCTGTCAATACATTCAGGAATGCCTCCTCCGACAAATTTAATAATTTCTCTGCATAGGATTGTATAGGCTCGTTACGTTGTTGTTTGATGCGGCGAAGCAATGACCATGCATGTTCCGTATTTGTAATGTCACTATAGCGTTTCGTTAGCTCTTTCTTCAATGACTCATATGTCTCACTTGGATATGTATTATCACGTCTCCTTAAGAAATCCGTAACGAGAGCGTCAGACGAGAAATATAGTATCTTCTTCCGTTCCATATCTGTGCTGCATTTATCATAGTGGCAAATATGTCTGCATCCTTCATCCATTTTCTAAATTCTTTCGAGTCTCCTTTAAATGGGGTTATCACTGATCTAATCTGATTATATTGTGCATATAAGTCAACATTATATAGCGTTTCAGTAATACTCTTAAGAGCGGCCATTGTTGGTTCTTGCTCCACAGGTGGTGGAACAAATATGGAATGTTGTTGTTGTTGCTGTTGTTGTTGATATTCCATCTCTCCTTGTGATGTAGCCATGTCACTTTAAGAAGGGTTGGTCACGGCGCCAATTAGTAATATGTCACCGTGGTGGTGAACTCCTAGGACTGTGTGCCCTGTATATGAATATTGGCACTAATTGTTAATCAACGAACTAGGTGACTGGGGCAGACCTAGTCGTCGGATTTTCTATTTTGTCAATTTAGTCTATTGAAAATCTTCCAAGTAAGAGTATATCTTAATACTGGCCATCACCGCCAGAGCTGACTATTCCTGGATGATATATCTCAAGCTTCCAACCTAACTCGTTCCATCCCTCCTTGTGATGTTACTTAGTGACAACTTCGTATAGTGGTGATTTTCTTTATATCCAGTATCTTGTTTACTCTAGCACTCAACAACCTTTTAGAGACTTAACCCAAATTGAGAAACGTTCCATCAAAACAAACATTTTATTTACATCTCAGAAGTTCATCATAACAGAGGCATGTGGTACAAATTCCAGGTACAAACATTTCCTAACTGTCTCTTGTATGTCCCATTCCTCCTGGGCACATTCATATACCTATGCATATATATATATAGCTCTCTACCTGAGAACATTATCAGATATGGTTTATACCTATTTTCTTCCCTTAAGGCTATTCTATTTATTCTGGCTTCTCCCAAGCCTTTCATCAACTCTTTCCTGAGTTGTTTTCTCTCCTCTACTAATCCTGTCAGATTTGACTCATATTAATCAAACTACCATCATCTTAAAATTCATATATGCCAATTAGCACATTGGGTACACCTGTTGCAGTATCCTCATACTTATACCTGCTAGAGAGCGCATGTTTCATCCTGTAAATACAATCACCCTTCAATTTCTTACTCATCTTACTTGTAACAGTCAATATTGCAAAGTTCATTACACAATAGCCCAGCACGGCTATTAAATCCATATTCTTCTGTAAATCTTCTCAGATGCTTACTTAGTCTCATTTTATCCACCTCATAGTCAATTTTGTAGCTTCAGCTTCATTTCTCATTATCCTGCGCTCACTTAGTTGTAAGCGTCGTTAACCTTGTAATACTTTATTTCAGCTTCTGAAATCATTCTATTCAATGTCTATCAAAAGTTATGAGTTAAAGGACCTACTTACTTTGGTTTCACAGAATCCTCACAACACTCATATTTCTTACTATCACCCCTTATCACTAAGCCTATACTTTAAACACAGCTTTGTCTTTCATATGTGAATAGATTCTACTACTCTAACTAGGTCTATAGGATTCTTCAGAAGTATTCATTCTGTTTCCCACATAAACTGAACTTGAGCCTGGCAGAAAACACATTCCTGCCACTCTACGTCCTTAACCAGGACTGCTCCTCCGAAAAATGCGACCGCTCACCAGCGTGTCCAAGTGTGTTCTCCTCTATAAAATCATTATCAGCTGATCTGTCCTTGTTTACTGTAAATTCATTGGTTCCTCCTCTTCTCCACTCAGCTGGAATATGTTCACGCTTATCCGCTGTGTAAACAACTCAGTGAAGTGTCATCCGTTGTCTTGGTAAACTTTTCACGTGCATATTTTTTTTCTCTCAACTCACTTAATCATATAAGGGAGGTAATTAACCGTTGTCTCCCTTTGCATAAAGTATTATTTCACTCATTTTATCTCCCTTTTAGCAAGACAAATAGTCTTTATTCAAATCCATTCTTATTTCTTAAACCATTTGTTATACTTTCCCCCTTAACCAAAACCAAATCACCGATTATAATTCCTGCTTGAGCATTTATAATGCTCCTAGCAAACCCAACGCCCTAATATCTGGCCTTTGGCTAGGATCATGTGTCTAGACACAGGGACCGGTACAGTGACATTCATGTGTCATTAGGTCCTTTGTGTGAGAACACAGAAGATCACTACGGTGACACATGTTGTCATTGGGTCTTCTTGTGTTGGGACATGTGGTCTTGACCAGGGCCGGGTTTGGGCGGGGATAATGCGACCTCATGCGAGGAAAAAATATGCGACCTCAAGCGAGGACAAAAAAAAAAAAAAAAAAGCCTAGACGCAGGGACCGGTACAGTGACATTCTTGTGTCATTAGGTCCCTTGTGTGAGAACACAGAGGATCACTACAGTGACACAGTTTGTCATTGGGTCTTCTTGTGTTGGGACATGTGGTCTTGACCAGGGCCGGGTTTGGGGCGGGGACAATGCGACCTCAAGCGAGAAAAAAAAATGGCTAGGATCATGTGTCTAAACGCAGGGACCGGTACAGTGACATTCATGTGTCATTAGGTCCCTTGTGTGAGAACACAGAGGATCACTACAGTGACACAGTTTGTCATTGGGTCTTCTTGTGTTGGGACATGTGGTCTTGACTAGAGCCGGGTTTGGGGTGAGTGCCAATGCGACCTCATGAGAGGAAAAAAAAAATTTAAAAAAAAAAAAAAGGCTAGGATCATGTGTCTAGACACAGGGACCGGTACAGTGACATTCATGTGTCATTAGGTCCTTTGTGTGAGAACACAGAAGATCACTAGGTGACACATTTTGTCATTGGGTCTTCTTGTGTTAGGACATGTGGTCTTGACCAGAGCCGGGTTTGGGGCGGGGACAATGCGACCTCATGCGAGGAAAAAATATGCGACCCCAAGCGAGGAAAAAAAAATATCTGGCCTTTGGCTGAGATCATGTGTCTAGACGCAGGGACCAGTAGTGACATTTATGTCATGAGGTCCTTTGTGTAAGAACATAGAAGATCACTACAATGACACATGGTGTCATTGGGTCTTCGTGTGTTGAGACATGTGGTCTTGACCAGAGCCGGGTTTGGGCGGGGGCCAATGCAACCTCATGCGAGGAAAAAATATGCAACCTCATGCGAGGAAATTTAAAAAAAAAAAAGGTGACACTAGCATAGTGTAATCCTGTTTGATTCACTCTGGATACTCAACTTATTTGCAGTGAATTCTATTCTGTGCTAAACGGTATAATATATTTGTTTTAAAGTGATCAGTGGTCTAGTTCATTCATTCATTTTATTTCACTGGATTTTGTGATTAACTTAAAACTATTAAATTAAACTTATCTCAAATAGTTCCAGTGGAATAGGTAATGAAATATCTATTATATTATTTCCCAAAATGATAGATACTTAAATGCTTAAAGTAACATTTAAAGACGCGAGGGAATTTATAACTAAATTTAATTGAGTTTAGTTCTAGTTTTTACGTATGTTTTAACTATTAAATTCGTGTGGAGTTCTTCCTGAATTTTATAAATATTATTGACGCGAGTGTATAAATAGTTAACTGTAAATTTGTCGCGCTTTGGAAATGATACATGATTTTCGGTATGAATTACATGTTTTCTATCTTTTATCTAGAGTGATCGTTACCTTAGCGATCCCAGCAAGAAGAAGTACAACCTGGTAACGAGTCCCCAGACTCAGTTCTTAAACCCCCTTCCAGAATCTGATGAGACTGTGTATTAAATTTTAAATCTTTGAGGCGATCCTGTGTTTGGGATCCAGCTATCTAAATTAATAGAAAGAAATCACCCCCATTGACAAATTTAAACACCTCACCAAGTATATTCAGTTGTAACTGGAAGAAGAACAATCGCCAGAGTTTTTTTTAATTAAAATTACTGCTACAGAGAGAGAGAGAGAGAGAGAGAGAGAGAGAGAGAGAGAGAGAGAGAGAGAGTACATATTTACCTGAACTGTGACGGTACCTAGTTTTTTCCTCACTGGATTTTAAACCTACCTCACTGGACAGTTGTAGTCACCTCGGTTTTTTTAAAGAAGAAGGTTCACCACCAGCGGTGAAATCTAAGAAGCCACACCCCATTCTCACCAGTATCTAACTGCGACGGTGCCATCACATAGACTCTTTTTATATCAGAAAAATAAACCACAAGAACATTTAGTCTTCACGACCGGCGATAAGCGGGAATATTTGCTACCAGCCAAACCTCGCTAAATCTGGGGCCGGACATTGAAGTAACAGACACTCTCAATATGTCAAGTGTTAACTGATGAGTTTTTTTTGTATAATTCTATGAATTGCCTGCTTCCAAGATCGGTAAGTCTGTGTGTGAGTTTGTGTGTTGACCAGCACGTGCGTGCATGACTAAAAGGAGATTTATGTGCAACTATTTTAATTGCTGTTCCTGGTAGACACTTTGTTAGTTATTCCTTACATGGTTCACTTTATAAGTGGGATTTCTTAACCTCTGTTATTTCCCCTTCCTAGTCTGCTTAGTAGAAGGGAAAACAGTTAAAGATAATAGGACTAGTTTCCTAATCCCTCTTTTCAGGATAGATTAATTGACTGTTGGGTTAACTTATCTACTTCTGTTAACTACCTGTCATTTGGACCGGGTTCCTTTTTCCATTTTTCTGTACAAGAGGGAAGGGCATATTGAACACTACTCTTCAACAACCTCTCCCCCCCCCCCCCCCTTTTTCCTTGTTTTTTTTTTGTATTTTGAAACTTCGATTTCTGCATGTAAATTGATAATTGTTTGTGACTTGATTTTTTTAAACGCTAAATAAAAGGAATAAAACTTTTAGCATTTGTGTTGGCAGGCCAAAACCCAAACTTTCTCATATTCGTTATCGTAGTTTGTATTCATGTGCGTCTGTGTGTCTGAAGCACCAAATCGGTGTAAGCGCAGTTGTGAGTCTGGAAACTGGCAAATAATTGTTTGTAACGAAGAGTTTTTTGGAGTAGAATTGAGAGGCAAATTGTCGTAAAACAGTCTGTCCTTACTCTTCCCAGCACTCTGTGAATCAACTATTTACTTCTAAAACCCTTACTATCACATAGCCTTTTCCATCATTCTCCACTCTAAACAGGACCACTATTTCCAAGACTCTTCCTCTCAAACAAATTTACGACAACAGTAAAGAAACAAGTTCCTACTAAATGCTACCCAGTAAAGTAAACAATTTTAAGCAAAATCAAGGATGATACAATTCCTGTAACAAAGACAATTATTCACTCTCTCTGTCATACTCTCTCTGTTATACAGTGGCCACTCAATCACGTTTACCTATTCTTGGTGATATCCATTTGGAATTACAATGGTTCCTGAATATACAAAATGTCAGGTGTATTTCCCAAATTGGCCCAGTCCATCCTCTAACAAATAAGGATAATGAGGGGACGCCAAATTTAGTGGTTTATTCCTGGATGAACAAATGTAACCTCGAACAGTTAGTGCAGAAAACCGAGATCTTGAGGTTCATAGTAAACAGAGGAAAATTCTTCCAGTATTGGAGAACATCTGGTTGCTAAAAACTGTTACAATCGATAAATGATGGTAATCCTATCGGCAGGCTCTATGGTGAGGGCCGATTCTTAAACAGCGTAAATTCTTGATGGTACTCTTGAATACGACTGTCAGATAACGTTATTGTTCTGTACAACCCCAGTGGGCTGATAAAATTGAAAAAAAATATTGCTGGCCTTTATAAGTCCAGTTAAATTTACCAGATAAAATGTTTCTTTGTCTCTATGGCCAATCCTGTTTACAAATGAACTTGGGGACGCACGCGCCAAGAAAAAGACAACATTAACCAATCAGTAAATGATGAAAAAGACCGCTGGATACCCTTTGATCAGGTCTTCGAGAAAAAAACAAAACATTTATGGAAAAATGCTGTTATTCTATATATATATATATATATATATATATATATATATATATATATATATATATATATATATATATATATATATATATATATATATATATATATATATATATATATATTGTCACAGTGTGAGTAACACAGCTGTGGACTGGCGGGGCTCCGCTGGGGGCGGGTACATAATGTCAGTTGGGTGTGAGAGGTGTTTTCATACACTTAACAACACGAGACTGCGAGGTCAGCAGGTCAGAGGTGAACGCAAGGGGCGTTCTGATTGGGCAGTGAAGAAGAGAGAGGAAAGCGAGCGAGGAGGTTTTAGGGTGATGATGGCCGACTCGTATTGTCGAATGCAAGAGGATACTTAGTTGTGAGAAGACAAGGTATTCGTTTATCTGAGATTTTCATCAATGTGTTACACTTCGCTAACTACATATATTGTTGTGATTTTGTGGTGATAATTATTTGAATACATTAGACAGAGTTGGGAACATTGCTAGTGTTCGTTATTATTTGAATGTGGTCCACTCCACCCCTCTCTCTCATGTGTAGTATTTCGAGGACTAAGGCATATGTGTATTTAATACAAAATACCCTGTGTCAGGTGGGGAGCTTGTATTTGGGTCCTCGTGTATGATTATCTTTGCACGTCAATGCAGCGCCAGGTCAGAAATCTATTTTAGGTCACATACACTGTAGGCCTGTTTTTTCAGTCACGTAGTTGTCAGGTATTTTTTTTTTTGAATAGTGAGTCACGGGTCACGGATTAGCGATGCACAGTGAAGTGGGGGATTTATTATGAACAGTACGCTGTGTCAGAGCTAACAAAATGTCAGGGCGACATTGAGCACTCTGGTTAAGAAAACGACGCCAAAGTCTGCAGTGTGAACCAGGTTGTGGCAGTTTCGTTGACATTCATTTTGTTGTCTGCGGGGCTGAGAGGACGAATATGTTGCTGCTAGTACAGGTTGGGCGAACAAGTTGATGGCAGCCTTGGTAGCATTCATTTCAGTGTCTGACTAGTCAAGACTAGAGGCCGCTGCAACGCCGTTGGAAAGCCAACAGTGGGACAGTGTTGCCACTACACAGTGTTTACTGGCTAAGGAGACGACGTACCTGTGAAAATCAAGTGGTTGAGTCTTCTTGTGGAACTGGGTGCATGCCGAACATGGGAACTGGTGCATTACAGTATCAACATTTTACACACAGTCGTTACGGAGGTTGCCAGAAGCTGAACAGTACCAGATTTACGTTACGATCGTTGCCTTATAAAAAACACTGCAGGCCATCATCATAAACTGTACTGAACTTTTTCTCACGTAGAAGGCTGCACTACACCTTTGCAAACGGTGGTAACTTTCATGAACTCGTGAGATGTTATTGGAGTGGAGCTGGCAAATCCTCGCCTTGGACTGACGATGAGCTAGTATACAGTTGTGGTATAACTTTGATGCGTGTGGTCGAACTTTTTGCTTGACATCCCTGTGATATTTCAGTGAAGACAAGGCACTATCTGGTGACAAGCGTGGACTTCGTGCCTTACTCAGTGGTCACCCTAATGGACAATATTTGTAACTTTACGTAACTTTGTAACGTGTCGTTCGTTGTGTGGACCATTGGATCATTAGTGACTAAGGTGCTGTCGATATCAACGTCATCATCAGGAACCCAGACCTGCGGAGATCATCAATTTAGTTGATTTATAGTTAATTTTTTAAATGTTATATTATTACTATTATTATATATTATTGGACAATTATTTTTCTTTTAGTACCTTTCTACTTTATAATATTATATAATTAGTAATCATTCTCCTGTGACCTCTTTTCCATTTGGTTGGCGAGTACGTCATCCAACTGGTGTGGTGTTGCAACATACTACCTTTGGTCACTTCATTGTTTATTGTAGGTTTTTGTTGTGTCTTCGTAGAAGTATAATTTTGGTGTCATTTGGTTGTTGTGTGGGTTTAGGATTTTCTCTTTTGCATTGCGGAAAAAGATTAGGCTAAACTGTTCTTTAGGACTGTTGCTAGGTGAATTGTGTGCCGGAGCACGGGCACATAGAGCTGACCCTATTGGCTGCCCTGCATAATTCACGTTGCACATTTTAGTGTATTAGTGGTGCAGGTCTGGTTTGTTTGCACGGTGTCATATGTGTAATAGTGTCTCTTTGTCATGTTTAATTGGAGTATTCTCTTGTATTCTTCTTACTATCATGTACATACGTTAATTTCCCAAACTCTTGTTTTCATTTGTTAACAGCTACGGTTTATAATTAGACATCTGCTGCTGTCTGAGGATTTTTTTTTCTTATTCCACCGTACTGTTCTGTTCGTTCGTGTAGTAAGGTCGTCTTGATCATCTTCATTATTGTCATCATTGTTTGTATTTATGTTTGTTTTGTTTTAGTGAAGTGTATCTCAATTTCAATTCCAGTACTGATTGCATAAGAGTAGGTTGTGTATTTTTGCTTGTGTAGACGTAATTTTCTGGTTTGGTTGAGAATCACATGTATGTTTATGCCATTAAGTATATTGCAGTGGGGTTTAGTTTCACTGCTTAAATATTATGGGTGTCATGGGTACAGCAAATTATGCTGTTGAATAACTTCACACCATTATACTGAATACACCTATTTGATTGGTACAGTCAGTATTTCTGACTAGGCATTACATATAATTTTGATCCTTTTTTTAAGTACAATATCTGATAATTTTCCAGTGGGGAATACTGAAGGCATTTTTTTGGTACACTGAGTACTGCTTTAAGAAATTTTAATTTAATTACATTACATTACGATGGCTAGCCTCTTAGAATTTGTTGAGGTTGGTAAAGAGCTAGCATTAACAGGCCCTGCTCTACAGGAATGGGCAGAAAAAAAATGGAAAGAAAAACAGGAAAATTATAGAATGGAACAGTGTGAGGAGAGAGAATTCCAGAAATTGAAGATTGAAGCTGATAAATTGAAGATAGAAGCAGAGAAAGAGATGAAGAAGATAGAAGCAGAGAAAGAGATGAAGAAGATAGAAGCAGAGAAAGAGTTGAAGAAAATTGAAGCTGACAGAGAAATAAATCTAAAGAAGCTAGATAATGAGTCCAGGAAGCAGGATTCAGGTGGGAAAGAATTCTCACGTCCCTATAGACTACGGTTACCCAATTTTAATCAAGATTTTGACAGTATGGACATGTATTTGGAACGTTTTGAAGCAGTAGTTTTGGCTTGGAAGATAAAGAAGGAGGAATGGCTTGTTCTGCTGGGAAATTTGCTTTCAGGATCTGCGTTAGAAACTGTGTATAGTATCCCGTTAACCGACAGAGCAAATTATGACATAGTCAAGGAGAGGTTGTTAAGGAAATTTCGTCTAACGGCGGAAGGGTATCGGGCTCGTGTCCGAGACGTGAGACCAAGCGTCAATCAGGATTTTGAGGATTTCATTGTGAAAATTACTCAGTTATTAAATCGATGGATTGAGATGGAAGGTATTACTAAAGACTTTGATGGGCTTTTCGACCTTATGTTACGGGACAAGGTATTGTCATCGTGTTCATCTGAGCTTATTGCGTTTTTCCAGGAACGCAAGCCCAACAACATCGGTACGATGTCAGAATTAGGACACCAATACGTGACCGCGCATCCAGGAAAGGTCATACGCAGGGAGAGTATCTCTGAGACTTTCTCAGCGAGTATAGGAAAGATTACTAGAAAACCTTACAATCAACATAGATCGAAGAGTGCCGATAGATTTGGCCCCAGAAGATTTAATTATGATAGACTCTACTTTCGAGGAGACAGATCTCCTGCATGGTATGACAATTATCGGGACCATAGATCACCGAGGAAGAAATTTAACTATCAATCTGATAGAAATCAATACAGATATACTGGAGACAGACAGGATAGGTACACACGGAATCAGATCCAGATAGATGCACCAAACGAGCAGGAACAAAGACGATTTCGCAAAAGCTCACCTTACCAAAGAAACAAATCCTATGAGAAAAAGGAGTCAGACCGAGTAGTCAGACACTCTCCAAACAATAGTCCGAAAAAGGATAGCAATACGCAGATACACTGTAGTCTTTGTAAGGGAACCGGACATTTAGCAAAGGTCTGTGCTAATAATTCAGAACGAGCGAATTCGGCTTGCATATTAGAAACCTTTAACGATGAGATTTGCGAAGGGTGTAGACCATTATTTGAACCAGACGGTAAGCCTATGCTTATATGTGGTCACACTCTGCCGTGTCTCTCTTCTCTTGAAGAAAATGGTCATTTGGAATTGCATCCAGGATTTGTGCAAAAGCAGGAAGTGTCTGTGTTGAGAGACACGGGTTGCACAACTATAGGAGTTCGTAGATCCTGCATTGGCGACTCATGTTTGATAGGTAAGACAGCAAGATGCGTCACTTTCGGTGGTAATATTGAGTATTACTCTCTTGCCATTATTGAGGTGGACACATCCTTCATATCTGGTAGATTATAGGCCTGCGTACTCGAAGCATCGATAGCGGATTTGATTGTGGGTAATGTGCAAGGTGTGCAGGAATGTACTCAGATGGACATCAGGAAATGGAGGAAAAATCGTGTGCTTAGTGCCAATGCGGTGATTACGAGGGCGCAGTCAAAGGCAGACGACGCATTAGAAGCGACGCATCCTGAAGCGAAGACATCGGAATTGGTCAAAGGGAGTCAGGATACACAGGTGTCGGACTTTATCCAGCACCAACGGTCAGACGGATCATTGCGTAAATTTTACAACTTTGCCGAGAGAGGTGATGTAAAGTGCACGAAGCTGGCCAGACATTGGTTCGAGCTCAAGAATAATGTTCTCATGAGGTGTTTCGCTAAGGGAGTACAAACTCAGCGCCAAATGGTGGTACCGTGTAGTTTTGGAGCAAAAGTGTTAGAGGTTGCACATGATTCCCCTTTCGCGGGACATATGGGTGTGGCTCGAACGCGCCAGAGGGTGCTGTCACAATTCTAATGGCCATTGTTTAGCAAGGACATTAAACTATATTGTAGGTCCTGTAAGATATGCCAACAGATGAGGCATAAAGGCAGAACTCCCAAAGCTCCAGTGCAGGTTACGGACTTGTCAGTACGACCTTCCCAGAAAGTAGCGATTGATATTATAGGCCCCCTCGCGGTCACTTCAGACAGCGGATATTGTTTCATTTTAACATGGTAGATTTGTGCCCCAGGTGGCCGGAGGCGGTACCGATGAAGAGTATTACTTCACAAGCAGTCGCAGAGGCTTTGCAGATGTTGTTTTGCAGGTTTGGTTTTCCGGAAGAGATATTATCGGATAGGGGCCGTCAGTTCATTTCGAAGGAGATGTCAGAAATCACTGGGCTGTTGGGTATTGCCCAAACATTCACGCGTCCATATCACCCTCAGTCAAACGGAGTTTGCGAGCGTTTTAACGGTGCATTAAAACACATGCTGGCAAAAGTGACCGCAGAATCTCCGCAAGAATGGGATAGGTTACTCCCAGCTGTCCTGTTTGCCTATAGGGAGGCTCCCCAAGAGAGTACAGGATTTTCCCCTTTCAAATTATTGTATGGGGCAAACCCAAGGGGGCCGATGCACATATTGAGGGATTTATTTACTGGAAAATGTGCAAATAGCACCTCAGTTACGAGTTATGAGTATGTAGTGAGCCTCAGAGAACGTATTGTAAGATCTTGTTTGGTGGCACTTGATTGTTTGGCGGGGTCGTTAGCACGGTATCGGAAGTACGCAAATCGAAACTCCAAACTAGTATCCCTGAGTCCAGGTGAGGAAGTTTGGCTATTTTTACCAGCGAAAGAGGATCGCTTGAGCATTACGTGGCAAGGACCATTCAAGGTGGTTAAAAAAATGACAGATGTCGATTACCTAATTTCGGTCCGAAATAAGGAAAAGGTATTTCATGTGAATATGCTGAGGCCATATGTAGAACGACCTGAGTCATTGAAAGCAGTCACAAGGGCAGCACAGACTGAAGCAACAGTGGCATGTACGGCATTGATGACACGGGAGATGAAAAAGGTGAAGGGAATATCCAGTTATCCCTCGTACCCCTGGTTCCTTTGGAGTCATGGAATATGGTGCGAATCGGAGATGACCTAACAGTAGAACAAAAGTTGGAAATACAGATTATATTAGCGGAGTTTAAGGATGTCCTCACAGATCTGCCAGGACGGACAGACCTGATTTGTCATGATATCACTCTGACATGTGATCAGCCTATTAGGGTAAAACCGTATCCATTGCCCATGCATTTCAAATCAGCTGTCGAGAGAGAAATTGGTGACATGCAACGACTGGGGATCATTTCTCCGTCTGATTCACCATATTCTTTTCCAATGGTTATGGTTCGCAAGAAGAACGCATCTCTTCGTATATGCATTGACTTTCGGAGATTGAACAGCATCACCGTCGTTGACGCTGAACCAATACCTAATCAGGAAGATCTGTTAACACAACTCATCCACGCTACATATTTCAGCAAACTAGATCTGTCTAGAGGCTATTGGCAGGTACCCCTCGCGGAGGCTGCAAAACCTCTAACTGCATTTAGCACCCCCAAAGGATTGTTTCAGTTCAATGTCATGTGCTTTGGCTTAGTGAACGCGCCCGCCACATTTGTGAGGATGATGAGAAGATTGTTAGGTCATCTGTTGCGTGAGAAATTCTCGCAACATCGTTTTATTACAATATCTATTTTATAACGCAAGGGCAACAACTGCTTGAAATTTATAGTCACTTTTCTCGGTAAGCATTTGTCTTCTCGCGTTGGTATTGAATGCAGTTAAGTTTTGAGCTGTGGTCATTTTGCGCTGGACTGCGCATGACTGGTCTTGCTTCTTGGTCGATCGATTTCCGCCCACTAGGGGAGTGAGCGATTTGAATGGCGAGAAAGATGCCTCGCTGAAAGAGGATCTCCGCTATTTTTTGTTCTGTCAGGAATGTGAAAGTCCTCTTATGGATATTTCGTTTATTCGAGATAATACCTCTAGTCTATTTGCACATGCCGGGAGGCATAATATTTCTGTGTATTTCCTGAAGGCAAGGTAAATTGACTTTCCATTAACTCTATCGATTTTTGGTCGTGAGCGATTTCGATTCATAGCCTGTCTTCGAAAGTCGTCGTCACGAGATGTTTTTCCCAGCTCACATGTCGCTGTATTGTACTGCATCGGTTGATGCATGTCCCAAGGACCATTACTTGCTACTTTGTTAAATGAACTAGGCTTGGAAAACCTTTGTTAACTAGAGGATATTTTTGAGGACATTATTTATACTTCGGCAGACGTGTCTGTCTTGCTGAAGTCAGATTAAGGAGAGTGAACTGATCTCATACATCTGGTTACCTTCTGGCTAAGATAGAAAGGGATGGAGAATTTTCCCGACTACATTACAGCCTTATAATGTATTGACATGTCTGTGAATCACCTTTATTATGATGCTGTCTACCGTCCATTGCTATACTGACATTGTTGCTGTGATAATGACTGTCTGATGTACCTACATATTCGCGTATACATTTTGTCACTGTGGCGTCCACAATAAATGATACAGAAAAAACGTCTAGCTGTTACAAGCATCATTGACTTTATACGTCGTGAGTTTACTGACGTCCTATGTGGATTGCCCTGTTATTTTTGTATGAACATTGTTTGACTGAACACATCTGCACACTACACAAAACCAGACATGCGGATACCATCCATCATCATATGGCATCACGCATCATTTGGTGGCCATAAGCTGGTTTGATTCTGGTACCAGCAAACACGGGGTCCCTTACCCACTTCATTTTCAACAAGAATTCATCAGCATCCTTCAAGAAATTAACATTCTTCAAGACAGTCAACATCTTCAAAATTTTCAAAGTACTCGGCGTTGCCCGGTAAAAGTCAAAATTTCAACTTTTTGACGGAAACAAGAATTTGACAGTACCCGGCGTTGTTACATGTTGCCGGATAACTCGGACTGCTGTTATCTTTTACGCAAGTCAAGCAAGTTGCTGCTGTCAAGGTTCCAGTGCTGTCGTTTTTTGTGAAGGTCAAGTGCCGGTTGAAACGGGTTGTTTTCTGAAGAAGGCCAAGTACCGATTTCCATCAACTTACTTTTGGATTAGAAGGTCAAGTGCCGAAACAACTCAACTCACAGTATGTCAGAAGCTCAAGTACCATCGTGTTAGCAGTGGAAGCAGTTCAGATGTGCCATCATCGTTGGAGCTTCGCTCTTTAGGACGTTGATTGACATCCGTTTTTTCTGCTGTTCTACGATTGGAAGCCTATAAGTTAAGTGGCCTGTTTGTATGTAAACTGTGCCCTTATACTTCTGCTGAGTCTTCTGTGTATCATCTCATTCTATATGTTATATGTTTATATGTTATTCGTATATTTATATGTTTATATTTCAGCGGGTTCTCGGTTGGGTGGTGTCTCCCTTAGATTATGCCACGTCATAGAGGTCGTCTATTGTGAGCGTTTTCTGTAGGGTAAGCAAATTTCCGATACTGGAATTTGCTAAGCGACTTCTGTTGCTATTTATGTTAGTTGTGATGACATGTTTTAATATTGTTTTCGTTATTATTTCGCATTCTTCAGTTTTGTTTTGATTTGTTTGTATTTGTTAGCCTCATCTTTACTATAGTTTAGTTTCATACTACATTTTTGTTTATACACTGTGGTGTCATGTATTTTGTTTAATTATATCGCAGATATCGTCACATTTTTTGTGATATTTCATTAATTTCTGCTTTATTTTTAGTTGATTTCTGCGAACGTTTTTGTATTGTTGCTGATCTTTGTTATTGTTTACATTATTATTGTTTACATTGTTTGCATTGTTTACATTTTCAATGTTTACATTCTGCATGTGTTTACATAGTCATTGTTTACAGTTATAGTAATTAGTTAATGGGCTATGCTAATGCACTGTTACTACTACACTGATGATAAATGAATGATGAATAGTGTCGTGCACTATTGAATGAGAAGTGCACTTATGATCAAGAATTGATTGTTGATATTTCATATACAATTTCTTTGATTGGAGACTTGTTTCCCACAGAGACTGGGATAATATAAGGTGATGTGAATATACAAGTGCTTAATTAAGACTTGTTACACTTAGGTTTGAAATAAATTAGTTAATTATTTCAGGTTTTGGACTCATATGTTAGACAACATGTCTACATTTGAGCACTTTATTGAGCAGGGTAAATTGCTTGGGAAGACTGGTGATAAGTTAGAAGAATTTGCAACTGCTCGATATGATAAAGCAATGGAAGCTGAACAAAAGAAACTGCAGATGCAGGTGGATGAAAAAAGATTCCAAATGGAAATGGAAAAACAAAAAAGGGAATCAGAAGCTGAGGAAAGAAAACTCCAGCTAGAAGCTGAAAGATTTCAAAAAGAGGCTGAGAATAAAAGACTTGAAAAAGAAGCTGAGAATAAAAGACTTGAAAAAGAAGCTGAGAATAAAAGACTTGAAAAAGAAGCTGAGAATAAAAGACTTGAGAAAGAAGCTGAAAGACTTCAAATAGAGGCTCAGGCTGAGGAGAGAAGATTACAGAGAGAGTCTGATGAGAGGAAAGAGAAAGCAAAAATGGAACATGAAGAAAAGGTCTTAGCTTTAGAGTTGGAAAAATTGAAATTGATGAACATGAGTAATGGTAATGATTCAAACAAGGGTTCATCTTCTGGTAAGGCTAATAATGATACTTTTAAGATTAAGTTGCCAACTCTTAGTCCTTCCAGTGATGACATAATGTTCTATCTGGACAGATTTGAACAAGCATGTACAGCTCATAACATAGACAAAGCAAAATATGTTTATCAGTTATCAGGGATACTGACAGGTAAAGCTCTAAGTATATTAAATATGGTGGATGAACCTGACAAGAACAATTATGAGGTTGTCAGGGCCGCTCTGTTAAAGAAATATCAGCTTAACGAAGACGGCTATCGTCTACAATTTAAAAACATGTTACCTGAAAATGGAGTTGAATTCTCCGAGTTTATTGCAAGAATACGCATTACTTTCTCACGATGGGTTGAACTATCTAAGACGGAAAAAACTTATGAAGGACTTATGGACTTAATACTTAGAGACAAAGTCATGTCGTCTGTCAATGAGTTTTCCTTGCTTTCCTTCATGAACGTAAACCTAAAACAATAAAAGAAATGGAAGATTTCTGTTGCCAATACGTAACTGCGCACCCACACATAACCATGGGTAACTCTAAGGTGAAAGAAGGTTTACCAGTTGCTTCGGCAGCTCCGTATGGCCAAAACTTTGCTCGTAGATTCCAACAAAATTTTGATAGAAAGAGTAGCGGTAATTTCTGTCAAAATCATGGAAATCAATTTCATGGTGATTCTTCTTCGAAGAATTGGAGACAACCTGATAGTGGTCGTTACTATCACCCTAATAATTATAGGCATTTCAAAAGAGGATATGGTAATAGAGGTTATTCCTGCCGAAGACCTCAAAACCAAACAAATAGATGTTCGCATCAATGTGAACATGATAGTAATCGTGGAAACTGGAATTCGAATCATGATAACAATTACAATAGAGACAATAATAACTGCAGAGATAATAATAACTCTGATAACTTCAGAGGTAATAATAGTCGGGGTAGATCTCAACACAAAAAAAGAGATATCAGCAGGCTAATTCTGTACAACAGGAAACTGAGGGAGCCTGTAATCATGTTGTTGATAATAAAAACTTTGACGCTGTCACTAGTTCTGCTTTTGACTTTGAGAGAGCAAACAAATGCCCCCAATGCAGTACTTTATTCGAACCGGGTACCATAACTACTTTGAGTTGTGGTCACCCACACTTCCCGCTCTTCCTGCTGCTGTTGCGCATGACGGGAGGGGTTCTTTAATCCTACATAAGGGTCTTGTTAATGATACTCCGGTCTCACTACTTTTCGATTCCGGATGCACCACTATTGGTGTTAGACAATCGCTTGTAGATCCATCTTGTGCTACAGGAAGGGTTATTAAATGTGTCACATTTGGCGGCACTCTAGAAAAATATCCTACTGCTGTAATTCGCATTGCCACTCCTTTCTTTACTGGAGATGTGCATGCTTGTCTCTTACCTAATCCTATTGCGGACCTTATTATTGGTCGTATTCACGGAGTTAGGGAGTGTACCCCACAGCAGATTGCTGCTTGGGAAGATAATAACATGCAAGCTACAAATGCAGTGGTTACAAGAGCACAAGCTCTACAAACACCCGAAACTTCACTGAATAGTGATAATGAAGTTGATAGCCAAGATAGTCACTTAGTAATCACTCGTGACTCTTTCATAAAATTGCAAGAAGAAGATCCTTCTTTAAAAAAATTCTTCATTCTTGCGAAGAAAGGTGATCCGAATCAGGATACAAATAGAAAATCTTGGATTGCAATGAGAAACGGCGTACTTGTACGTATGGTACAAGATTCGACTACGTCGGCACATTCGCAAATTCTTGTTCCCAAGAGCATGAGAGTGCAAATATTGCAACATGCTCATGACTCGCAATGTGCTGGACATATGGGTTTTGCCCGTACGAAGTCGAGAGTCCTTGCGGCTTTCTTTTGGCCTTTTGTCAATAAGGACATTCGTATTTACTGCCGATCATGCAAGGTATGTCAGGAGGTCAAATCTAGAGGACCACGACATGCTGCGCCTATCCAGGCTGCTGACATTCCTATTCGGCCGTTCCAGAAAATGGCCATAGATATTATTGGCCCTTTTAAGGTCAAGTCGGCCAGAGGACATCAGTTTATCCTTACATGTGTCGATATGTGCACACGTTGGCCAGAGGCTATTCCTCTTAAGAGCATATCTACTACAGATATCGCAGATGCTCTTTGGTTGATATTTTCTCGCTTGGGGTTCCCCAGAGAAATATTGTCAGACCATGGCACTCAACTCATATCTGACACTATGTCACAGGTAATGTCTACCTTACATATTGAACGATCTCTCAGTAGTATCTACCATCCTATGTCTAATGGGTTAGTTGAGCGTCTGAATAGAACGCTCAAGACTTTGCTTGGTAAGATAACTGAAGATCATCCTCAAGATTGGGACAGGGTTTTACCCGCGGCTCTCTTTGCCTATAGAGAAGTCCCTAATGAACACACAGGATTTTCTCCCTTCGAACTTGTCTTTGGCGCGCGTCCACGCGGCCCTATGTCTTTATTACACGATCTCATCACTGCCGATGATATTAGCGATGAAACTCAATCCTCATATGAGTATGTCATTGCTCTTAGACAAAAGATCATTGAGGCATGTAAGCTAGCAACTGCTTCATCAGAAATTGCTAATGAGAAGGCAAGGCAGTTTGCTAACAAGAATAGATGTCTACGACAACTTTGTCCAGGTGACAAAGCATTCGTCCTACTCCCCAGTAGGGAAAATAGACTTCTTATTGCATGGAAAGGTCCGTATGCAATAGTCTCTTGGGTTTCCGATGTTGACTATGTGGTCGATATTGATGGAAAGCATAAAACTTTCCACATAAACATGCTTTCGGAATTTCACGAACGTCCGGACTATTTGCTGCCTATTTTCCAGGCAACGGATGATGCTCCTGCACCTCACGGTCATTATTCATCCCTGTCTGTCATACAGGATGAGGAAGCTACCTTCTCTGATGTCAACCTTCCCCTTCCAGTGGTTCCATTACATTCCACGGAATCTTGGAAAAACGTTTCTGTTTCTCCTAATCTTTCTGGTGACGAACATCGACAAGTCTCGTCGATGTTACGAACATTTCAGGATGTTCTCACTGACATTCCTGGACACACAGATGTCATAGAACATGACATAATTCTTACCGACAATAATCCAATTAGGGTTAGGCCGTATCCTATTCCTATACACTTTCAGTCGCAGGTGGAAAAGGAATTGGATGAAATGATTCAATTAAATATAATTGAACCATCGACTTCACCATATTCTTCTTCCATGGTTATTGTCCGGAAGAAGGATAAGAACATACGAATTTGCGTTGATTATCGCAAATTGAATCAGGTCACAAAGTTCGATGCTGAACCGATGCCTTTGTTAGAAGATCTACTGATTAGACTTTCTAATTCTAGATTCTTCACTAAACTTGACTTGTCTAAAGGTTATTGGCAAGTGCCTTTAGCAGAGCATGCCAAACCTCTTACTGATTTTTCTACACCTAGGGGTCTATTTCAATGGAATGTTATGCCTTTTGGTCTCATGAACGCCCCTGCCACTTTCGTTCGCATGATGCGTCGAATTCTGTCACATCGTTCGGATGTCATCGCATACTTAGATGACATCTGTCTCTTCAGTGATACCTGGGAAGATCACTATTTAGGGTTATATGACTTACTGTCCACTCTACGTGAGAATAATTTGACAGCAAAACCTTCTAAAGCTTTTGTTGGTTTTGGTGAAATCTCTTTCCTGGGTCATCGTGTTGGTCATGGTCTCTTGAAGACAGAAGACCACAATACTTCCAAAATACTGAACATCTCTGTTCCTAAAACGAAGAAACAAGTTAGGAGTCTCTTAGGTTTAATTCAATTTTATGGGAGATTTATTCCAAATTTATCTTCGATCATGGCACCTCTCTCAACATTGTTGAAGAAAGGTTCGCCTAATCTGGTCCGTTGGTCTGAAGAATGCCAATCTTCACTAGACCAAATCAAGAATATATTTTCTTCTCCTCCCATCTTAAGATTACCTACTCTTGATAGGACTTTTGTTCTTCGGAGTGATGCTTCATCCACTGGGATTGGAGCAGCACTGATGCAAGAATATGCAAATACTCTGCATCCTGTTATGTACATTTCTAGAAAACTAAATGCGGCAGAGAGGAACTACTCGGTTTTAGACCGTGAGTTGTTAGCGATGGTTTGGTCAATTCTAAAACTACAAAGATTCCTCCTGGGCGCACATTTCATTCTAGAGACTGATCAGAAAGCTCTTACAGCTATTCAGACTAAGAATTTGAAGAGTTCGAGATCCACTCGATATGCTATAGCTCTTCAACCTTTTCACTTCACGGTACGAGCTATCCGTGGTGCGGATAATGTGATGGCTGACATTTTGTCTAGATGCCCACATGACTCCAACTAATACTTCTGTCCTATATTCCTATATATTACAGAGTCATAACACACCTATATTACTACAATAGATTAGCACATCTGTACTCACTTTATATGTACACACTATCGTGCTTTGTTATCATCTTCTTCTGTTCGTTTTTTAAGATGATAGAGGAGGACTGAGTGGTTAATATAAGGGCCGTTAGTTTACTAAACAGCCACAATTATTAATAATGTATTGTACCTTATGAAGCATATTAGTTATTAATTAGCATTATATTGCTTGTACTTTCTCAGAATGTCATTGTTGAGCTGAGGACTTACCTTACTAGTATCAAGCATGACGAGTTCTAGATTGTGTACTTACCCTCGGAATACCAGAGCATATGTCCTGGATCGTCATGTAGTTTAACTTTACTATGTACTTATGTCATTACATGTCAAAGAATGTACTATTTAAATTTTCCTATCAGATTTGTACATCCATTTTTAAAGACAATATTAGAGTATGCTGTTTAATGATGATTATGGTAACTTGCATACGTATATTGTGTTTACATGCTAACGTGATGTGTGTTGGTGACACCTCCCCGATCTGAATATTTTTTGAGACATATTTATTTTTCTGTTGAGGTATATCCTCACCAGACACTCTATATTTAGCCTCATGTTAGGCAATTTAATTAATTATCAGCGCATAATTCGTGCGTTTTGAGCCGCTTATCGCATGCTCTTTGATATTTAAAAAAAAAAAATATGTTCCACATTTTTTTTATCGGGAGGAGGTGGTGATATGTTGCGTGAGAAATTCTCGCAACATCGTTTTATTACAATATCTATTTTATAACGCAAGGGCAACAACTGCTTGAAATTTATAGTCACTTTTTTCGGTAAGCATTTGTCTTCTCGCGTTGGTATTGAATGCAGTTAAGTTTTGAGCTGTGGTCATTTTGCGCTGGACTGCGCATGACTGGTCTTGCTTCTTGGTCGATCGATTTCCGCCCACTAGGGGAGTGAGCGATTTGAATGGCGAGAAAGATGCCTCGCTGAAAGAGGATCTCCGCTATTTTTTGTTCTGTCAGGAATGTGAAAGTCCTCTTATGGATATTTCGTTTATTCGAGATAATACCTCTAGTCTATTTGCACATGCCGGGAGGCATAATATTTCTGTGTATTTCCTGAAGGCAAGGTAAATTGACTTTCCATTAACTCTATCGATTTTTGGTCGTGAGCGATTTCGATTCATAGCCTGTCTTCGAAAGTCGTCGTCACGAGATGTTTTCCCAGCTCACATGTCGCTGTATTGTACTGCATCGGTTGATGCATGTCCCAAGGACCATTACTTGCTACTTTGTTAAATGAACTAGGCTTGGAAAACCTTTGTTAACTAGAGGATATTTTTGAGGACATTATTTATACTTCGGCAGACGTGTCTGTCTTGCTGAAGTCAGATTAAGGAGAGTGAACTGATCTCATACATCTGGTTACCTTCTGGCTAAGATAGAAAGGGATGGAGAATTTTCCCGACTACATTACAGCCTTATAATGTATTGACATGTCTGTGAATCACCTTTATTATTATGCTGTCTACCGTCCATTGCTATACTGACATTGTTGCTGTGATAATGACTGTCTGATGTACCTACATATTCGCGTATATATTTTGTCACTGTGGCGTCCACAATAAATGATACAGAAAAACGTCTAGCTGTTACAAGCATCATTGACTTTATACGTCGTGAGTTTACTGACGTCCTATGTGGATTGCCCTGTTATTTTGTATGAACATTGTTTGACTGAACACATCTGCACACTACACAAAACCAGACATGCGGATACCATCCATCATCATATGGCATCACGCATCAACATCGTTCAGATATTATTACATATATCGACGATATATGTTTGTTTCATGAGTCATGGGAGGATCACATGATGGGGTTATCTTCCCTATTTCAGTGTCTAAGGCAGCATAATTTAACGGCACGGCCGAGTAAAGTTTGCATAGATTTTAAAGAGTTAACCCTCTATTGGGCCATTTATGAAATAGTTGGAAAAAAAATTCTTGGAGTGGTTTTTGTGGCTGTCCCATGTCTGAAAAGTGGTGTGAAGGTTAATTTTGGGCAAAAAAATGTTTAGTTAGTGTTTTATGGGTATGTTGCCAATTGGCAACAAATCACCATTAAGGTTGGGAACATTTATTGTTGCCATTTGGCAACATATATCTTTTAACTATGTTTTTATGTCTAACAACATCTATTTCACCTTTTTTTACTCCCTACCTACATTTAATATTTAAACAGTAAATAGCAGACAACAAAATTTGTGAAACTTCATGAAGTTAAGTGTAATTTATACAGAAAATGCCACACATACAATGAAACATATAGTTACTGAAAAAAAAAAAAAATCTTCTGTCTCGTGACTCAATCACAGCTCCACACTCATGTTTCATGAAATACTTTGAAACAGTTTGAATGTTTATTGAGGCACAAGTGTAGGTTACACTTCTCACAGACAGTTCTGGAGTACCCCTTGCATCCAGGAAGTTTGCATCTCCCTTTGTTGGTGACGGAATTGGGGCTGTGGCCAACATTGTCAGTTATGACATGAAAAGGAGGTACATTTGCTGTTTGCACTCTCTTCTTTTTAGCCACCAGCTGTGTCTCAGTGCTTCCTGATGGCCTTCCCCTTTTATTATTTTCACTTTTTCCTGCTTTTAGGAGACACAAAGCAATCTGCAACTTGAAATCAACTAATGGTAGTCTGTCCTTTTTTTCCATACCATCCTTACACACATCTGAACAATAAGTTAGCCAAGCTTGCACCACAGAAACATCCAGGAAATGAAACAATATTCTGTGGTACCATTTCTTGGATCTAATAGGTATACGATAGAGTGCCAGCAAGGAGTCCAGCAAATCTACCCCTCCCATGAACATGTTATATTCTTTCACAGCTGCAGGGCAAGAAATGTGTATTTCCTTCTTGGCTTTTCTGTCCCATCTTCTGACTACACATTCTGGTTCAACTGCTGCATAGGTGCTTAGCAGTGTGACTGCTTTATTGTCATACCATTTGATAGCTTTCAATGTGGCTCCGTTTGTTGCTGCAGTACAAACAACAGATGACCCTCTTCCTTTCGTTTTCAGTTCCTTATCGGAACACAGATTACACCCTTTCAGCCGGTTTGCGCGGACAGTGCCAAGACATGCAATGCCTTGTTTCCAGAGGCATGCCTGCAATGCTGGCGAATTAAACCAGTTGTCAAAATATACTTTATGCCACACATTTTTAGGGATACGTTGAAGAAGTCTCAGCACGATATTAGCTGATGCTCCTAAATCAGGTTGGCCAGGACACACGTCAATTTTTCCAGTGTAAATTTCAAAATCATGAATCAAACCAGAAATGCTTGAACAAACGAAGACTTTATAGCCCCACTTTTTGGGTTTCTTTGGGTTGTACTGACGCAGAGATGATTGACCTTTGAATGGGATAACTTGCTCATCAATGCTCAGCCTTTCTGCTGGTTTGATTGAATTGAATTTCACTTTCAGAGCGTCAACTAAAGGTCTTAATTTGAACAATTTGTCGCCTTCATTGTCTTGCTGCTTGTTGTTGTCATTGCAGTGAATGTTACTTTTGATTTCTTTAAACCTCTTGTTCGTCATAGTATCAGCAACAAGTCCATAGCGCGTTGTAGAGTCCCAGTACAATTTACAACTGGGCATTCTAACAATACTCATCATAAACGCAATTCCAAAAAACTGTTCCAGTTCTGGCTGGCTCAATCTGAGAGGCTTCATGATGTTTTTCTGGATGCTGTACTTGTTTGATTCAGTGACCATATGTGCCATTGTATCATCATCAATGAATCTGCGGAAGTATTCTATTGGTTCTGAGGTAACTGATACGTGTGCCGAATCACCAGAGAAGGGCGGAGCTTCAGAAGATACATCTGAGGCTTCACGGTGTCTCCATAGCATCCGACGACGATCAAAGGTTACATCTGTGTCCTCCAGCTCTGATGCAGATGATTCTGAAAAAAAAGAAAACAAAGATATTAATTATCTGGCAACATAAACAATCATTTATTGGTATACTGGTGTACATGTTATTATTCTGATAATAGTAATAATGATAAAAATTATTCTAATCCACATTATGGTATAAAGCGTTCCACAAGTAAGTCTCCGTCAGCCGATATTTAGTACCTGATGGACTAGGCTGAAACTGTACATAGGTTGTACACTGATGGACAAGGCTACAACTGCAGTCTGAAATAAAGTGGCCACATAAAAAAAAAACATCAATTAAATTCAACAAACCTGAATCGGTTGTGTCCGAGGAAGGGCCGGGTTGCCACTTGTTATCCAGGATGTCTTCAGCCTCACTGTCTGACAGCTCACTATCGCTAGAAGCCTCAGGTATTGGTCTATAGATTGTAGTCTTTTGGCTGTAAAACTTTTGAGGATCCATTGTGTTTAACTGTAAAAAAAAAATAAAAAAAAATGACAACATATACATTTTGTAATTCAAAAGTTTTTCATCACAAAATTGTTTAATCTCATCTGATGATACATTATGTTTTGTGATTACTGGCAATTTTAGTGGTTATCATGTGTAGTTTAGTTCTAAAAGTCAAGTCTAGATGAAGTAAATATGTTTTATTCATTTACAATATTATTAGTAATTTATACTGGTAATTCTACTATTTACATTGACCTTTTTAGGATACATAAAATTGCAAATAACAACTTTTTTTTAAATGATGAAGTTTAATCAATTATAATGAGAATAAAATACTAATGTTGTTGATTACAGAGAAATACAACATTAAATATCATTTATTAGGTAAAAAGCAACTGTTGCCAATTGGCAACATGAAGTGGTTTTTATTCCTTAATCGACTTTTGTTGCCAAATGGCAACATACCTAAAATGTAAAATAAGAGTAACTTATTTTATTTATTTATAACTATTAAAGCATTTGTTACAAAGATAAGTGGTTTAAGTTACTCAACATATTTTTTATACACCGTTTTCATAAGGAATTTTAAAAAATAATGTGAAGTAAACTCACCTCTCAATTCGATCTTGCAAACCAGCTACCATGCCTTGACAAAAGAGTGCGTGAAAAAAAAGTATTTCTCCGACAAATGAGTTACCCGGTAATTTAAAGTTGGGAATGTTTCTAGAACACAATAAAACAAAAAAATAATTAATTTGAACGCCGGATAGTGAAATAGATGACTTTAAACGGTATGTTGCCAAATGGCAACAAGGCCCAATAGAAGGTTAACTTTCTTAGGACATACTGTAGGTCATAATCACCTGAAACCGGAAGATGTGACAGTCACAAAGATTTTACAGTTGCAGACACCTAAAACAAAAAAGCAAGTGAAAAGTCTAATTGGACTTGTGAATTTTTATCACAAGTTCATCCCTCAGTTCTCTTCCATTGCAGCTACACTTACCTCGCTAACGAGTAAGGGGATGCCAAATAGGGTCGTGTGGACACAAGACTGCGAGATAGCCTTATCTAGAATCAAGAGGGTGTTCTCTAGGAAACCCATCTTACTGATGCCAGATTTACGAAAACACTTTGTTTTGCGGACAGATGCATCTTCTGTAGGAATTGGAGCTTGTTTAATACAAGACCACCAGAGTACCTTACATCCAGTGATGTATGTGAGTCGGAAGCTGTTGCCGGCTGAGACTAGGTACTCCACGATTGAAAGGGAGTGCTTGGCAATTGTGTGGGCAGTTTCAAAGTTGTCCCGGTATTTGATAGGTGCACATTTTGTATTACAGACAGACCATCGACCACTCTCATTTTTACAGTCGTCGAAATCGACAAGCTCAAAATTAACTCGTTGGCCTCTCTTACTGCAGCAGTACAAATTTACTGTTTTATCCCTAGAGGGTAAGCTCAACGTTGTAGCTGACACTCTGTCTCATTTGTAGAATGATTGTTTTTTTTCTTGGGTTTTTCCCCGACACGATGTTTAAGTGAGTATGCAAGATATGTGAAGACAAGAGGGATATGAATGTACACTTGGCTCAAAAGCCGGATGTTGGGTGTTGGGAGTGCGCCCAGCCGCCTTCCAAAAGAAGAAAAAAAAACTATGTTTTTTCCCCCGGAAGAGGGGGGGGGGGAAGAGAGTAGATGTCACAGTGTGAGTAACACAGCTGTGGACTGGCGGTGCTCCGCTGGGGGCAGGTACATAATGTCAGTTGGGTGTGAGAGGTGTTTTCATACACTTAACTTAACAACACGAGACTGCGAGGTCAGCAGGTCAGGGGTGAACGCAAGGGGCGTTCTGATTGGGCAGTGAAGAAGAGAGAGGAAAGCGAGCGAGGAGGTTTTGGGGTGATGATGGCCGACTCGTATTGTCGAATGCAAGAGGATACTTAGTTGTGAGAAGATAAGGCATTCGGTTATCTGAGATTTTCATCAATGTGTTACACTTCGCTAACTACATATATTGTTGTGATTTTGTGGTGATAATTATTTGAATACATTAGACAGAGTTGGGAACATTGCTAGTGTTCGTTATTATTTGAATGTGGTCCACTCCACCCCTCTCTCTCTCTCATGTGTAGTATTTCGAGGACTAAGGCATATGTGTATTTAATACAAAATACCCTGTGTCATATATATATATATATATATATATATATATATATATATATATATATATATATATATATATATATATACGGACGGGGACAAGACGATCTCTTTTCTACTCCGTCAGTCCTGATTAAAGTTAAAAGGCACACGGTGACTTTAGCCTATCCTATTGCTCGTCGCTTAGCGAGTACTGTTTTGGCTGAGTTATGCAGCTCTACCTCTCCTGCCCCCGGTCAACGATCAGCGTAAGTGTCAATTATTATTCAATTATCCATACGCACACTTACATAAATATCGCCTGTCGTTAATAGCTATTACATTGTCGGCGTCTGTTTGTAATCGTATGGTATTAAATAATAATCACTTACTATAAATAAACAAAAAGAAATATAACGAGAATTCTATTCTGTCACTATCAGTCGCGCCTAGCATATACTCAGTCAACTAAAACAGTGTCTTCTTGTGAGAGAAAGCGGGTGGTAAAATGAATATTAATCTGAACCTCTGGAATAAAATAGCTACGCGTTATTATTATTTCACTGCTCTTAACAGCTAGAACTCTAAGTGAATTATAATGGTAAAAGCTTTAACACTTTAACACTTAAGCACTAATTTCTATTACCAGAAAATCCTCATGAAAAGATCCTCACGATCGCTTGCTTAGACTATTCCAATAATTCTGAGTGGCGACTGATAGCTGGTTTAGGAAGACACAGTTTATATATCATCATGGTTGCTCTGATCTATAGATGATGCTACTTTTCACACTATAGTGTATAGCAGAGAAACAGAAACATGAGTCCCTCAGATAAAAGTTTACGGTCGGCTTTTCTCTGGCGTTCCTTCTTCTTACTCGTTCGTCCTGAAAAGGAAGTTGGTTGCGTTGTGTCTGTTTACAGCGAAGCTGCAATATCTGCGCCTTTAGGCCGACACATCCGACTTCAGCACGGCATTTTTTGGGACCGGGTTTGCCTTCCCTCTTCGATCCCTACCCTCTCAGACAGACTGCAGTGATGCAGCCTGTTTCCAGGACCACCACGTGGAGGTGGAGTAGGGTCTTGGTCAGCTCTGGTTCGCTGACCCTGACGCAAGCAGTCTAGCTATGGGTCGCTGACTGCATTCTCTGTTGCTGCGTCTTTGGGTCCCCTGTGGCGTTCGACCGCCATCAAAGCTTAAATCCGTGTAACGGGGTTATCGTAGATTCTGCCCGCTTCTGGAGATCAAAGAGTGAACTCCCCTCTGTGTACGAACTTCAAAGGGTACTCGGGGAAATATTTTGCCCGTGAGTCTACTTCACAAGAATCGGTGTTATTCACGTGCGGTCTGTCAGGTATCCGATTATTGACAGATCAGCTCGCGTGAGAAACGCAGGTAAATAAACCTGATTCGATCCCTGTTATGACTGGCAGGTCACGAAAGTTTGTAAACAACTTCATTTGATTATGTTCAGAGAAAAGAGGCGTGGATGAAAAATAAGCCTGAGTGAGTAAGACAGGCAGAAGAATGCGTGGTTTTGCTAGTTAATCATAGAACGCTAACTGGATTATGAAAGCGGTTAGATTACTGAAGGCTATATTTCCATTATACGTCACAGTACTTCCAGGCTTGAAGATGTGAAACCCATTCATATCTCATTTATGGAAATAAAACTACTGTCATCCGTAGCTACCGAGTGATTGCTATCTTCATTTGCATCATTCTCCTCAATGCTCCAATTTCGACTCATAAAGTCTGCTCCTACATTCTCTTTCCGTGGTGTGTATTGTACTTTGAACGAGTACACGCTTAACAATAGAGCCCAACGCATAATTTTGCGTTAAAATCCTTATTAGCTCTTAGGAAAGCTCATGGTCAGTTTGTACTGTAAGTGAAAGTCCATATAAATATTCATGGTGTCACCTAATTCCGTTCACGAGTGCCAAACATTCTCTCTCCACGGTCGAATAGTTCCTTTCTGCTGTATTCAGTTTGCGACTGCTGTAAGCAACTGGAAACAACAGGTTAGGATGTTGGTCATCTGCCTGAAGCAGTGTTAATCCGATTCCCTTTCCGCTGGGGTCAACGCGCAAGACGAAAGGTTTCTTAAGGTCAAGTAACCTTAGAATGGGATATTTGGACAGCCGTGCCTTCAGAGTGACGTAAGCGCTTTCACACTCTGCGGTCCAAACAACCTTATCGTGTTTTCCCTTTCGCGTGAGGTAAGTGAGTGGTGCTTTAAGGCAATTGAAGTTTTTGATAAACGTTTGGTAATATGCGCAAAGTGAAAGTTAAGAACGTGTGTCTCTCTTTGTTTTTGGCCTCGTTGCTGAACGTATTTCCTCGATGTTATTGGCAACGGTCCACATTCAACCTTGAGAAATGGTATGCCCTAGGATGTCAAGCTTTTCAAAGCCGATTAAACATTTGCTAGGTCGGGCGGTCAAACGAGCTTCATTTAGTCTCCTGAGGAGCATAGCGACCGCAGCAATATGTTCTTCGTAGTTATCCGTTGCAATAAGTATATCGTCCATGAAATTGTGTATGTTTGGACTTTGCAAGGGTTCCAAAAGCTTTCTCATCATTCTGGTGAAGACTCCTGGTGCGTTGTGTAAACCGAAAGGCATAACATTGAAAGTATAATGTCCTTCACTTGTGCTAAAGGATAACAGGGGTTTAATTTCCTCCTCGTCTGGCATTTGGTAATAACCTTTACTCAGGTCAATCTTGGAGAAAATGTTTGCCTTGCTTAGCTTGGTAAACAGTTCTGAGACGCTGGGGAGTGGTTCGGGTTGAAATTCTGTTACTGTGTTAAGTTATCGGTAGTCGATACACAGCCGACCTTCCTTATTCGGTTTCTGTAACAGTACGACACTTGAGCTATAGGGAGATGTAGACTCGCTAATAATCCCAGCTTGTAGGAATTGGTCTATTTCTCCACGTAACATGTCTGCTTTCGCATACGGGATCGGAAAAACTCTGGTTCGTACAGGTGTCTCGTTTGTCAGCTTCATGTCAAACTCTACGAGATGTGTACGACCAGGTATGTCCGTTAAGACTGCTAAACACTGTTTCAGTAACGCCTTAGTTTCTGTCTGTTGTGCTTCTGAGAGAGTGTCGCCGAATTTAACATCATTGAATGACTTCGTTTGTTGTAGTGGGTCTTCCATGCAACTATCGTCATCTTCCTCATCTTTGGTTGCTATAACGACCTCCAAGAAGTGTTCGGGGGAAGGCTCCGGTCTTTCCAAATATTTCTTTAACAGATTTATATGGTAGACTTTTTCCTTACCTTTTATAGAGATCTTGTAGTTCGTTCTCGAGATCTTTTTTAAGGACGGTAAACGGCCCTTGCCATCGGATACAAAGTTTGTTGTTTCTGGTAGGAAGTAGCAACAAAACGTTCTCTTCTGGTTGCAATTCTCTCTTTTTCGCTGCTTTGATGACGATAGTTGCATGCTTCAAGCGTGCGCACTTAAGGTTGGTTGTTGCTAGGGCCCATCCTAGTTTTAGCCGTTCCTTTAACTCAGATACATACCTAAATACTGAGACAACTGTCTCATCAGCCTTCTGGTCTGTCAGTGACCGTAGTAAGGCTTCCAGCGGGCCCTTAATACGTCTGCCGAATAAATGTGTTGCTGACGGTAGCCCTGTAGAGGCCTGGGGGACTTCCCTATAGGCGAATAAGGCTGCAAGAATGAAAAGGTCTCAATCTTCAGGTTTCTCCTGTCCCAGCTTACGTAAGATCGTTGTGAGGCTGCCGTTGACACGGTCTACTAACCCACTTCCGACCGGATAGTAGGGGCTGATGAAGATGTACTGGTCCCTCAAGATCTTAAAAATCTCCATTAACAGGCTACGGTACTGGGATCCGTTATCCGTCAAAACTTGTTGAGGGAATCCCAACCATGTAAATATCTGCACTAGGGCTTCTGTGACATGCTTGGAATCCGTGCATGTTAGCGGGATAGCTTCGGTCCACATGGTGCAGGCGTCGACTAATGTCAGGATAAACATGTTCCTTCTTTTAATTCTTTCAAGGGGTCCTATGATGTCGACTGCAACCCGTTCAAATAGAGTCCCCACTATTGGCATTTCTCCCATAGGAACTGGGAGTGTCCAATGCTTGGGTGCAACAAGTTGGCACTTGGCGCAGGATTTAACATATCCGATGATGTCAGTGGTCATTCCTGGCCACCAATAGTGAGTAGATATTTGCTGTATAGTGGCGTTTTGTCCCATATGTCCGTTAAAGGGAAGAGAGTGTCCCATTTCTAAGATTTGTTCTCTGTACTGCGTTGGTACTAGGAGCTGATTATGTCCCTGTTCAGGGTCGCCCGTTCTTCGATACAGCACTCCATCCTTAGAAAATATGTCTCCACTGTGTCTGGCATCCTTTGCCATGGGCAGTTTCTTGAAGCAGTGCTCCAAGTTAGGGTCCTTTTGTTGCGCCTCTTTCAGTTCCGTAGGTAACATGTTGACTACATTTTCTACATTGGAAGATCTGGAATATGCAGATGACATTGCACTGCTGGCACATTCACATCAACACATCCAGGAAAAAACGGATAGACTTAATAAATTTAGCCAGCAGGTGGGCTTGAACATCAATTTAAAGAAGTCTGAGGTCATGACGCTCAATGTTAGCAACCCTGAGCCCATATCAGTAAGGAATCAGCAACTGGTACAGACAGATACCTTCACATACCTAGGAAGCATAGTAACACCAGACGGTGGGGCAGGCAAAGACATCAAAATCAGAATGAATAAGGCAAGAACAGCCTTCTTTAGCCTAAATAACACCTGGAAGTCCTCCCAATACAGCACAAGCACAAAATTAAGATTATACCAGAGTTGCGTGCTTTCTGTGCTTCTCTATGGTGCGGAATGCTGGAGAGTCACAGAGAAGGAAATGTCAAAATTGTCCTCTTTTCACACAACATGCCTAAGAAAAATTCACCGAATCTTTTGGCCGAATACCATCACCAACCAAGATCTGCTTACTCGTAGCAAGCAAGAGGACATGCACACCATCATAGCTGGCAGACGCTGGAGCTGGGTTGGTCATGTCCTCAGAAGAGACCCCGATGCCATCACAAGAACAGCTATGCTTTGGACCCCTGAAGGAAAGCGAAAGAGAGGCCGACCAAAAACCACTTGGCGGAGGACTGTGGAGGCTGAGATGCAAAGAATGAACCAGAGTTGGGGCACTGTACGAAGGATGGCCACCGACCGTGCAAAGTGGAATCAATTTGTTGTTGCCCTACAAGACGCCACTAGGCGTGATGGCCACTGACTGCTTTGACGGTCGGTGGTTAAGGATCGAAGAAGAGGTAACATGTTAGGTGCAGGCTCCCGTTCCTTTTTGGTTTGCCCTCTTATAGTTACTGCTGCCACAATCGGCTCTTTCTGTCTCCCTATAAACATATATCTACAACCAAGTATGACTGGGTAGATCGGATCCTCCATTATAGCGGCTTTAATAACACCACGGACGAAATCCGAGTGTTTCTCCACCAGTGCGACTGGAAGCGTTATGGGTGCATCTCCTTTAAAAACTCCACATAATTTGACGGTTTCTTCCATTTCTTGACCTGGTTTGACTAAATGCCTCGCGACAATACAATCAAAGCTCAAACCTGTATCAAACAAACAATAAGGGGAAATCCCGTTCAATATAACAGTTCCTCGCGTAGAACGCTTCTCATTCTCCGATTGAGAATCACTGTCCTTACTATTCCGTTGCGAGGCTGTTTGTAAACAACCGATCCGGCTAGAACCGGTTTGCTTTCCCTGATCAGCTATCCATGGCGCAGGGGTTTTCCCTTTGTCGTTTCCTTTCTGGCCTGGTTGCCAAGTGAGACGCTGGGGCTGATCACGGGTGTCGGTGGGGTATCGGGTTTTGTAGAATCTCGATTTTCCTTGAAAAGGGGTCTGGGGTACAGCTTTTTTGAGTTTTGGTGGGAAAATGATTGGGAAGACTGTTCTAGGTTATTTTTGCGAGAAGGCTCATCTGTAGGTTTGCGTTTTAAGCATGGCAGCTAGGCTAGTGCGTTTGCATAACGCTCATACTTACTCAAGATGTCTACCAGCTTTACAGCTTCCTGTTCAGCAAGAAATCTACGGGTTTCGTTTGACAAAGTGCTTTTGATCTGTTCGGTTAGAATAAGCTCTTCTAACCCTTCAAAAGTGCAAGGAAGTTCTGAAAGCTCCAAACACTTAGTCAAATATCCCTTTAGACGAGAAGAGAACTGAGCATAATTCTCGGGTCCCTCCTTCCTGCTGTTTCGGAAAAGTTGCAACAATTTGCGAGCGTTTATTTCGAATCGCTCAAGAAAAGCTTTCTTAAGCATGTCGCAATTGTTTTGATTGCTGCTTCCCAGTTTCACATTCGCATCATACGCATTGCCTTTTAAGGCATGGGAAAGCGTCAAGCACCATCGCGAACTTTCTAAACCGTACAGTGTTGCCATTCTCTCAAATTTTTCTAGATAAGTATAAATTTTCTCATTGGGGCTTGGGAAGGATTCTAGGGCAAAAGACATAGCAGCTAATTGGGGAGACTGGTTATTGGAGTGATCATTTAAGAGTGACTGCGGTGATGACGACTCTCCGTTGCTGGAGCTAGATACTGCAATATGACTTTAGACCTCTAAAGTCTTAAGCGCCAATTCGTGCTGACATCTTTGGTCATTCTCTCTTTCCTCCTGTTCTCTCTCTCTCTCTCTCTCTCTCTCTCTCTCTGTGTGTGTCTTTCCTCATGTTGTCTCTCCTTCTCTCGTTCCATTTCTCTGCGAGTTTCAATTTCCGCCTCAATTTTCTTACTTTCCGATTGGTTCACAAAAGCTAGCAATTCTTCTCCTTGTAATCCTACTTCCCTTGCTGCCTCTCTTAGCATTTTTCTAAGTTTTGCACGCTCAGCCATGGCAAATAACTGACTGCGATTTACCCGAGAAAAAACGAAGAAAAGGATACAATGCTCTCTAACGAATTAAGGGAATACAAAAAATAAAATTCCTGTTTTTACTGTGTTTCCTCCTCCCTGTTACTCAGTTGTCTAATCTATCGCTGCTGTTAACTGGCAAAAAGGCTCATAACGCTGACGACTTAAACCATAGAGATGGTAGATCAGGCTAAACTGTAAATCTACTATTACTACTGTGGAAAAAATAATTTAAATTAAGGGAAAAAAATTCCTTATTTTAATCCTCCACATTAGCCCACACCTGGAGACAGTCTGGAGCTAGGAAGGCGATTAACTTGGCGACTGCCCAATGCACTTCCTTTGCTATGCTCAGGCCCCACTGCTCCAATAAAATTTGTGATTGTTAAACAATCACGCGTACCAGCGGTCTTTTTGTACAAAAACAATTATATCAACAAAGATCACCCTCAAAATCAAATTGTATGTAAACTCTAAGATGCTGTGGATAGAAACAAATTTCTAATTTGTGTGGTCAGAACCCAGTAAATAAGAACTATATCTACGGGATAATTATTATTACTTTTCTTAACTCACAACACAAGACGCACAACACAACCTATCTAGAGTTAGACTAAGATACAATAACAGACGTTAGTCATTTATCTAGACTTAGATCAAATCCTAGATACGAGCACCCATTCTGTGGTATAGTTAGGTTTGAGAGTTATTTATGGTCCCGTCTGAGTAGAGTGGATGGTGATAAGTACGTGAGAAAAAGGCGTGAGAAATATATTTTACGGGTGAATAGCTTAAGGAGAAGATATGTCTCTGGAATGAACAAGTTTCTCTAGTCCAGCCTATCTATACGACTATAATTTAGTACAAGACAATCTTTCCCTCCTCATATATGTAAATATAAGTTTAACTATACACACACAGCTATGTGACAACAAGGCACACAAACGTGAAAAAAATATGGTTAATTGGGTATGGGTCTGATCAACACACAAAGTTCAGTATCTTTTGTTGTTTATTATCATTAAACTTGACAACACCAAATATCTAAAGAACGATCAAATAAAATCAGATTTATATACATAGGAAATAACTGAATAAATGTGCCTTAACCTCTCTTGAGAAAAGAACCCAAAAAGTTAATAACCCAAAGGTCAAAGGTTAGCACTATGTTACAGAATATACAGTAAAGAAACAAGTTCCTACTAAATGCAACGCAGTAAAGTAAACAATTTTAAGCTAAATCAAGGATGATATAATTCCTGTAACAAAGATAATTATTCACTCTGTCATACTCTCTCTGTTATACAGTGTCCACTTAATCACGCTTACCTATTCTTGGCGATATCCATTTAGAATTACAATGGTACCTGTATATTCAAAATGGCAGGTGTATTTCCCAAATTGGCCACCGTTCATCCTCTAACAAATAAGATTAATGAGGGGACGCTAAATTTGGTGGTTTATTCCTGGAGGAACAAATGTCACCTCGAACAGTTAGTGTAGAAAACCGAGATCTTGAGGTTCATAGTAAACAGAGGAAAATACTTCCAATATTGGGGAACATCTGGTTGCTAAAAACTATTACAATTGATAAATGATGGTAATCCTTTCGGCTGGCTCTATGGTGAGGGCCGATTCTGAAACGGCGTAAATTCTTGATGATACATTTGAATACGACTGTCAGTCGTCAGATAACATTATTGTTCTGTACAACCCCAGTGGGCAGATAAAATTGAAAAAAATATTGCTGGCCTTTATCTTCTTTGATCCTTAGCAGCCGACCGTCAAAGCAGTCAGTGGCCATCACGCATGGTGGCGTC
This sequence comes from Oreohelix idahoensis, assembly GCA_024509875.1. NCBI lineage: Eukaryota > Metazoa > Mollusca > Gastropoda > Stylommatophora > Oreohelicidae > Oreohelix > Oreohelix idahoensis. The sequence continues at coordinate 267,827 of JAMPIV010008840.1, forward strand.
CTGTTGGATCAAGAACAAATTGATTCCACTTTGCTTGGTCGGTGGCCATCCTACGTACAGTGCCCCAACTCTGGTTCATTCTTTGCATCTCAGCCTCCACAGTCCTCCGCCAAGTTGTTTTTGGTCGGCCTCTCTTTCGTTTTACCTCAGGGGTCCATAGCATAGCTGTTCTTGTGATGGCATCGGGGTCTCTTCTGAGGACATGGCCAACCCAACTCCAGCATCTGCCAGCTATGATGGCGTGCATATCCTCTTGCTTGCTCCGAGTAAGCAGATCTTAGTTGGTGATGGTATTCGGCCAAAACATTCGGTGAATTTTTCTTAGGCATGTTGTGTGAAAAGAGGACAATTTCGACTTTATAAGTCCAGTTAAATTTACCAGTTAAAATGTTTCTTTGTCTCTCTGGCCAATCCTGTTCACAAATGAACTTGCGGACGCACAAGCCAAGAAAAATACAACATTAACCAATTAGTAAATAATGAAAAAGACCATTGGACGCCCTTTGATCAAGTCTGCGAGAAATAAAGAAAACATTTATGTGAAAATGTTACTATTATATATATATATATATATATATATATATATATATATATATATATATATATATATATATATATATATATATATATATATATATATATATATATATATATATACACGGATGGGGACAAGACGATGTCTTTTCCACTCCGTCAGTCCTGATTAAAGTTAAAAGGCACACGGTGACTTTAGCCTATCCTATTGCGCGTCGCTTAGCGAATGCTGGTTTGGCTGAGTTATGCAGCTCTACACCTCCTGCTCCCGGTCAACGATCATCGTACAATGTCAATTACACTGGACAACAGCCAAAATGTATCCGAGACAAAAGTAGCTATTTTAAACTAATTTTGACATGCTGATCACGAATATGAACTTAAAAATCGCGAATTCGCTCTAGTTTTCAACATCCTTGGAAGGGGGGGGGGGGGGGTTGGGTTTAGGAAGCTGATGGCTTCACCTTCTCGACGCGAATGACCCAGTCCTTCTCTTTTCTGTAGCCTTGGCGCATGATTCCCCACGAGACGGATAGCCTTGAGCGCCAATTGGATGACGCAATCTGTAGCAGTCATTGCAACCATATTTCCTCCTTGTCATCATTTGCGTTGTAGATTCTGTGAGTGCAGATGTGTCGTTCAAGATGCCTCGTGAATGTGTGAACAGTGCGGAATATTTTTGCTATATTTGCGGACAAATAACTTTGCTATTACAAAGGCGACTCATTACACCGATGATAAAGAAAGCTTACAGACTTTATTTTCGTTGTGAGATCGGTGACCAGGACCGGTATTGGGCCCCCCACATATGTTGTCAATCCTGTGCAACGAATCTGCGCTGCTGGTTGAATTAAAAAGGACGATCGATGCGTTTTGCAGTTCCAACGGTGTGGAGGGAACGGACATCTTAATGATTGTTACTTTTGCATGACTCCTCCAATTGGACATGGTATTTCTAAGAAGAAAAAGCGGCCTGAGACCTATCCGAATATTCCCTCTGCTATGCAGCCAGTGCCTCACGGGGAAGGACTTCCTGTTCCGGACCCACCAGAATCTTATACTCTGGATGATGAAGAAGATAATAAGGCCAGTGGACATCCGTCACCAGTGAAAGCATCTATATCAAGAGATCCTGATTTCGTGCCTATTGAGGAGTGTGCCCAGCCATATAAAATTACCCAGAGTGAATTGAATGACCTAGTGAGAAATCTGGAATTGCCAAAAAATAATGCAGAGCTGTTGGGGTCCAGACTGCAGCAATGAAATCTTCTAGAAGAGAATGTGTATGTGTCTGTGTTTCGTGCACGGCAAAACGATCTGCTTCCATATTTCAAAATGACAGATAACCTCATTGCTTGCGTTGATATAGTGGGTCTGATTGCAGCGCTACACATCAACTACAAAGACGACGATTGGAGGCTGTTCATTGATTCGTCCAAGTTGAGCTTAAAAAGTGTGCTGCTCCATAATGGTAACGTTTTACCATCTGTTCCACTCGGGTATGCAGTCCACATGAAAGAAACGTACAACAACATGAAGCAACTGTTACACACCATCAGCTATGACAAGTATAAGTGGCAGATTTGTGGTGAACTGAAGGTCATTGCCATCTTGATGGGGCTACAGCAGGGTTACACAAAGTTTTGATGTTTCCTCTGTCTGTGGGACAGCCGTGCCAGGACTTCCTACTACAAGAAAAGGATTAGCCCCAACGACAATCACTTGAACCGGGGAAAAAGAATGTACTTAACGAACCACTTGTAGAATCCCACAAGATCTTGCTCCCTCCTCTCCACATCAAACTTGGACTAATGAAGAATTGTGTAAAGGCCATAGATCGAAATGGGGCAGGATTTTTATACCTTCGTGATAAATGTCCAAGACTTAGTGAGGCCAAAATCAAGGAAAGTGTATTAGTCGGTCCACAGATATGTCAGCTCTTCCGAGATCAGCGTTTTGATGATATCGTCACAGGTGATGAAAAGTTAGCTTGGAATGCTTTCCAGCAAGTGGTCACAAACTGTCTAGGAAACAATAAGGCTGACAATTACCAGGAGCTTGTAGAAACCCTCTTGCACCGCTACGAGAGACTAGGGTGCAACATGTCTTTGAAATTACACTCTTTACACTCTCATCTGGATTTCTTTCCTGCTAACTGCGATGCTGTCAGTGACGAGCATGGGGAACGATTTCATCAGGACATTACTACCCTCGAAAAAAAAGGTCCCACGGGAAATAGAATGCAGCAATGCTAGCAGACTATTGTTGGACCCTTGTGAGAGATGCTCCAGAAACTCATTACAGGCGACAGGCAAAAAGGCGTCGCTGTGAATCATTTCCGCTATGAGCATTATTATCATATGGTATGTATATGCAAATGTGTAAAACTAGTTTTTTAGATATTTAAAAAACTAAAGCTAATCTGGTGTTTTAACGGCCATTTTCATATTCAGCAGCCCAAACAACATAAAGGTAACTTGGTTTAATCTCAGATACACACAAAAAGTCAAAATTTGTTGTCCAGTGTTATTATTCAATTATCCAAACGCACACTTACATAAATATCGCCTGTCGGTAATAGCTATTACATTGTCGGCGTCTGTTTGTAATCGTATGGTATTAAATAATAGTCACTTACTATAAATAGATAAAATTAAATATAACGTGAATTCTATTCTGTCACTATCAGTCGCGCCTAGCATATACTCAATCAACTGAAACCGACTCTTATTGTGTGAGAAAGCGGGTGGTAAAATGAACATTAAACTGAACCTCTGGTATAAAATAGCTACGCGTTATTATTATTTCACGGCTCTTAACAGCTAGAACTCTAAGTGAATTATGATGGTAAAAGCTTTACCACTTTAACACTTAAGCACTAATTTCTGTTACCAGAAAATCCTCATGAAAAGATCCCCACGAATGCTATTTAGCAAAATGGTTCTAGCTACTGCATGCTTAGACTATTCCAAAAATTCTGAGTGACGACTGATAGCTGGTTTAGGAAGACACCGTTTATATATCATTATGGTTGCTCTGATCTATAGATGATGCTACTTTTCACACTAAAGTGTATAGCAGAGAAACAGAAACATGAGTCCCCCAGATACAAGTTTACGGTCGGCTTTTCCCTGGCGTTCGACAGCCATCAAAGCTTAAATCCGTATAACGGGGTTCTCGTAGATTTTGCCCGCTTCTGGAGATCAAAGAGTGAACTCCCCTCTGTGTACGAACTTCAAAGGGTACTCGGGGAAAGATTTTTGCCCGTGAGTCTACTTCACAAGGACCGGTTTTATTCACGTGCGGTCTGTCAGGTATCCGATGATTGACAGATCAGCTCGCGTGAGAAACTCATGTAAATAAACCTGATTCGCTCCCTGTTATGACTGGCAGGTCACGAAAGTTTGTAAGGAACTTCGTTTGATTATGTTCAGAGAAAAGGGGTGTGGATGAAAAATAAGCTTGAGTGAGTAAGACAGGCAGAAAAATGAATGGTTTTGCTAGCCAATTATAGAACGCTAACTGGATTGCGAAGGCTGTTAGATTACTGAAGGCTATATTTCCATTATACGTCACAGTTTTGTTCCTCTAATCTTAAACGTCCAGTGTATGAACTGACAGACGGAGAAGGAGGGAGCGTAAACATATGCACACATAGTACTATCCGATACATATTCACCATCACCGAACACCATCACCAATCTTGAACTGCTGACTCGGGGCAACCAAGAAGATTTGCACGCCATCATAGAGGGAAGACGCTGGAAATGGGTTGGTCACATCCTCAGAAGAAACCTTGACAATATGACCAGAACTGCCATGCTATGGACTCTAGAATGAAAGCGAAAGATACGTCGGCCGAAAGCAACCTGGCAGAGAACACTAGAGGCAGAGACACAAAGCATGAACCAGAGCTGAGGCACCCCACGAAGTATGGCTGCCGACCGAGCAGTGTGGAGACAGTCTGTTGCTACATTAAGAGACGCCAACAGACGAAATCAGTCAGCGGCCAAGAAACAAAGAAGAAAAAGATTACCCGTCTGCTTCCTTCGGAGCACATTCTTTCAACGAATTCACGAAAAACCTTCCTGTCCTGTGCTGTCCATGCAATCTCTTTTCATTAAAAAAAAGTCAATTTCGTGTTTGTCTCCTATTCCCTTTTTCCTGTGTTTTTTTCTGTAACTCCTTTCTCTCTTACACTGGGAATTTCAGAACAATGACTACACTGTAATACGATTAGCTGCTTTCCTCATGTGTGTTTTATCCAACGCCAGTGTTTTATCCTTATCTCTTGGTCTTCTAGTATTCTGCCTGGCTCTTTCCATCAGCTCCGCAATGGTGATCTTCTCATGCGTTTTCAATGCTACTTTTATGCACAGGCATCCATTTATGAAAGTCCATAACTTTCAGGTTGTCCTTTTCTTTCTGTTGTAGTCAGATACATATACACACAAGCAAAGGTATATACTGAACCTGTAGAGGGAGAGATAACACATTCCGAGCGTATGAATAATACAAAACAACAGAAGTCATTAAAAATATACGTTTAGAAGTTATCAGGCCAAGAGGACGACAACCAGGTAGTAATCTGCACACGGCTAGAGACAACAGCTGCAAGATATCACAAGAAAATATTGAGGGTCGAGACAATATCAAACGAAACTTTGATAAAATTAACTATAGTAACGATTCTTCTTGATTCGGAATCCTGTTGTTCTAAAAACCTGACGTGAAAGTAACAGTAGCAATTGTAAGATGGCAACCCCATTTTGGTTTCACGAACACAAGCCTAAATACAGTACAGTCCACCTAAGCGGAATACGCTTAAATAGAATGTCGCTTAAGTAGAAACATTTATGAAGGTCCCGGCAAAATGTCTTATATGGCTCAGTTAAAAATAAATAAATAAACTATAGCTAAGTCGAATTCTGATAACTAGAACTGTTGGATAATTCTAGTTAATTTTTATGTCCCAACTCAAATTTGGACTTGCTTAAGTAGAGGTTCTGCCTTCATCGCCTAAGTTGCAATACTACGTAACCGTACACAATTTTGTTGGTGTACAGGTGATGAAAGGTTAATAAACGTCTGAACATCCGGCTGTACATTACAACGCTAATGTATTACACCAGGAAGAACGTAATCGTTGTGTTGACTCAACGAATACTGGGTTACCTTGGTTTGTAAATATTAAACAAAAACAAGCACGCGACAAGCACACGTAAAGAAGAAAGAAGGAAAGGCTAGACAACGGAAAAATAACAGAAATGTCTGTGAGCCAAGATTGGTGTGAGTGTACATTTTTCATTCTATATTTTTCATTTAGTAACATGTGAACTAATATGTATATATTGCCATGTGAATATTAATATGTGAAAATTTCTAGCGGATGTCCAAGTCATTTGAGGCTGGCAACCTCAGCGTATAGAATGATAATTTCATGAACCACAACTGCAAGGACTGGTGACTGCTTTATTGCTAGTTTCTAAAAGAGAAATAAAAGCATAGGTTGTCCCAAATTCCATAGGGAGCTGGGATCGAATGATGAAAGAAACGATGTACATTCTAATTATAATATTTTGTATTTATAAACCAGTGTAAATGTCTAAAAGGCGGCGGATCAGATATAAGTTAACAATTGCCCTGCCCAATGCAGCATTGTTCTTGGCTTCTTAAATATTGTATGAACACTGCCTTGAGATAGAAGCATCATTACCCTTCTATCTACAACTCTGCCAAGAGTAATCTTGTGTGAAAGTAGATACCTTTAAAGCCTATTTTAGATACTCTTGAGTTTTGGCCACTGTTGGACCACTACTGCAAGGCAGGGGAGGCTATTCTGTGACAGACGCGAGAGGAAGGACTATGGGTAAATATGGGCTTAGGACAGTGAACGAAAATGGAGAATAATCATTAACATCTGTGCTTAAAATTCAACTTGTGACTTTTTACCAGTTCCTCAATTTGTTTATATTCCATGCTGGTAGAAGCTTTAGCTATGCTCATGTTGTTGCTGAAGTTTTTGTGGTTTACAATTTTTTTATTCAAAACAAATTGAGTAACCACGCCCATGTCCAACCCTCCTTTGTCGCTTTTTACGAGTTGCTTGGTAGGGCACAGTTATACCGTTCTTTGCTCCCCTTTCGGGCCCTTGGTCCAAAATTATACCAGGTCTTCTGGAACAGGTCTGGAATAATTGACGTTTTTAACCGCTTTGAACAAAGCGAAAGAGAGGCGGACATAAACAACCTGGCGGAGAACTGTGGAGGCCGAGATGCAAAGAATGAACCAGAGCTGGGGCACTGCACGAAGGATGGCCGCCGACCGAGCAAAGAAGAAGCAGTTCGCTGCTGCCCTACAGTAGCCACCAGGCGTGATGGCCACTGACTGCTTTGACAGTTGGCGGCTAAGGATCAAAGAAGAAGAGGAAGTCTTCTATCAGTTTGATAAGATGTAAGTTGTTATCTATTTCCAAGTCTTCTACGTCATCCCCTCCAGTATTTTTCCTTCTGCACTACCATTCTTCAGAGAGGCTGTTGAGGTCACTAACTATAATGTAATTGTTTTCGTGTCTGAGTCAGAGCTGTCTGTGACAATCTTCGCTTTCTGTTCATTTCTATTTTGCACTGATCAAGCAGATTCGCGTAGGTGATCGTGTCTGTCCACACTTTCAGGTCGTTAGCGTTGTCGATTAGTTCCATTATTGACTGTCTTTCATGTCATATTTTTAAAGTGTCCAGTATTATCTTTGTCTTTAATGTGTCTCGTTGTCTTCTGCACCACAGTAACCTGATAAAAGACGTTATCCCCTGTCCTTATTGTTATTGTTATACAGAATTGACATCATTGCACTCCGGGCAAACCCATAGGTGCTTAGTCTCCATCAGTATATGTCGAAGAGTGTGAATGCTAACTGTTCCTGTAGCTCGCTGGTTGTAAACACGACGGATGCATCCTCTCATACGTCCATCTCTACTAGCCTTATGTTTGGTGCCAAATTCTATCAGTCTTAACCTTGATGATTCATCTATTGCAGTGTCATTCTCTAGCAGGCGACCGTTAATTGTTCTCACTATATCTCCCTTATCCATATCCAGGGTCCCCACTATGGGTGCTCTTGATGCTAGTCTGTCAGCTCTTTCATTACCACATACCCCAGCATGACCAGGACAGTATACCCACACCAGCTCTTGTAGACTGGAAGCTTCTATGAATGTTTTCCATTCATGCCGCAACCAACCACTTTGAACCTTCCGAAGCATGGACTGAGAGTCGGACACAATGATAGCCTTTGTTAATGAAGTTTCAGTTATCCACCTTAAGGCTGCAGTAACAGCCTCGACCCGCATTCTCATGCTGGAAAGTGTTATCTTGAAAGCACTGCTATGTTCGGCGACGATTCTGCCCTGCACCCGAGCAGAGAAGCCCCAACTGGATTTCTCACCACGGATCACAGACCCATCTGTATACACAACTAAAAGAAAAAAAGAAGAAACAAAACAGGTAGTGCCATAACACATACTGCCGTAGAAGAGTGAAGTGTTTGAGACTTCACAATACTAGGGTCAGCTTCGAGAGGTGGGGTGACCAGTTGCTCGCTGCCTTTACCTTCCCTAACCCGAGAGCAGAGTCACGTACCCATTAACATCTTGGTAGACTAGAGCGAGACGCTACGGTGTTTCGAACCTAGTGTTTTAAATTGATCCGACCTTATTACATTTCTAATACTTTTCTGTAATAACTATTTCTTGGCCTGCAGTGACCGTTTTATATATATATATATATATATATATATATATATATATATATATATATATATATATATATATATATATATATATATATATATATATATATATATATTATATATATATATATATATATATATATATATATATATATATATATATATATATATATATATATATATATATATATATATATATATATATATATATATATATATATATATATATATATATATATATATATATATATATATATATATATATATATATATATGTATGTATGTATTGTCACGTAGGGTTTATATTCATTTAATTTCCTACATCTTTTTCCTATTCTTTCACTTAAATTCTCTCTTTTATTATCTCTGTGTTTTCCTTTTTCCTGTATATTTTTCATCCATTCGTTTTGCGAATATTATTTTCATATAAATTCGCAAACTTTACCTGTTTTCCTTTCTCTAAAACTGAGAATCGCGCTAGGACGATATTACGTAGATGTCAGGGCTGCAGGGCGTCAGAAGGCGTGATAAGTCGGTTCGCTGAACATAGGACGTAGCAAATCGTCTACATTCTCACCGAGCGCGCGAGCTTCTTCTCGGCATAAGTCCCGGTGAGGTGTGATACTTTACATCTGCACCGGTCAGTATCCAGACAGTTGTCTGGAAAATCCCAAACTGACACGGCGCTCACCGTGGGCCATGGTCAGCTGTAAGTGTGAAAACTGCCTGCATTGGAGTCAGGCTGTCTGGGATTTGGAACTGACACGCGTACATCGTGGTCAGTAGGTGACAGTTACGACACGCGTTAAGCGGACGTAAATGTTGGGAGTAGGGGAGATAATTTCGCGTGGCGAAATAGTTTGGGCCCTTTGTCTGATTTTAAGATATTGGCCATGTTTGAAACTTTAATTTCATTCTCGCTCATAGACTCCACAGTAGATAGGTCGCTCGAAAACAGAATAGCTGTTAGCGAAGATCTCAGTTTGTTTCGGCAATTTGTCGAACTTCTAGACTTCCAGAAATATTTTCAGCATTTTTATTCTTAAGTTGTGCGACTACCTGTAATTCTGTGGTTGAGGTAATTAATATGATAGATATATAGATTTTGTGAGTGTTAAAGTGTTAAATCGCTTAATTCATTTTAATCTATTTCTTTAGCGCAGAAGAGAAATAAAGTGGTAGGCTATTATATTTTCTAGGGAAGCATTCAGTGGAAAGCAGAAAAAAAATTAAAATTTCTAGCTTATAACGGCAATTGTAGCTATTTATAAATTTAATTTAACTGCTAATACTCAGTCGAGTGTATTTTTCTAAACTAACGTATAAACTCTAGAATCCAGCCTCATGAATGGTGACGGAATACGCACGTGTTCTTAATTTATGAGGATTGCTGATTTTTAAATTATAACTTACGTCACGGGAAGTTTAAATGATAAGCAAAGCTCTCTGCTTGCAAGTTTAAATGTAAGTTTTAACCAGTACAGATTCTGTTTATTATATTATATGTGTTATTTTTCCTCCACACAGTGAAAGTTTTGGGGTGACCCTAACTTTACCAGCACCTAGTAGTAGTTTCCATACTTGTGAAGAAATAGACAGTCCTTATTTTGAACCACGTGGGTTTTCTCAAGTAACACTGATCTGACGGTGCAAGTTAGACAGAAATACTAATATCCCTATAACGGGTTTTCAAAGACTGTAATGATAAATACTGGACCTTGGAGCCAGCACTTAATTTCTTCTAGAAACTCTATATAATTTGCTGCCTGGTGGCGTGAATATTAACAATCATTTCCCGACTAGATTATATCTTGTGGACAAATCTGTGGTGTGACTAAAGTGAATCCTATACTGAGGGAAGGCACCGACCTGACATTCATCATTTTTTTAGAAACCTACGCTATTGACACTGTGCTCTGCTAACTCCCGCGCCTGGAATAATTGTTAGGTGACTTAATCAGACATTTGAACAAATTTGCATACCCAAGTAGTCGTTCCCGGAGACTCCAAGTTAAATACGTCTTTTGGAACTGGGGACTTCTTGGCAGAAGACTGCATTTTTTGAGTCTGTGTGAAAATCTAAAATCAATGTGTTCCAAGAGGCAGCAAGCAAAGTCGTGAGTACAAGTATGAGAAGCCATGGCGGAATGAATGAGTGTACTCTGGTTTGAGTGATAATTTTCACTATTTTATCTTTGACACCCTGTTGCTGTCCTAATTTTTTTTTTCAATCTGCATAATTTGTTGCTAAGGCTAGAGTTCTTGTGTTTTTGTCTTAGGTTAAATCAGATTTTTTTTTTCAAACTCTGTGCATATAATTACGAGATAAAACAAAGAAAAACTCTTAGACTCAAACCCTATGTATCGGTGACTCGGGCGCCATCATCTGTTCTCTTAACGGGGCCGGGCTAAACCTAGAGTTAACACTATAACGGGGCTATCATCCTTGCAACATTTCCTAGATTTTTTATGGCTATGTGTATATGTATTTTCCTTGATGTACTTTCTTTGATGTTGTGAGCCGATTTTTCCTGATATTAAAATCGCTCTTGAACTAAATAATCGTGTTTGGTCAGCTCGTTCAGATAATATATATATCATTGTTATAGTTTTCCCACGTCTGTGTGTTTACCTGTCGTCACGTGTATGTGCGTGCCTGTGAGTGATAGAAATATACGTAATATGTATATTGGTGTAGTCTGTCTGACGCTGTAACAACTGTTGTAGAAGATAGGTGAGAGAGAGAAGAATTCTTTTCGCTTTCAGAGACAGCCACTATATCAAATCTATCATCTCACGTGTGTGGAAATTCTATTACCTTTCACTAACTCTCACTGAGTCTATCACCTATTCAAACCTATTCAGAAGGGACCAAACCTAGTCTTAATTCTCCTATCGGAAATCTACGACAAATGAGGGCTCGTTTCCGGTCTTTGAACTTAGAATAGGAAGACGAGTACGTCAAACGTGGACTCGTCTATCTGGATTTTGAACTTAAGATTCTGTATTCTGATATAGAGTAAGAGTGTGATGTCTTGTGAGTTGTTATATCTTTAAATAATTACCCCCTAGACTAGCGATCTGTTTACGGGCGTGCTGACCACACAAACTAATAAGTTTTTTTTCCACAGCATCTTTGAATAATATACATTTTGGTTACAGGTTGATTTGTCGGGATATATGTTAACTGCTGATTGTAATACTAAATGCTGGTAAAGTGGTGAGTGTATAACATTCACTGGGTACTGAGGCAGAACGGCGTTTGAACTAAGTTAAGGAGTGTGTTTCGGACTTTTCGTCCAGATTAATTCTCTCCCTTACCCGATCTGACTTCAGGGGCGAACTTATAGTGGATTTTTAAAAATTAAGGGATTATTTTTCTCTTTAATGTTTGCAATATTCTTTTGCTTTTCCACTGTAGCAACTTATTTTTCAGAAGTAATCTTAACTACCATTTAGTTGGCGTAGTCGTGTTTTGCATTAAGTGCTTTATTGCCGATAATAGCAGCGATAGTTAGATTTTACTTTGGAGGAGGTATCCCAGGGTTAAGGATATCATCTTTTGATTTTTGGTAATTTTTTTTTCTCGTAAGTGGTAGGAACCAGGTTATTCTTTTTCCTATTTTCTATCTCCACGTGTCTCAGTCACTGACATAATATGGCCGAGAGGGCAAAGCTTAGACAACTTCTCAGGGACGAAGCGAGAGAGGAGGGACTGGAAGGAGAGGAAGCGAAAGCTTTTGTCAGAGACGAACTGGAGACATATGATGCGGAGAGGAAAGCAGCTGAAGCTTTGCAGCAGAAGAAAATGGACGAGGAAATGGAAATTCGCAGGATGCAGCATGAGGAAAGAGAGAAGGAGAGACAGCGTGAGGAGAAAGAGAAGGAGAGACAGCATGAGGAAAGAGAGAAGGAGAGACAACATGAGTTGGCTCTTAAAGCTCTAGAACTTCAAAGTCGTGGTGCTGCCTCTACCTCCAGCAATGGAGAGTCTTCTCCTCATTCTTCCTTAACTGACCCTGCTAACACTCAATCCCTTCAACTAAATGCTATGTCTTTCACTCTTGAATCTTTCCCTTGTCCAAATGAGAAGATTGACACATGGTTAGAAAAATTTGAGAAAATTGCAACTCTGTACGGGTTAGAGAGGTCGCGTTGGAATATGAAACTTTCCCAGGCCCTAAAAGGTTCTGCTTATGATGTTTATTCTAAGCTGGAAAGTAGCCAACAAGACGACTACGATGTGTTGAAGAAAGCGTTACTGGAGCGCTTTGAAATGAACGCTCGCAAGTTTTTGCAACTGTTTCGCAACAGCCGGAAAGAGAATTCTGAAACTTTTCACCAGTTCTCATCTCGTCTTAAGGGATATCTAACAAAGTGCCTTGAGCTTTCGCAGCTCCCCTCTACCTATGAAGGTCTTGAGGAACTTGTTCTAACTGAACAAATAAAGAACACTTTGTCTGCTGATACCCGGAGATTTCTCGCTGAGCAGGGGGCAGAAAAACTTGAAGACATTTTGGAAAAGTCTGAGCGTTATCACAATGCGCTGGCTGAACTACCGGCCACAAAGCGGAAACCGACAGAGGAGCATTTTCGAAAACATAACCTAGAGCAATCTTCTCAGGCTTCTAACCAAAACAACCACAGAGAAACTGGACCTCAAAACCCCCCTCCTGAAAAATCCAAGTTCTACAAGAACAAGTACCCCAACCACCCCAAACAGTCTGATCAACCCGACCGCCCTACATGGCAGCGTAGCCAGAAAGGACAAGGTGGCAAAGGGAGAACCCCCGAGCACGGGACATATGATCAGACCGAGCACACCGAGCCTAAACGCATCGGATGCTTATTAACAGTCTCGCAAGGCGGAATTATTGACAGTGATTCCCAACCTCTTGGGGATAGACCCTCAACGCGAGGTATTGTTATTTTGAACGGTTCTCAAACTTCTTGCTTATTTGACACGGGGCTTTCTTACGATTGCATTGTTGCCAGAAACCTGGTTAAACCCGGTCAAGAGACAGGAGAGACCGTCAAACTTTGTGGAGTTCGTAAGAGTGATGCACCTACAGCGCTTCCCATCGCATTGGTGGAGATACACTCTGACTTTGTCAGAGGTGTGATCAAAGCGGCTGTTATGGATGACCCCATCTACCCAGTCATACTTGGCGGGAGATACGTGTGTATTGGGAAACCGGAAGAGCCGATTGTGGCAGCAGTAACTACAAGAGGGCAAACCAAGAAGGAACGGGAGCCTGCGCCAAATTTGTTACCTATGGAACTTAAAGAAGCGCAACAAAAGGATCCTACTTTGGCACCCTGCTTTAGGAAACTGCCCATGGCGAAGGAACCCAAACAGCACGGGGACATTTTTTCTGAGGATGGCGTACTTTATCGGAGAACGGGCAAGCCTGACCAAGGTTACAACCAGCTCCTAGTACCGAAACAGTACAGAAGCCAAATCCTAGAAATGGGGCACTCTCTTCCCTTTAGCGGACATATGGGACAGAACGCCACAAACCAACGTATAACCACTCATTATTGGTGGCCAGGAGTAAATACTGATATTATCAGATATGTCAAATCCTGTGCCCAGTGCCAACGTGTGCCACCCAAGCAACGGGCACCCCCAGTTTCTTTGGGGGAAATGCCAATAGTGGGTACAATATTCGAACGGGTTGTGATCGACATTTTAGGGCCTTTCGAAAGGACTAAAAGAAGGAACAGGTTCATCCTGACCTTAGTCGATACATGCACTTTATGGGCAGAAGCTATCCCGCTAACATGCGCAGATGCCAAGCATGTCGCAGAAGCCCTCGTGCAGATTTTCACTCGGTTGGGATTCCCTCAGCAAGTGTTGACGGATAATGGATCTCCATACCGAAACCTGTTGATGGATGAGATCGTTAAGATCTTGAGGACCCAACACATCCACACTAAGCCATATACTCCGGCGGGAAATGGGCTCGTGGAACGTGCTAATGGAAACCTCACCATGATGCTAAGTAAGCTGGCACAAGTGAAACCTGAAGATTGGGATCTCTGTATTCCTGCAGCATTATTTGGCTACAGAGAATCTCCTCATACTTCCACAGGATTTCCGCCAGCTACACTCTTATTCGGCAGACCCATTAAGGGCCCGCTTGAAGCCTTACTTCAGTCTCTGACAGACGAGAAGGCGGATGAGACAGTCGTCTCAGCAAGTAAATACGTGTCGGTTTTAAAGGAAAGGTTGAAACTAGGGTGGGACCTAGCAACGACTAACTTTAAGCGAGCACGCACCAAGCACGCTAACCGATACAGGAAAGTCGCGGAAGAGAGAGAACTGGAAGCAGGAGAGAAAGTTTTGGTGTTACTCCCTACTGAGAACAACCAACTGAAGATCGGATGGCAAGGGCCGTTTACCGTCCTGAAAAAGATTTCTAAGGCTAACTACCAGATCTCTATTGAAGGAAAGGAGAAGGTTTTCCATTTAAATCTCTTAAAGAGATACTTGGAAAAACCAGTGCCAACCTCCGACCATCTCCTGACGATCGCCAAAACTGACGAAGATGATGATAGTGGCAGGGATATTCCACCGCTATCACAGGAAATCTTTCAAAAATGTCAGAAGCGGCGACGCTCTTTCAAGCGCGCATGGGAGACATTCCGGGGGAAGGAAACTTTGAGGAGTGGACTTGAGTAGGAATTGGACAGAGATGGAGGGGGAAGATGAGAGGGAAGAGGACAGACACCCCGAAGCTACGGTTATAGGAAATTAAACTCCATAACGTAGACATGGAGTGCTTCCATATCTTAAAGGGGGGAGGCTCTGTCACGTAGGGTTTATATTCATTTAATTTCCTACATCTTCTTCCTATTCTTTCACTTAAATTCTCTCTTTTATTATCTCTGTGTTTTCCTTTTTCCTGTATATTTTTCATCCATTCGTTTTGCGAATATTATTTTCATATAAATTCGCAAACTTTACCTGTTTTCCTTTCTCTAAAACTGAGAATCGCGCTAGGACGATATTACGTAGATGTCAGGGCTGCAGGGCGTCAGAAGGCGTGATAAGTCGGTTCGCTGAACATAGGACGTAGCAAATCGTCTACATTCTCACCGAGCGCGCGAGCTTCTTCTCGGCATAAGTCCCGGTGAGGTGTGATACTTTACATCTGCACCGGTCAGTATCCAGACATTTGTCTGGAAAATCCCAAACTGACACGGCGCTCACTTGGGCCATGGTCAGCTGTAAGTGTGAAAACTGCCTGCATTGGAGTCAGGCTGTCTGGGATTTGGAACTGACACGCGTACATCGTGGTCAGTAGGTGACAGTTACGACACGCGTTAAGCGGACGTAAATGTTGGGAGTAGGGGAGATAATTTCGCGTGGCGAAATAGTTTGGGCCCTTTGTCTGATTTTAAGATATTGGCCATGTTTGAAACTTTAATTTCATTCTCGCTCATAGACTCCACAGTAGATAGGTCGCTCGAAAACAGAATAGCTGTTAGCGAAGATCTCAGTTTGTTTCGGCAATTTGTCGAACTTCTAGACTTCCAGAAATATTTTCAGCATTTTTATTCTTAAGTTGTGCGACTACCTGTAATTCTGTGGTTGAGGTAATTAATATGATAGATATATAGATTTTGTGAGTGTTAAAGTGTTAAATCGCTTAATTCATTTTAATCTATTTCTTTAGCGCAGAAGAGAAATAAAGTGGTAGGCTATTATATTTTCTAGGGAAGCATTCAGTGGAAAGCAGAATAAAATTAAAATTTCTAGCTTATAACGGCAATTGTAGCTATTTATAAATTTAATTTAACTGCTAATACTCAGTCGAGTGTATTTTTTCTAAACTAACGTATAAACTCTAGAATCCAGCCTCATGAATGGTGACGGAATACGCACGTGTTCTTAATTTATGAGGATTGCTGATTTTTAATTATAACTTACGTCACGGGAAGTTTAAATGATAAGCAAAGCTCTCTGCTTGCAAGTTTAAATGTAAGTTTTAACCAGTACAGATTCTGTTTATTATATTCTATGTGTTATTTTTCCTCCACACAGTGAAAGTTTTGGGGTGACCCTAACTTTACCAGCACCTAGTAGTAGTTTCCATACTTGTGAAGAAATAGACAGTCCTTATTTTGAACCACGTGGGTTTTCTCAAGTAACACTGATCTGACGGTGCAAGTTAGACAGAAATACTAATATCCCTATAACGGGTTTTCAAAGACTGTAATGATAAATACTGGACCTGGAGCCAGCACTTAATTTCTTCTAGAAACTCTATATAATTTGCTGCCTGGTGGCGTGAATATTAACAATCATTTCCCGACTAGATTATATCTTGTGGACAAATCTGTGGTGTGACTAAAGTGAATCCTATACTGAGGGAAGGCACCGACCTGACATTCATCATTTTTTAGAAACCTACGCTATTGACACTGTGCTCTGCTAACTCCCGCGCCTGGAATAATTGTTAGGTGACTTAATCAGACATTTGAACAAATTTGCATACCCAAGTAGTCGTTCCCGGAGACTCCAAGTTAAATACGTCTTTTGGAACTGGGGACTTCTTGGCAGAAGACTGCATTTTTTGAGTCTGTGTGAAAAATCTAAAATCAATGTGTTCCAAGAGGCAGCAAGCAAAGTCGTGAGTACAAGTATGAGAAGCCATGGCGGAATGAATGAGTGTACGCTGGTTTGAGTGATATTTTCACTATTTTATCTTTGACACCCTGTTGCTGTCCTAATTTTTTTTTCAATCTGCATAATTTGTTGCTAAGGCTAGAGTTCTTGTGTTTTGTCTTAGGTTAAATCAGATTTTTTTTTTCAAACTCTGTGCATATAATTACGAGATAAAACAAAGAAAAACTCTTAGACTCAAACCCTATGTATCTGTGACTCGGGCGCCATCATCTGTTCTCTTAACGGGGGCCGGGCTAAACCTAGAGTTAACACTATAACGGGGCTATCATCCTTGCAACATTTCCTTGATTTTTTATGACTATGTGTATATGTATTTTCCTTGATGTACTTTCTTTGATGTTGTGAGCCGATTTTTCCTGATATTAAAATCGCTCTTGAACTTAATAATCGTGTTTGGTCAGCTCGTTCTAGATAATATATATATATCATTGTTATAGTTTTCCCACGTCTGTGTGTTTACCTGTCGTCACGTGTATGTGCGTGCCTGTGAGTGATAGAAATATACGTAATATGTATATTGGTGTAGTCTGTCTGACGCTGTAACAACTGTTGTAGAAGATAGGTGAGAGAGAGAAGAATTCTTTTCGCTTTCAGAGACAGCCAATATATCAAATCTATCATCTCACGTGTGTGGAAATTCTATTACCTTTCACTAACTCTCACTGAGTCTATCACCTATTCAAACCTATTCAGAAGGGACCAAACCTAGTCTTAATTCTCCTATCGGAAATCTACGACATGTATATATATATATATATATATATATATATATATATATATATAATATATATATATTATATATATATATATATATATATATATATATATATTATATATATATATATATATATTATATATATATGTGTACGTATATGTATGTACGTATATATATGTACGTATATATATATATATATATATATATATATATATATATATATATATATATATATATATATATATATATATATAGTAGGTAGGTATTTCTAATGTTGTAAATGTTGCCAGGGCAGCAGACGTAATCTTTACGATTACCAAATTACGATTTTTAACGTGCGCAACCTGCACACGAGATCTCCTATTTTTTTTTTCGCTCTTATTCGAGAAGGCTGGTCATCCGTTCCCACTACCCAGGAGATTAAGGGGGAGTATGACATTATTAGGACCTCCCTGCACAACCTCATATTAATCGCCTCTTACGACATGCCTGTAGGAACAGTAAGCTTATTCTTCCTTCGTCTCCTCAGAGACCCCCCCCTTTTTTTTTTTCTTCTCCCCCCAACTCAACAAGGCACTTATTATTTGGTCCTCCAAAATCTGAGGCTGCAGTCTGAATAAGCATGTGTCCCATCTTTTGTTACAAAAAAAAAAAAAAAGGAAAGATGATTAGTCTTACGAGGACAAAAGATGAAGAAAATAGCCAACGTTACGGCCACAAGGCCTTCGTCAGAGAAAGAAAGAAAGTGAGAGCTAGATAGGACACATAAGAATCTAAATAAAAAAAAATATAAAAACTGGGTGCTTCCCAAAAACGCGGCCAACAACTAGCACGCCAGCCGAAGGGAGAACGCGTCACAAGCAAATGAACTGGTTGCCACTTCCGGAAGATCACACATTGAAATAAAAGCCAGAAAATGTAAAAGACTGCAATCTACATACATTTTAATGTATGATGCATAAATGATATAATTATAAATGTCTACAATCAATTGTGAACATAAGCATTGTCTACGATCAGTCATGGACATCATGAATGTCTTACGATCAGTCATGGACATCATGAATGTCTTACGATCAGTCATGAACGTCAGAAATGTTAAGGGCACAATTCTTGCTGATCAGTTATGAATATCATAAATATCTACTATCAGTCATAAACATCACAGCTGTCTACGATAAATCAATAAATGCCTTGATGCACAAAACGGCGGTAGTTTACTGCAACTAGTTTAAGATGCCGTAATCTCTCAGATATATGAAGATGCAGTGTACTGAGAGAGAGAGAGAGAGAGTATAAGAGAGAGAGAGAGAGAGAGAGAAAGAATGAGATAGAGACTGAGAGAGAGAGAAAAAGTGAGACATATAGAAAGAATGAGAGTGAGAGAGAGAAAAAGAGTGAGAGAGAGAAAGAGAGAGAAAGAGTGAGAGAGAAAGAGTGAGAGAGAAAAAGAGAGAGAGAGAAAGAGTGAGAAAGAGTGAGAGAGAAAGAGAGAGAAAGAGAAAGAAAGAAAGAGTGAGCGAGAGAGAGAAAGAGAGAAAGAAAGAGTGAGAGAGAAAAAGAGAGAAAGAAAGAGATAGAAAGAGAGAGAAAGAGTGAGAGAAAGAGAGAAAGAGAGAAAGAAAGAGATAGAAAGAGAGAGAAAGAGTGAGAGAAAGAGAGAAAGAAAGAGATAGAAAGAGAGAGAAAGAGTGAGAGAGAGAAAGAGAGAAAGAAAGAGAGAGAAAGAGTGAGAGAGAAAGAGTGAGAGAGATGAAGGCAAATCTGGTTTCAGCGCAGGACAGAGATAAATGAACAAACACAACTGTAATTAAGAACTCTGAAAGCCAGAACTAGATTCAAGAAAAGAAAAACTAAATGGAATAAATAAATAAAAGAAAAATAAAGAAATATAGGAGAATAAGACAGACAGAAAAGCAGACAGAACAAAAACACAAGAAGCAGGATATGCAGACAGGAATAAAAACAGAAGAAACAGAAGATGCAGACAAAAATAAAGGATAAATTTAAAAGAATTATAACAGGCGTGAAGGTAGAAAATGCAGACTGCGCATGCTCACATCAGCGGAAACCGCATGACGTAGACACATATCACAATTCAATTTTTGTCATTATTTTCTCCTTCATTTCTAGAGGTCAACTTGTGAAGATCTCTCTCTTTCTCTCTCTCTCTCTCTCTCTCTCTCTCTCTCTCTCTCTCTCTCTCTCTCTCTCTCTCTCTCGCTCGGAAATTTACTTTCGACCCTATAAGCTCTGTTATGTTTAAAAAAAAATTTCTCTATTTGTGTTTACGTCTGCTACCGTTTGTCTCTTGTCTTCCAGCCAAAGAATTTCTAATCTTCCTTGCCTGATTGGTTTTGAGCACGCATTTCCTCCATTTTTTGTGCGTTATATTATTGTTTTTTTTTCCCCACAGGCTATTATGTTCCAGATTACTTCCTAGACATCTTTGAATATTTTAACTATTGTTCTGAATGTCTAGAAAATAACAATAAATGCGTTGACACAATAACAGTATGGCGAGACATCCTTGAAATGTGTCTCGTCCTATTTTCTGTCCCATTGTTATGGGTATACCAGGCTTTAGTTGTCATTGGTAACATTGGAGTATTTTCAGGGTGGAAGTCTTGAATAATTTTACCTAGGCATCGGTCTGTTGGTTTGCTGTTTGCGATCTGGACACACCTCACGATTGTAAACGTATACAGTGAGTATACTGACCCGTGAAGTACCCAGGAAAAAAACAGAATTACTGCATCTTCAGGCATGTCGTACAAGGCTACTTATATGAGGATGCAAATGATGCTGGCAGTGACATCATGTAACATGGATAAAAGAAAAACTGGCGTGTTAGTTTTTTTTAACGTGTCTTTTATCTGTGAAGATTATTCATTGATCCTACCACCGTAAGTGAGCGTCCAACAGTCGAAGTGGTTAGTGATTAAGTCTCAATCCAAAGTTACCAGGTTTCATGGTTCAAGATCTGGTAGCGTTACGCACTTTAAAACCTGGTAGCGTCACAGTACAGTCTACCCGGCTGTAAATGTGTACATAACTCCGTCCTTGAGTTGAGGAAGGCAAAGGCAGCACGGAAAAAAGCTGGTCACCCTACCTCACAAAGATGGACCTAATATAGTGAAGTGTTCATTACTTTACTCCCCTACTACAGTATCTGTTATGTAACTACCTTGACCTTTATCTCCAAAAGTGTCGTAGTCATTACATACTACACACTACAACCTTATCACATTCACGAGCTTCTAACAACAACTCGAGTTGAAGTGTTGTTGAAGTTTTTTGGTAAAACGTTTTTTTACGGGATGGGGTAACCAGCCCAATTCCCAACCCTCCTTAGTCCCTTTTTACGACATGCATGGTAGGGTACAGTGTTACTATTCTGTGCTCCCCTTTCGGGCCCCGGTAACAACTCGAGTAGCGCTGTTAATTCGTTAACTCAAAAAAACGAGCGCTAACCGAAAAAGCGCTAAACCAAAATTTATTTCCGATAAGATTTAAGAAAGAATCAAATTAATTCGTTCCCAAGGTCCAGAAAGCTATATCAAATTTAAGTAAACATTGATATTCGAGGAGATTTTAAAAAGCGAATCGAGTCTGCTTGGCTTTGCCACCTTCTTTTTCTCTTCAACAAGCACCTTGTAGCAATGAAGATTTTGTTCTATGTTACGCATTACCATAGACCTGCATTCCATTTTAGGGGACTTGCTTCATTATGATAGCAATGACAATGCATCTAGGCCATCTCACCCCCACCCCGAATGAGCTTCATGAGCAAATGAAAGTTATATTGCTACCTCACATGGAGGTTAGCACTAAGCGAAAGATAGAATTTTTAAAGCTTATAACAGCAACATGGCATGAAATAAAAACTGCGTTATATCGACAAAACACTAAATGAACAGCATAAGACAAGAACATTGCTGTATCCTTAATCTCCGAGAGTTCGAGCCGCTTTAGATTTTGTGCTAGCCAATCGCGTGCTTTAGACATTGTACATCCAGGAATGCGTATTTGTTGAAGACCTGTACTCCCCTAGAGCAGAAGGATAATGAATGAATCAATGAATGAATGAGCCTGGGCATTAAATTAGCGCAAAAGTGTAACAGAAAGGTAAATGCGTAAGATCTCATATATCTATAAACATAAATTCCGCCGTCAGGGTAGACACGTCGTCCCAAATCCCCATCCCTATTTGTCGTGTAACTTAAGTGATCAATGCATCACATTTTCTTGGCAATTTCCCGCCGATTGCACAAACTCTGCCTCGAGCTATAAGGCAAAAACATCGCCATTTTCCTTCTGTTCACGCTGCCGCAATTTGTTTTTAGAAGGGAACAAAGGCTGTTGGGAGCATTTTTACCCTGTATATTGTCAGACACACTTGCAATGAACTTTATAAAATACGTTCATTTTGTCTGGCATCTATTTACCGTTATGGAAACGAAGAGCCAGGTCATCGGACAAACCAATTTTTTTTTTCAAGTGAATCATAATCCACTCATTAATTCTCTTTTCATTGCGTCATTCTCTATGCCAGAGTTTCTTAGCCTGTGGTCTACGGACATCCAAGGGGTCCATGAATGGATTTTAGGGAGTCCGTGTACATAACCTGATATGTACAATTTTTAACTAAGCTTTGATGTAAATTGTTCACACGAAAGTGTCCATTGACTTCATCGGACTATCAATGGCATTCATTGGACCATAAAAGGGGTCTAAAGCCTTCCTCTGACAATCGAAGGGATCCATAGTCTTCATAGGACAATCAAAGGGATCCATAGCCTTTATTGGCTAATCGAAGGGGTCCATAGCAGTGTAATGCTACCAATAGGTTTTCTCATTGTGTGTTTGTGGCAGAGATATTATGATTAATAAATTTCAGATATCTATTCTTTATTCCACACTGGTCTTTTCCTTTTTCTTCCGCTCTTTTACCTTTCTTTCGCTCTTTTACCCTTCTTTTTGCATACGCTCGATTGTTAAGATAAAACTCTCCCATTCATACCTTTGTCTTTTCCTTGCTAATTTAGCAACGCATTTTATTGCTGTTAAGCTAGGTCCTTTGATGAGATCGAATCGCGTTAATTCATTCTCGACAAGGATAAGAAGTAAGACGATCGTCTATCACTTTTCTCTAATCTGCTCGCCTATAAGTTAATTATTCAAGGTGAAAGATTTGAGATGAAAGACGAGCGTGCGTGTATTTCGTTTATGACCATAGTCTGCAGGCAAGAAATAGTGTGAATTCGCAAGAGCAGAAATATCGTGCACGGTCTGGTAAATCATGTTACGCAAGATCAAAGAGAGACTCTCCGCTCGACTTGCGAGTCTGTTTCGGCTTCAGCGTGAGAAATTCGCAGAATGAGATAGAATTTATGTAGATTTTCCTCTAGGTGTGAACATGGGGCAGAGAGAGTCTGGGGTTTCGATAATGTAATGATTTTCCTTTCATCAGAGATATATTTATACCAGAGCAGTTTTAGACTTCATTCATTCAGACATCCACAGTCTCGCTAGACAACCTAGCTATGTTCTAGAAATCACTTTTATTTAAGTAGAATTTCTCAGTTGAGTTGGAGGATAGTTTTAAGTAGTACAGTGCGAGGTAAATATATTGATAGCATGTGTGAGTGATTTAAGTGGTAAATCGCCTATTATATCTTCACTAGATTTATGTGCAGTGTGATTAAATGATAAGTCAGTTATATTCTTAGTTTATAGCGTTACAGTGGATAGCAAAATAAATTACTATTTATAGCTAAAACTCAAAAACCAATAATAAATCAAATTAAATTGCTAGCACTCAGTCCGAGAATATTTTTAACTAACTAGTAAATGCACTGATTCATCATTGAGTATTGACAAATATATTTATATATATTTCTAATTCATGATGATTGATTTTTTTCAATGACTAGAATTTATTTCACGGAAGTTTAAACGATGAGACAAGCGCTAATCTTATAGTCTCTAACTTAAAGTTAATAACCGAAGTGAATATTATATTTTACGCGAGGGTAGGATAGGATGTGTGTATAAAATATGATTAAGTATTCTGTATGTTTTTTTTTCTTTATACAGTATTCTGGGTCAAGCCCAACATCTACCAGCGGTTTTGTTTCAGTATATGAGAAGAACTAGAAGAAACATTTTTGTAATTTAAATAAGTGAGTTTCCAAGTTACCACCTGTCTGGCATGGTGTTTGCATCCAGAAATAGACAGAGTACTCATCTCACGAACTTTAAAACTAAATGCAATAACTGGGCCTATCGAGCCAGATAATAATTCTTGCCAACAATCGCATTGTACATTCAGCCCCTGTGGCGAGAGAAATTACAAAACAGTAGCATTTCCGACGTTTTTTGACTAATTGTGGTGGGACCAATAATTTTACATTTGAGAGAAGTTACCAACCTGTCATTTTCCTAAGTAGGGGAAACCTCGTGATTCTGACACTGTGAGCCCGTTTAAAATTTCTTACCCAAACTGATTCAAGAGACATTAACAGTAATCTTTAAAAAAAATTGTTAAGTGAATGCTCCCCGGAACATTGGAAGAAACCTGTATCTGCAGAGCTGGGATTCTCTTTATCAAAAGAATACAGATTCACTGTAGAGAAGTGTCCTGAAGTTTAGCCAGACGGCAAGAAACACCACGTGTGTAGGTAAGAAAGTGTGTCAGGGGCCCCTGCTGAATGAACAGAGAGAGCGCAGAACGAGTGATTCTTTCAAATTTTTATATTCATGCACCCCCTTTGAAATTTCTTTATGCAATGTTTTGTTGCAAATGCTGATTTCCTCTTAGGATAGATTAATATATCAACTCTGTTCTTTACTATACAGGGAAATCCTAGACCATAGTGTATGTATATATATGTATATATATATATATATATATATATATACATATATATATATATATATATATATATATATATATATATATATATATATATATATATATATATATATATATATATATATATATATCTGTGACTCTTTGGGGGCTATCACTTTTCTTCTAACAGGATCGTGGGCTAAACAGGGGGGGGGGGAAGGATTACACCTATGGGTCTATTATTCTTTTAGTAATTCATTAACCTATGTGTATTTATATGTGCTTGATAAGCAAACTTATTTGTAGTGGAAAATTTTCTTTATGTTAATAAAATTTACATAAACGTATTCAAGCATGTCGGTCAGCTCGTTCCCAAATATCGATATTCCATTGTTATAGTTTTTTTCACGTCTGTGCGTTTAACTGTCGTCACTTATGTGTGTGTGTGTATGTGAGTGGATATATATATATATATATATATATATATATATATATATATATATATATATATATATATATATATATATATATATATATATATATATAATATTAGACTGTCTGACTCATCTAGATCTGTTGTAGAGATAGGCTGACAGAGAGAGGCTATCTCGATTTCAGGGACAGAATCTATTATTTTCCACCATCTCACTCGTGAAAAGCTATTTTCTTTACATTACCTCTCACTGAGCTATCACCTGTTCTAATCTATTCAGAAGGGACAGATCTATGTCTTAATTCCCCTATCGCAAATCTACGACAGAATGGTGGCTCGTTTTCCGAGAATTGAACTCTAGTCCTGAGCAAGTACGACAAATATCAGCTGGTCTGTAGGATTAATATTATTTATTCTGAATATAGAGAAAGAGTGTGATTGTCTTGTGAGTTACAGTACCTTTTAAATAATTTTTTCCCTAGACAAACGATCTGTTTATGGGATTGCTGACCACACTAACAGTAAATTGTTTTTCCACAGCATGTTTCAGTATTATACATTTTGATTTACAGGTTGATTTTGTCGGAAGTTATGTTATATGTTGATTTTGTAATACAAAACCATTGGTAGAATTTGTGATTGCGTAACAATCACAGAGTTATTGAAGCAGAAGGTGTTTGAACTAAGTTAAGGAGTGCGTTCGGACTAATTTTGTTCGTCCAGTTAATTGCCTCCTTTACCCGATCTGACTTCAGGGGTAAACTTGTAGTGGATTTAAAAATTAAGGGAATTTTTTTTTCTTCTTAAAATTTTTGCAATAATTGTTTTGTTTCCACTGTAGCAACTTATTTCTGTTAGTGATTAATCTTAACTACCATTTATTTGGCATAGTCGCTGTCGTGAAATTCTACATCCACATATGTAAATTAAAACGTAAATGCAAAGCCTAACAAATGAATTTAATAAAAGGAAAGAAGAATGGTAAAGAACAGTGCTGTCACAATGACTGTACGCGAGATCCCCCTGTGTTCTCCTTCGTCTGCAAATTGTAGCGCTTTCACGTTGATAGTAAAAGCCTACTGTATTATTACCCGCTTTCTTCAATGAAACGTGTACTGTATTTCTTGGAAAAACCCTGAGATACGCAAGCTGATCAATGACCTAGATTTAATATTTCATTCATTCCATACACGGCGTAACTAAAAGACAGATAAAGCAGGAGAGAGAGAGGGGCGAATGAAGGCAGGAAGCATGCAATACTAAACACGCGTCGCGCGATACACAATTGCTGCCATCACGCGTGTAAGGCTACTAGCACTAACCTTTTCAAATCGACAGTGATAAAATTCACTACCCATACCAGAGTTAGGTTTTAAAATCCTGAAAAACGCTTATTGGGAATTATGACATTATACCGGTTTACGTTTGAAAACATGACAGTACCCAGACACCCTCAAGTTTGGAAGTGAGAAGGTAGTAACAGCACGACTATCCTGGAAGAAAATGCATATTGGCTCCATTAAATTCGCATATTTGGGTTCCTTAGGGTTTGCTGACAAAGAATATGTAAAACGTTACGCAAATAGTCTAGGAATTACCAAGTTATGGCCAAAATAAAATAGTGGGGGTGCCTGACAGCATGAAATCATTTCTGCTCATAAATTTTTTTATAACGTGTTTGAAAAAACATTACGTTACGGAAATAGCCTACCATGTTAACTCCTATTTGATTGGAGCGCAACAAATGTAAGACTAAACACGATTGGTCGGGCTATAAATACTATCTTGTGTTGTCAGGGGAAACGTGAAAAGGGGTACTTTTTTGAAAAGATGTGTAGACATGGTTTGATTGGGTAGAGCTGCGAATATACTCAATTCAGAGCGTCTGTTCCTTGCCACATCTTGTAATAAACCTACTAAGAAGCAGTGCGTTGAGCACCAGTGTATATTTTTTATAAAATAAAGCCTGGGACATCGGCAGATCGGAGTTGTGCTATATTCATTGCCAGTCAACGAAACTGTTTATTATTTCCATGAATTGTGGTAAGCTTGAAATATTCAATATCTTTTAATGAAAATTGAATGTAAATTGATACTTATGTCTGTATATA
This sequence comes from Oreohelix idahoensis, assembly GCA_024509875.1. Classification (NCBI taxonomy): domain Eukaryota; kingdom Metazoa; phylum Mollusca; class Gastropoda; order Stylommatophora; family Oreohelicidae; genus Oreohelix; species Oreohelix idahoensis. Next base: position 294,918 of record JAMPIV010008840.1, read on the forward strand.
TGTGTGGTTCAGTATCGAACATGAGGTAAAGCCTATAGTGCTCCAGCCTGAACAGAAGGTGTCGGAGGAAAATACTGGTATAAAGTATTTCAGATGAAGCTGACAGTTGGCCTAACGCTCTGAACTCAATGTTTGTGATGTATTGTGCTCAGTGTAGAAATAGAGTATAAATTAGTTTTGAAGTAGGAGGTACAACCTTCTTGTTTCAGGGACCGTGGTCTTAAAGTTATTGAGCAGCACCTGGTCAGAGCTTTGCTGAAGCCAGAGGTGGACAGCATACTCCTAGGTCCATATAGCAACCAGTGGGGTGGCTCCAGAACTCATTAAAGTAATCGAGCAGAGGAGTCTTTTACTGCAGTCATCACGAAAGATAAGAGAGTGTGGCCATGGAGCTCAACATTATGTACCCCCATCTTAAAATGACATTGTAAAATAAAATTAAGAGGGGAATTTAATTGTTTTAATACCAGGAACTGAGAACATCTCCACTACTAGTTCCAATGGAAACAAACTATTGAAGTCATGATGACAAATACCAACAGAGCTTGAACAAAACAAAACCAGTATTACCTCATATTACTACTACACAACTGACACACATAGGATACTATTAATAATATATGTCACTACAAGAATCATATTAATAAATTCTGTACATATAACTTGTAATTAAAATTGATTGTGATTCCTGGTTCCCTTTGTATTTGAATCAGGACACATATACATTCATGACAGCACTGAATACATATTGTTATTTGAAAAGTTATCAGTGACTCCTTTAAGATATCCTCGTAGAGTGTTTTATGTATGTGAGTGTCACAGTGTTGTCAAGTGTGGTGGAATAAATTAAATTGTTTCCTGTCTGTTGTTGTTATGACTTACACTTCATCATACACATACCCTAGACATATAACGTAGTCATCACACTATTCCAGAATAATTCTGACTGAGGTATACATATGTGGCAGCAAGTAAGGTTATCTATAATACACTACTCTTATTAGATATAGATACCTTCACAGCTGATCTCAGTCAGTACACTAAGTCCCCTATAAATATTTATAACATCCCACTTCACCACAGTCGCTTGCATTTAGAGCTTTTATTGCCGATTAATAACAGCGATAGTTAGGTACTAATATTATAGGAGGAGGTATCCCAGTTAAATATATCATCTTTTTGTTCTGTATTTTCTCGTAAGTGGTAAGGAACCAGTGTAACCTTTTTCTTACTTCCTTCTCGATTTACACTCAGTCAGTTTTTTACAATTGCCGAGAGGGCGAAGCTTAGACAAATGCTCAGAGAGGAAGCGAGAGAAGAGGGATTACAGGGAGAAGTAGCGAAAGCTTTTGTCAGGGACGAACTTGACAGATATGACGTGGAGAAAAAAGCAGCCGAAGCTTTAGAGAAGAAGAAAATTGATGCAGAAATGGAAGCTAACGGGGCGCAGCAGGAGGAAACAGAGAAGGAGAGACAGCTTGAGAAGGAGAGGGAGGAGACACAGCATGAGAAGGAGAGGGAGGAGAGACTGCATGAGCTGGCGCTTAAAGCTCTAGAGATTCAAAGCAGCGGGGCTGCTTCTACCTCCAGCAAGGGAGAGTCTTCTCATTCTTCTTTAACTGATCAATCTAACACTCAATCTCTGCAACTAAACGCTATGTCTTTTGCTCTCGAATCTTTCCCTTGTCCTAATGAGAAGATTGACACATGGCTAGAAAAATTTGAGAAAATGGCAACTCTGTACGGTTTAGAGAGGTCGCGCTGGTGTATCAAGCTTTCTCAGGCTTTGAAAAGTACTGCTTACGATGTGTATGCAAAACTGGAAAGCAGCCAACAAGTCAACTACGACGTGTTGAAGAAAGATTTGCTTGAACGGTTTGAAATGAACGTTTGCAAATTTGTGCAACTGTTTCGCAACAGCAGGAAGGAGAGCTCTGAAACTTTCCCGCAGTTCTCGTCACGTCTAAAGGGATACTTGTCAAAGTGCCTGGAGCTGTCTCAGCTCGCCTCTACCTACGAAGGGCTTGAGGAGTTCGTTATATGCGAACAGATAAGGAACACTTTGTCTGCTGACACCCGGAGATTTCTAGCTGAGTAGGGGGCAGAAAAGCTTGAAGACATTTTGGAAAAGTCTGAGCGATATCATAATGCGCTGGCAGAACTGCCGGCCACAAAACGTAAACCGACAAAAGAGCCTTTTCGAAAGAATAATCTAGACCAATCTTCTCATGCTTCTTGCCAAAAAAAAAAACCACAGAAAAACTGGACCTCAAAATCCCCCTACTGAAAAGTCTAAGTTCTACAAAAACACGTACCCCAACAACAAACAGTCTGATCAATCCAACCGTCACACATGGCAGCGCGGTCAGAAAGGACAAGGTGGCAAAGGGAAAACCCCTGCGCACGGGACAAATGATCAGAGCGAGCATACCGAGCCTAAACGCATCGGATGCTTGCTAATAATCTCTTACTTACTTACTTACTTAGTCGTTCCCCTTCTACCGTGAGGTGTAGAGGTTTGGAAGAGAGAGCGCCAGACCATTCTATCAGCTGTCTTCTTCCTGGCCTGGTTCCATTCTAGTCCTCGGTCCTTCAAAGATTGTCTAATGTTGTCCTCCCAGCGGAATCTAGGTCGTCCTGGAGGTCTGGATCCCTGGCTCTTTGTTTCCCATGCTTGTCGTGGTAGCCGATCTTCTCCCATTCTGCAGACATGGCCAAACCATCTTAGTTGGGACTGTTCTATTTGGGTCTGCAGCGGATGGGATTTTAGGCCTTGACGGATCGTCTGGTTGCGGACCATGTCTCTTCTTGTTACTTCAACCACTTTCCTCAGATACCTCATTTCTGAGGTTTGGATCTGGCTTTTGTGGGTTGTAGTCATTGCCCACGACTCGCATCCATATGTCAAGACTGGGACATAGGTGGAGCGGTATACAGCTATCTTTGTTTTCTTACCAACCTCTTTTTTGCTGAGGAATCCACGATTTATGGCCTGAAAAAGTCTCCCAGCCGCTGCTTTTCGAGTGGCCAACTCTTCTTTGATGCCTCCCTTTCGGTCTATAATAGCTCCGAGATATTTAAAGTGGTCGACCTGCTCCAGGACCTGTTCTCCCAACTTAATCTGATGTTTTCTTTCTTCTCGTGATATCACCATGGATTTTGTTTTAGAGCTGCTTATGACCATCCCTCTCTTCTCCAACTCTTCTTTCCAGACTTGCAGGTTGGATTGGAGATGTGCCTCTGATTTAGCAATCAGGGCAACATCATCAGCAAATGCCAGCTCCGAAATATAGACCTGTCTCATCTTCCAGTACCCCACTGAATACTTTCTTGTTCTCTCCTTACATGCCTTGATGACATCGTCCATAAGGAGTATGAAGAGGTAAGGTGATAGGATATCACCTTGTCTTACACCAGTGGTGGTCCTGAACTCTTCTGACTTATGGTTTGCTGTCCTCACATAATTTCTGCAAGACTTGTAGAAGCTCTGTATAGCATGAATCAGAGGTGCTGGAATATTCTTCCTTGCCAAACAGTCCCAAAGTTTGCTCCAGGGGACCCTGTCAAACGCCTTTTCCAGATCTATGAAAAAAAGATGGATCTCACTCTTATACTCAAGGGCCTTTTCACTCAGCTGTCTGAGTGTGAAGATTAGGTCTTGAGTACTTCGGTTTGCTCGGAATCCGCACTGGACCTCATCCAATTGTGGCTCAGCTAGGCGTCGGAGTCTCTGCTCTAGGATTCTAGAGTAGATTTTACCAGGGACACTGAGAAGGGATATGCCTCTATGGTTTCCACATTGTCGATTGTCACCCTTTTTTGAAAATTGGTGTTATGATGGCAATCTCCCAATCCTTTGGTATGGTCTTGTTGCACCATGCTGCCTGTAGGACCTTTAAGAGTAATAGGTCGCCTGATGCTCCCATGTACTTAACCATTTCTGGTGTTATACCATCATGCCCTGCTGCTTTGCCCATCTTGATTTTTCTCTAGTGCTGCCCTCAGTTCTTCCATCTTTATGTCATCTTCACCATCATTGGTTTCCTCTTCTGTGTCAGTGGTTATCATTTCTGATGCTTCATCATGCTCACCATCCAGGAGTTCTGAGAAATATTCTTTCCATCTTTCCATTACTTCCTTCGGGGCAGTAAGCAATTTGCCTTGCTTGTCCTTTATAAATTTGAGAGGGCATTGTTTTTCTTTCCTCATGTTCTTTAGGGTCTTATAGAACAATTTCTGGTTTTCTTGTGCATCTTTTTCTAGCTTTTCTCCAAATTCTTCCCAGGACTTCTGTTTTGCTGCTAGCACTTTGTTCTTTGCTTCTGTTCTAAGTGTCACATATTCTCTATATTTTTCCATTTGTCCTGTTGTGTTTTTAGCTCCTAAGTATTGTTTCCATGCCATTTTCTTCTCTCTTATTTTCTCTTTGACTTCCTCTGTCCACCAAGGTGTCCTCTTTCTCTGGTTCCCAAGTCGGACTTCATCGCATGCTTCTGTAGCAACTGTCTTTATGATATCCTTGAATTTATTCCAGAGGGTTTCCAAGTCATCAGGTCGTTCTTCTGTGTTGCTCACTGCTGTAGCAATAAAAGTTAGTTGCTTATCCTTTACAGGACGTGGCAATCAACCCCAGCATTTATTGGCTGTTTGTGATTTTTCTAGGCAATATTTTTCATTCAGTAGTTTGCCATTGCTTTCTGAACGGTACGGCGCTTATACCATTGTTAAAAATCCACACAAGCGATCTGCTACCAAACCGCCTGCAGCAGGTTTCGAACCTGGTATATCTGGATTATGAAACTGCGTTCATATCCATTAGGCCACAGACGCCGCTGTAGCAATAAGCCCCTGATATCTGGTCTTAATTTCTGGCTCTCTCAGCTTGTAGGTCCTAATGCTCATTTCTCCTGCTCGTTTACTTGGTTTCTTACGTGATGTTAGGCAGTTCCTAGGCTGAGCAACTTTTTCAGTTGTTAGTTTGAAATTAACAATTCACATTCAATTTCATTAAAAGATTGTTAGCAGGTAGTGATCACTTCCAATCTCAGGCCCCCTCCAGACTCTTGCATCTCGGACATATCTGAATGAGCTTCTCCGAACAATGGCATAGTCGATCACTGACTTCTCATTCTTGGTTGGTTTCACATCTAGTGTATGCATGTATGCGCTTAGAGGGGGAACTTTGTGTTTGTAATGATCAGATTCTGCTCACTGCAGAATCTAAGGATTAGCTTTCCATTGTCATTGAGAGTATCTTCTCCATAACTTCCAATAACTCCACCCCATCTAGCATGGTCATTTCCAACTCTGGCATTAAAATCTCCGAGCATAATAACTTCATCTAGGCAGTCATCCACTGTCCTTTGAAGCAGCTCGAAGAATTCCTCCTTGACCTCTGCTCTCTCATCCTCATTTGGCCCATACACTATGACCAGGTTGACTATGGTTTCTCCTTCTTTTAGTTTTACAACCATAATGCGCTCCGAGACAAAGTTCCATCCCTTGATACTATATTTTTGATTTTGGGCCACAATGCAACCCACGCCCCCTTTAGCTCTTTCAGATATGGATACACCACTGTAGAGCAACGTGTTGCCATCGAGATCCATGACTCCTTGTCCTTTTTTCTTCGTTTCCGTTATAGCCAGGATTTCTAGTTTTGCTTTCCTCATCTCTTCCACCAGCTCCTCTTCCTTCCCATTTATACTTCTTGTGTTCCAAGTTCCATAAGTCGTAGTCCGTAGTCCGTTCCAGTTCGTCGCCTTTAGAATCAGTCCGGTTTTCTCTCTTGTAGTTCGCGTAATCATGATTTAAAGCAAACAGGTGATTGGCCTGTTGTGCCTTTGCATGGTGGAGGGGCTGCCTCCTTACGGCCTCCATGCAGGCCGCCCTCCTCCTTTTTCATCCGGGCTTGGGACCGGCATTGGCGGAGTTGCTAATAATCTCGCAAGGTAGAATTAATGTTAGTGATTCTCAACATGAAGAGGGGTAACCCTCAACGCGAGGTACTGTTATTTTGAACGGTTCTTCAACTTTTTGTTTATTTGACACGGGGCTTTCTTATGATTGCATTGTCGCCAGGCACCTGGTCAAACCCGGTCAAGAGACAGGAGAAACCATCCAACTTTGTGGAGTTTCTAAGAGTGATGCACCTACAGCTCTTCCCATTGCATTGGTTGAGATCCACTCTGATTTTGTCAGAGGTGTGATCAAAGCGGCTGTTATGGATGACCCCATCTACCCAGTCATACTTGGCGGTAGATATGTGTTTATTGGGAAACCTGAAGAGCCAATTGTGGCAGCAGCAACTACAAGAGGGCAAACCAAGAAAGAACGGGAGCCTGCGCAAAATTTGTTACCTAAGGAACTTAAAGAGGCGCAACAAAAGGACCCTACCTTGGCACCCTGCTTTAGGAAACTGTCCATGGCTAATGACCCTAGACAGCTCGAGGACATTTTTTCTAAGGATGGCGTACTTTATCGCAGAACGAGCAAGCCTGACAAAGGTTACAACCAGCTCCTAGTACCGAAACACTACAGAAGCCAAATCCTAGAAATGGGGCACTCTCTTCCCTTCAGCGGACATATGAGACAGAACGCCACAAATCAGCGTATATCTACTCATTATTGGTGGCCAGGAATGAATACTGATATTATCAGGTATGTGAAATCCTGTGCCCAGTGCCTACTTGTCCCACCCAAGCAACGGACACCACCAGTTTCCATGGGTGAAATGCCAGTAATGGGGACACCATTTGAACGGGAAGTGATCGACATTTTACGGCCCTTAGAAAGGACTAAAAGAAGGAACAGGTTTATACTGACCTTAGTTGACACATGCACTTTATGGGCAGAAGTTATACCGCTTACATGCGCGGATGCCAACCATGTCGCAGAAGCCCTCGTGCAGATCTTTACCTGGTTGAGATTCCCTCAACATGTGTTGTCGGATAACGGATCTCCATACCGAAACCTGTTAATGGATGAGGTCGTTAAGATCTTGAGGAACCAGCACATCTACACAAAGCCTTATAATCCGGCCGGAAGTGGGTTAGTGGAACGTGTCAACGGAAACGTCAACATGATGTTAAGCAAACTGGGACAAGTGAAACCTGAAGGTTGGGATCTTTGTATTCCTGCAGCTTTATTTGGCTACAGAGAATCCTCACATACTTCCACATGATTTCCCCCAGCGACTCTTTTATTCGGCAGACCTATCAAGGGGCCGCTTGAAGCCTTACTTCAGTCGCTGACAGACCAGAAGGCTGATGAGACAGTTGTCTCAGCCAGTAAATATGTGTCGGATTTAAAGGAAAGGTTGAAACTAGGATGGGACCTAGCAACGACCAACTTTAAGCGAGCACGCGCAAAGCACGCTAACCGATACAGGAAAGTCGCGAAAGAGAGAGAACTACAACCAGGGGAGAAAGTTTTGTTGTTACTGCCAACCGGAAGCAACAAACTACGCATCGGATGGAAAGGGCCGTTTACCGTCCTTAAAAAGATTTCAAAGGCTAACTACCAGATCTCTATTAAAGAAAAGGAGAAGGTCTACCATGTAAATCTGTTAAAGAAATACGTGGAAAGACCAGTGCCAACCTCCGAACATCTCCTGGCGATCGCCAAAATTGACGAAGATGACGATAGTGGCGGGGAATTTCCACTGCACACACGCGAAATCTTTCAATGATGTCAAAAGCGGCGACACTCTTTCAAGCGAACACAGAAGACTTTGGGAGCAGACATGAATAAGAATTGGACAGAGACGGAGGGGGGAGACGATAGTGTAGATGTCGTAAATTTATTTAGAGAGAAAGAGTCTTAGAAATAGTGGTCCTGTTTAGAGTGGAGAATGATGATAAAAGCTCAGTTATAGAAATTGTAGAGAGTAAATAGTTGCTTCACAGAGTGCTGGAGGAGAGTAAAGACAGACTTATTTACGACAAATCGTTTCTCTCAATCTACTCTTCAGTCTCTCCTGGTCAAACAATTATTTGCCAGTTTTCCAAACACACATCTGCGCTCACACCGATTTGGTGCTTCAAACACACAACCGCACGTGAATACAACTATATTAAACAAATAGAGGAAATGTTGGGCTTTGGGTATTTCCAACACAGTGCTAACTAGGTTTATGATGTTTATTAACCTAAAAAAATCCAATCACAAACAAATATCAAGTGTTACATAAAATTATCATAAGTACAGAAAATGCAAATAACAAGGTGGGGAGGGGGTGAAGAAGATTGGTATCGACTAAGCCCTTCCCGCTTATTAGACAAAGATGAACCCAGTCCAAAGATAGATAGTTATCAGGAACATAGGTAATGTAACCTAACAGTGAAGTTAATTACTCTGTAAGAGGGGTTACAATACTAGGTATGGGTGGTAGAAAAAAAACCTGTTATCCCAAATTGTTCTTCTCTATACTAAGCAATTGAAAGGGAGGGGGTTAAACAGAGTTAACAAAATATCCCACTTAAAGGAACAATGCGGGGTATACAGAAAATGTATTGCCCGGTAGGCAAGTTAACAAATGGTTTGCAAAAAACAATTAGATTTCCTGTCATTCATGCACGCGCGTGAGGATCCACACTCATACACACACACACACTTACCGATTGCAGCATCAGACAATCCATAGAATTATATAAACAACAATTAATCTTGACACGTGAAAATGTCTAGTACTTCGATGTCCCGCCCCAGATGTAGCGAGGTTTGCTGATAGCGAATATTCCCACTAATCGCCGGACTTGAAGACTCAGAGTTCTTATGTTTTATTATATAAAAGGAGTCTATGGGATGGCACTGACACAATTCAATACAGGGGTGAAAGTGAGGTCTCTTTAATTTCGCTGCTGGAGGTAAAATTCCTTCAAGACGTGATGATAGCAACTGACCGGTATGGTTTAAATCCAGTGAGGAAAAATTAGGCTCAGTCACAGTCAGGTAAATATGTATTCTCTCACAGTAGAGCAATAAATAAATTATCGCTACTGGCACTGTTCATCTTCCAGTTTATATTACAGATTGTAATTAAATTTGATGATTCATTAAAAAAAAGTTCTTGGGGGTGCTTTCTTTCCTGTAATTGATAGCTAGGTCGCATCGGACCGCCACAAGAATTATATTTAAAAATGTTCCATCAATATATCTGGAAGTTAAGAACCGAGTCTGAAAAGGACTCTGTATGATTTCTTTATTGCTGGGATTGCAAAGGTTACGATCACTCTGTAGGAAGAAAAAACCCATGTAATACACCGAACAATCAAATAACATTCTAAAGCGCGATGAATTTCCCGTTAAGACTATATATACCCTCGCGTATTTAATTATGTATTTAATAAACACTGCGCGAGTTCTAATGGTTAAAACCCACATCTATATATACTTACTTACTTACTTAGTCGTTCCCCTTCTACCGTGAGGTGTAGAGGTTTGGAAGAGAGAGCGCCAGACCATACTATCAGCTGTCTTCTTCCTGGCCTGGTTCCATTCTAGTCCTCGGTCCTTCAAAGATTGTCTAATGTTGTCCTCCCAGCGGACTCTGGGTCGTCCTGGAGGTCTGGATCCCTGGCTCTTTGTTTCCCATGCTTGTCGTGGTAGCCGATCTTCTCCCATTCTGCAGACATGGCCAAACCATCTTAGTTGGGACTGTTCTATTTGGGTCTGCAGCGGATGGGATTTTAGGCCTTGACGGATCGTCTGGTTGCGGACCATGTCTCTTCTTGTTACTTCGACCACTTTCCTCAGATACCTCATTTCTGAGGTTTGGATCTGGCTTTTGTGGGTTGTAGTCATTGCCCACGACTCGCATCCATATGTCAAGACTGGGACATAGGTGGAGCGGTATACAGCCATCTTCGTTTTCTTACCAACCTCTTTCTTGCTGAGGAATCCACGATTTATGGCCTGAAAAAGTCTCCCAGCCGCTGCTTTTCGAGTGGCCAACTCTTCTTTGATGCCTCCCTTTCGGTCTATAATAGCTCCGAGATATTTAAAGTGGTCGACCTGCTCCAGGACCTGTTCTCCCAACTTAATCTGATGTTTTCTTTCTTCTCGTGATATCACCATGGATTTTGTTTTAGAGCTGCTTATGACCATCCCTCTCTTCTCCAGCTCTTCCTTCCAGACTTGCAGGTTGGATTGGAGATGTGCCTCTGATTTAGCAATCAGGGCAACATCATCAGCAAATGCCAGCTCCGAAATATAGACCTGTCTCATCTTCCAGTACCCCACTGAATACTTTTCTTGTTCTCTCCTTACATGCCTTGATGACATCGTCCATAAGGAGTATGAAGAGGTAAGGTGATAGGATATCACCTTGTCTTACACCAGTGGTGGTCCTGAACTCTTCTGACTTATGGTTTGCTGTCCTCACATGATTTCTGAAAGACTTGTAGAAGCTCTGTATAGCATGAATCAGAGGTGCTGGAATATTCTTCCTTGCCAAACAGTCCCAAAGTTTGCTCCAGGGGACCCTGTCAAACGCCTTTTCCAGGTCTATGAAACAAAGATGGATCTCACTCTTATACTCAAGGGCCTTTTCAATCAGCTGTCTGAGTGTGAAGATTAGGTCTTGAGTACTTCGGTTTGCTCGGAATCCGCACTGGACCTCATCCAATTGTGGCTCAGCTAGGCGTCGGAGTCTCTGCTCTAGGATCCTAGAGTAGATTTTCCCAGGGACACTGAGAAGGGATATGCCTCTATGGTTTCCACATTGTCGATTGTCACCCTTTTTGAAAATTGGTGTTATGATGGCAATCTCCCAATCCTTTGGTATGGTCTTGTTGCACCATGCTGCCTGTAGGACCTTTAAGAGTAATAGGTCGCCTGATGCTCCCATGTACTTAACCATTTCTGGTGTTATACCATCATGCCCTGCTGCTTTGCCCATCTTGATTTTCTCTAGTGCTGCCCTCAGTTCTTCCATCTTTATGTCATCTTCACCATCATTGGTTTCCTCTTCTGTGTCAGTGGTTATCATTTCTGATGCTTCATCATGCTCACCATCCAGGAGTTCTGAGAAATATTCTTTCCGTCTTTCCATTACTTCCTTCGGGGCAGTAAGCATTTTGCCTTGCTTGTCCTTTATAAATTTGAGAGGGCATTGTTTTTCTTTCCTCATGTTCTTTAGGGTCTTATAGAACAATTTCTGGTTTTCTTGTGCATCTTTTTCTAGCTTTTCTCCAAATTCTTCCCAGGACTTCTGTTTTGCTGCTAGCACTTTGTTCTTTGCTTCTGTTCTAAGTGTCACATATTCTCTATATTTTTCCATTTGTCCTGTTGTGTTTTTAGCTCCTAAGTATTGTTTCCATGCCATTTTCTTCTCTCTTATTTTCTCTTTGACTTCCTCTGTCCACCAAGGTGTCCTGTTTCTCTGGTTCCCAAGTCGGACTTCACCGCATGCTTCTGCAGCAGCTGTCTTTATGATATCCTTGAATTTATTCCAGAGGGTTTCCAAGTCATCAGGTCGTTCTTCTGTGTTGCTCACTGCTGTAGCAATAAAAGTTAGTTGCTTATCCTTTACAGGACGTGGCAATCAACCCCAGCATTTATTGGCTGTTTGTGATTTTTCTAGGCAATATTTTTCATTCAGTAGTTTGCCATTGCTTTCTGAACGGTACGGCGCTTATACCATTGTTAAAAATCCACACAAAGCGATCTGCTACCAAACCGCCTGCAGCAGGTTTCGAACCTGGTATATCTGGATTATGAAACTGCGTTCATATCCATTAGGCCACAGACGCCGCTGTAGCAATAAGCCCCTGATATCTGGTCTTAATTTCTGGCTCTCTCAGCTTGTAGGTCCTAATGCTCATTTCTCCTGCTCGTTTACTTGGTTTCTTACGTGATGTTAGGCAGTTCCTAGGCTGAGCAACTTTTTCAGTTGTTAGTTTGATTGTTAGCAGGTAGTGATCACTTCCAATCTCTGGCCCCCTCCAGACTCTTGCATCTCGGACATATCTGAATGAGCTTCTCCGAACAATGGCATAGTCGATCACTGACTTCTCATTCTTGGTTGGTTCACATCTAGTGTATGCATGTATGCGCTTATGGGGGAACTTTGTGTTTGTAATGATCAGATTCTGCTCACTGCAGAATCTAAGGATTAGCTTTCCATTGTCATTGAGAGTATCTTCTCCATAACTTCCAATAACTCCACCCCATCTAGCATGGTCATTTCCAACTCTGGCATTAAAATCTCCGAGCATAATAACTTCATCTAGGCAGTCATCCACTGTCCTTTGAAGCAGCTCGAAGAATTCCTCCTTGACCTCTGCTCTCTCATCCTCATTTGGCCCATACACTATGACCAGGTTGACTATGGTTTCTCCTTCTTTTAGTTTTACAACCATAATGCGCTCCGAGACAAAGTTCCATCCCTTGATACTATATTTTTGATTTTGGGCCACAATGCAACCCACGCCCCCTTTAGCTCTTTCAGATATGGATACACCACTGTAGAGCAACGTGTTGCCATCGAGATCCATGACTCCTTGTCCTTTTTTCTTCGTTTCCGTTATAGCCAGGATTTCTAGTTTTGCTTTCCTCATCTCTTCCACCAGCTCCTCTTCCTTCCCATTTATACTTCTTGTGTTCCAAGTTCCATAAGTCGTAGTCCGTAGTCCGTTCCAGTTCGTCGCCTTTAGAATCAGTCCGGTTTTCTCTCTTGTAGTTCGCGTAATCATGATTTAAAGCAAACAGGTGATTGGCCTGTTGTGCCTTTGCATGGTGGAGGGGCTGCCTCCTTACGGCCTCCATGCAGGCCGCCCTCCTCCTTTTTCATCCGGGCTTGGGACCGGCATTGGCGGAGTTCACATCTATATATATATAGGACTTAACTAAATTTATTAATTATAAATTCCTTCGCGACTTTAAAAGTTACTTTAACATTTAAGCCTCTATTATTTTTGGAAATAATATAACAGGTATAACATTACATTTACAACTGGGAACTATTGAGATGGTTTAATTTAATAAATTTAAATTAACACAATATCCAGTGAAATAGAGTGACTGAACTAGACCACTGATCACTAGACACAGTTATATTTTACCGTTGTGCACAGAATAGAATTCACTGCAAATATATATGAAAATCCAGGGGAAAATCTATAACAAGATTTCAATATCGCTAGTGCTTCTGTCAAGTTCTGGCCAACGAGTGATAACATGCAATTCTTCATGGTCTGTATATGTACAACTGGAATGCAAGATTGGGGGGACATGAGAAATGTGACACCTTTTTTTATCTCAGAAGACTTTTGGGGATCTGACCGCCAGACTAAAGAGAGAAGCCGCCCCTGATCTCTCGTATCTTCGCTCGCTGCTTGCGCCGGCTTTCCCGTTCTCTCCTACTGCGATCGGTTTCGTGTTTAACACCGAGATGCAAAATACCGGCAGGAAACTTGCGTCGCTCGTTTCAGGGACCACTACTGCCTTTGATAGCATGCCGCCAGTCCTTCCTGAGATCTCCCCCAGTGTCTTTGATCGTGGTCACTACTTTCGTTTGATGCTGGCAACGCCCTCCACTGGCCAAGTTAATGAAAATACCTGCATATGATTGCTCAGGAGATGTCCATGGGCGTGATTTAATCTCTCCTTAAATCAATGCGATGACCAGAATGAACGGTAGATAAACTGTCCACATATTAATCAGCAAACGTGTTGACCATCTGCGTGGAAAGGTTGCATAGCTAATGAGTCCAGGTGAAAAAAAAATCCCGTTTGACGAAAAGTAACAATATATTCGGGGGCACTGGTGCTATACGAAGGGGTCGTTACAAAGGGTCGTACTATATCATTCAACGCTTCAGGGTCAATCAGGGTCAGCTAAGTTCGTCTGTCACAGTAGATAACAAGCACCCATAAGCTACTGATATCGGAAATTTATTTCCATAAAGTAGACATGGAGTGGTTACATATCTTAAAGGGGGTACGTGTGTGGCAGAGATATTATGATTAATAAATTTCAGATATCTATTCTTTATTCCACACTGGTCTTTTCCTTTTTCTTCCGCACTTTTACCTTTCTTTCGCTCTTTTACCCTTCTTTTTGCATACGCTCGATTGTAAAGATAAAACTCTCCCATTCATACCTTTGTCTTTTCCTTGCTAATTTAGCAACGCATTTTATTGCTGTTAAGCTAGGTTCTTTGATGAGACCGAATCGCGTTAATTCGTTCTCGACAGGGATAAGAAGTAAGACGATCGTCTATCACTTTTCTCTAATCTGCTCGCCTATAAGTTAATTATTCAATGTGAAAGATTTGAGATGAAAGACGTGCGTGCGTGTATTTCGTTTATGACCATAGTCTGCAGGCAAGAAATAGTGTGAATTCTCAAGAGCAGAAATCTCGTGCACGGTCTGGTAAATCATGTTACGCAAGATCAAAGAGAGACTCTCCGCTTGATTTGCGAGTCTGTTTCGGCTTCAGCGTGAGAAATTCGCAGAATGAGATAGAATTTATGTAGATTTTCCTCTAGGTGCAAACATGGGGCAGAGAGAGTCTGGGGTTTCGATAATGTAATGATTTTCCTTTCATCAGAGATATATTTATACCAGAGCAGTTTTAGACTTCATTCATTCAGACATCCCCAGTCTTGCTAGACAACCTAGCTACGTTCTAGAAATCTCTTTTATTTAAGTAGAATTTCTCAGTTGCGTTGGAGGATAGTTTTAAGTAGTACTGTGCGAGGTAAATATATTGATAGTATTTTTGAGTGATTTAAGTGGTAAATCGCCTATTATATCTTCACTAGATTTATGTGCAGAGTGATTAAATGATAAGTCAATTATATTCTTAGTTTACGGCGTTACAGTGATAGCAAAATAAATTACTATTTATAGCTAAACTCATACAGCTATTAATAAATTTAATTAAATTGCTAGCAGTCAGTCCGAGAATATTTTTAACTAACTAGTAAATGCACTGATTCATCATTGAGTATCGACGAAATATATTTATATATATTTCTAATTCATGATGATTGATTTTTTTCAATGACTAGAATTTATTTCACGGAAGTTTAAACGATGAGACAAGGGCTAAGCTTATAGTCTCTAACTTAAAGTTAATAACCGAATTGAATATTATATTTTACGCGAGGGTAGGATAGGATGTGTGTATAAAATATGATTAAGTATTCTGTATGTTTCTTTTTTTATACAGTATTCTGGGTCAAGCCCAACATCTACCAGCGGTTTATTTTCAGTATATGAGAAGAACTAGAAGAAACATTTTTGTAATTTAAATAAGTGAGTTTCCAAGTTACCACCTGTCTGGCATGGTGTTTGCATCCAGAAATAGACAGAGTACTCATCTCACGAACTTTAAAACTAAATGCAATAACTGGGCCTATCGAGCCAGATTATAATTCTTCCCAACAATCTCATTGTACATTCAGCCCCTGTGGCGAGAGAAATTACAAAACAGTAACATTTCCGACGTTTTTTGACTAATTGTGGTGTGACCAAGAATTTTACATTTGAGAGAAGTTACCAACCTGTCATTTTCCTAAGTAGGGGAAACCTCGTGATTCTGACACTGTGAGCCCGTTTAAAATTTCTTACCCAAACTGATTCAAGAGACATTAACAGTAATCTTAAAATAAAATTGTTAAGTGAATGCTTCCCGGAACATTGGAAGAAACCTGTATCTGCAGAGCTGGGATTCTCTTTATCAAAAGAATACAGATTCACTGTAGAGAAGTGTCCTGAAGTTTGCGCCAGACGGCAAGAAACACCACGTGTGTAGGTAAGAAAGTATGCCAGGGGCCCCTGCTGAATGAACAGAGAGAGCGCAGAAAGAGTGATTCTTTCAATTTTTTAAATTCATGCACCCACTTTGAAATTTCTTTATGCAATTTTTTGTTGCAAATGCTGATTTCCTCTTAGGATAGATTAATATATTAACTCTGTTCTTAACTATAGAGGGAAATCCTAGACCATTGTATATATATATATATCGTGGGCTAAATAGAGGGGGAAAGGATTACACCTATGGGTCTATTATTCTTTTAATAATTCATTAACCTATGTGTATTTATATGTGCTTGATAAGCAAACTTATTTGTTGTGGAAAATTTTCTTTATGTTAATAAAATTTACATAAACTTTATCAAGTGTGTCTGTCAGCTCGTTCCCAAATATCGATATTCCAATTTTATAGTTTTTTCACGTCTGTGCGTCTAACTGTCGTCACTTATGTGTGTGTGTATGTGAGTGAAGATATATATATATATATTAAAATATATTATATTAGACTGACTGACTCATCTAGATCTGTTGTAGAGATAGGCTGACAGAGAGAGGCTTTCTCGATTTCAGGGACAGAATCTATTATTTTCCACCATCTCACTCGTGAAAAGCTATTTTCTTTACATTACCTCTCACTGAGCTATCACCTGTTCTAATCTATTCAGAAGGGACCGATCTATGTCTTAATTCCCCTATCGCAAATCTACGACAGGGTTCTATCCATCTCCATCGCCTTCTTCTCATTTCTTGTTCTACCAGCGTTTGTCTAGTTTTTGTCTAGTTAGGTTTTGGAGCAATGTTAATACACATGGTGATAAAAACGTGTTACGTGATGCTTTTGCCCATTATTTTTCGGAGATACAGCTGTATCAATCAATCAATCAATCAATACCCTTTAGCTCCCCAAGGAGCTAGGCCTTCAACAAACACATGCCAAGTCTTCCTGTTCTGTGCCATCCGCTCAAGTTCTTTCCATGTTTTCCTCATCATTTTCACTTCTGTTTCCAGTTCTCTTCTCCATGTGTTTTTAGTCTACCTCTGCAGCTCTTTCCCTGTGGATTCCAGAACAAGGACTGCCTTGTAATGCTATCAATAGGTTTCCCCAATGTGTGTCCTATCCATCGCCAGCGTCTTCTTCTCAACTCTTGTTCCTCTGGCACTTGTCTGGTTCTTGTCATCAATTCCACATTTGTGACTTTGTCATACCATTTTAGCCCTTCTATTCTACGCAAGCACCCGTTTATAAAAGTCTGTAGCTTTTTGGTTGTTGTTTTTGTTGTTCTCCATGTCTCAGAGCCATACAATAGGACTGACTTCACATCTGATTTGAAGATTCTTATTTTCGTGTTGGACTTGATTTCTCTTGTTCTCCATATGTTTCCCAACGCAATGAAAGCTCCTCTTGCTTTTTGTATTCTTTTTTTGATATCACTGTCTGTCCCTCCAACTTTGTCTATATTACATCCAAGATATATGTAAGATTCTACGTCTTTTAGTGGTGTTTCTTCAAGTTCAACCTTGCTATAATTTCTTGCATTTATTCTCATAATCTTTGTCTTTTCACTGTGTATTTTCAGGCCCACTTGTTGTGACCTCTCATCGAGAATTTTCATTTTCTCTTGCATCTGATTATAATTATGGGACAGAAGAGCCAAGTCATCTGCGAAATCCAGATCATCAAGCTGTTTAGTCAGATTCCACTGGATTCCATTTCTGTTGTGTGATGTCGATGTTTTCACAACCCAATCTATTGCTAGTAAGAAAAGAAATGGAGACATGAGACATCCCTGTCTCACTCCCGTTCTAATCCTAAACGGTTCTGTAAGTTGTCCTTCATGAACAACTCTGCATGTCATGTCTTCATAGGTCTTCTTTATTAAGTTAATGATCTTCAGGGGAACTCCATAATGCCTCATCAATTTCCAAAGCGATTCTCTGTCTACACTGTCAAATGCCTTTTCATAGTCCACGAGTCCGATGTATAGCGGTGAATTCCATTCCAAACTTTGTTCAACTATTATTCTCAATGTGGCTATCTGGTCTGTACAGAATCTATTTTGTCGAGAACCTGCTTGTTCATCTCTCAGTTGCTTGTCTATGGACTCTTTTAATCTCTCCAGGATGATTCTGTTTAATACTTTTCCTGGCACTGATAGTAACATTATTCCTCTATAATTTGTGCACTCTTGTTAGTTTCCCTTCTTATGCAACTTGACCAGATAACCTTCCTTCCATTCTGCTGGTATTTCTTCTCTCTCCCAGACTTTGCCAAGTACGAGTAGTTTGTATAATATCTCTGTAGAGGTATCAATATCTGTTTTGAAGGCCTCTGCTGGAATGCAATCTGGACCAGCTGCTTTTCCATCTTTCAGAAACAAGATTAAAATTCATAACGATTGTGTCGATATCATTAGGTTGCTCGACAGGGCTCCTTGTTTGTTTATTTTATACGGAGTCATTTATTAATGCAGGAAGTGACGTCATGCCTTAGGGTGTATTTGGCAGACGTGAAACTAAGAATGCAGAAGTACAGAGATTGTCTGCAAGGACTTCTACGATTGTGTGTCATGGCCAGTGGACGCGTGTGTTTGAGCTCCTGAAAATATATCATTATTGTACATCCCTATGTTATTCCATCACTAGTACATCAAGATCTTCTGTGAGGTGTATCTAGTATCTTCATTTAAAGAGAGTATAGATTTTCAATGTCGAGTATGCATGGATATTAATAAATAATGTTGAAATTGAAAAGACAGCGTTCGAGATATGAACAGACGGTACAGAGTTTTATCGACGACTGCATCTAATATGCCATCAGCATGTTGAAAGGAAATGTATTTCAATTTGGAGCATTGTGAATAAATATATATACTGTCCACGTCGTCCATTGTGGCTCAAGTAAGGTTGTTTGATGTCGGCTGGTTGCGAACTCTGATGTGTTTGCTACGCTAGACGTGAACCTGTCCTACAGGTACCATCCTGTCATATAATATGAACATGATTAAGAAAAAAGACACGCAACAGTAGCCTTATTCTGCACAGCAGATCCATAGTTACAGGTATCATTTTTTAAAATAGGATTTCTTGATTGTATCCTTATCTATACAATGCTGGACAGAAATGATGCAGCGAACCACAAAAACTTGATCAATAGAAAAGCTTACATACTTACTTAGTCGTTCCCCTTCTGCCGTGAGGTGTAGAGGTTTGGAAGAGAGAGCGCCAGACTATCCTATCGGCTGTCTTCCTCCTGGCATGGTTCCATTCTAGTCCTCGGTTCTTCAAAGATTGTCTAATGTTGTCCTCCCAGCGGACTATGGGTCGTCCTGAGGGTCTGGATCCCTGGCTCTTTGTTTCCCATGCTTGTCGTGGTAGCCGATCTTCTCCCATTCTGCAGACATAGCCAAACCATCGTAGTTGGGACTGTTCTACTTGGGTCTGCAGCGGGGTGGGATTTTAGGCCTTGACGTATCGTCTGGTTGCGGACCATGTCTCTTCTTGTTACTTCAACCTCCTTCCTCAGATACCTCATTTCTGAGGTTTGGATTTGGCTTTTATGGGTTGTAGTCATTGCCCATGACTCGCATCCATATGTCAAGACTGGGACATAGGTGGAGCGGGATACAACCATCTTCATTTTCTTACCAACCCCTCTCTTGCTGAGGAATCCTCGATTTATGGCCTGAAAAAGTCTCCCAGCTGCTGCTTTTCGAGTGGCCAACTCTTCTTTGATGCCTCCGTTTCGGTCTATAATAGCTTCGACATATTTAAAGTGGTCGACCTGCTCCAGGACCTGTTCTCCCATCTTAATCTGATGACTTCTTTCTTCTCGTGATATCACCATGGATTTTGTTTTAGAGCTACTTATGACCATCCCTCTCTTCTCCAGCTCTTCTTTCTAGACTTGCAGGTTGGATTGGAGATGTGCCTCTGATTTAGCAATCAGGGCAACATCATCAGCAAATGCCAGCTCTGAAATACATACCTGTCTCATCTTCCAGTACCCCACTGAATAATTTCTTGTTATCTCCTTACATGACTTGATAACATCGTCCATGAGGAGTATGAAAAGATAAGGTGACAGAATATCATCTTGTCTTACACCTGTGGTGGTCCTGAACTCTTCTGACCTATGGTTTGCTGTCCTCACATAATTTCTGCAACACTTGTAGAAGCTCTGTATAGCATGAATCAGAGGTGCTGGAACGTTCTTCCTTGCCAAACAGTCCCAAAGTTTGCTCCACGGGACCCTGTCAAATGCTTTTTCCAGATCTATGAAACAAAGATGGATCTCACTTTATACTCAAGGGCCTTTTCACTCAGCAAATAGAAAAGCAAAAGGAATAAACTGTTCAAGGTCTATAGTTTAAAAAAGCTGCTCTCTTTTGAATTGTATTTCACAGCAATGTGTGTCCAAATTTAATTCTCTGACCCAAAAAAGGTGTTAACCCTCATTATTAACTGTGTCAAAAAACAATGTTTGAAATTCCCTAGATTTAGCAACTTACTCCGCCTACCATGTAGGCCGATTCATAAGCTATTATCATTGCCAATGACATTAAATTATTGATATTAATATTTACACCACTAATACGGGCTATTTTTTCGTTCGATTACTCTTGTTAGTTGTCGAAAATATTAACGATGACATTTTAAAACATTGTCAAATGTTAACTGAAAAATGCAATAACGACAATGTGCACGAGATGTCAAAAAAAAAATAATCAAAGGTAATTTAATATAATAACAATCTATCTATCTATCTATCTATCTATCTATCTATCTATCTATCTATCTATCTATCTATCTATCTATTTATCTATCTATCTATCTATCTATCTATCTATCTATCTATCTATCTATCTATCTATCTATCTATCTATCTATCTATCTATCTATCTATCTATCTATCTATCTGTCTGTCTGTCTGTCTGTCTGTCTGTCTGTCTGTCTGTCTGTCTGTCTGTCTGTCTGTCTGTCTGTCTGTCTGTCTGTCTGTCTGTCTGTCTGTCTGTCTGTCTGTCTCTCTGTCTGTCTGTCTGTCTGTCTGTCTCTCTATCTGTCTGTCTGTCTGTCTGTCTGTCTGTCTGTCTGTCTGTCTGTCTATCTATCTATCTATCTATCTATCTATCTGTGAGAGGGCCATAATAACGCTCTCATTTTCATATTTATGTGTTTGAAACCCGAAGTGTATAGGTGTGTATTTTCCCAGTATAAGTTTTACAACAACACCGGTAATCCTCAGCTCGTCTACGTGAACCAGACGCCTGATATTACTGCGCGCGTGCACTGCGCCGCGTATGATTTGGTCAAGCCGCCTATATAAACAGAGCGCAGGCCGGCATAGAAGTAAAGATAGAGCTAGCAAAAGAGACCAGTAGATGTGTGTTAAAAGGGATAAACACTACCCTTTCAAGCGAGGAAGTTATGAACATCCTCGCAAAACATAACCCAGACATTAAGCTGGTACACGTGGACAGAATAATGGTGAAAGGGAGTATTGTAACCCCAGTGGTTATAATAACGGCAGAAGGGAGGGAAACCCCTAAAACGCTACTATTTGGGAAAACCAAGAAGCACACCGAAGCTTACATTCCCCCTGTGCTACAGTGCTCCAACTGTCTGAAATTCGGCCACGGAAGGAACAATTGTAAGGGAAAAACAGTTTGTAGGTACTGCTCCAGTTATCACCCCTCTACACATTGTCAAAAGGCAAAGGCAGATACCGACTACAAAAAGGCGAATGGAAACAGAAAGTGTATCAATTGTAAAGGGAACCACAGTGCCAGGTTTCAGGGCTGTCCAGTGTACCAGCAAACAAAGCAAGCTTTAAAAGAATCCATCTTAACCAGAAAACCATTTAAAACAGTAATGACAGAAATAAAAGAAAACGCAAAAAACACAAACAGTAAAGTTGCAGAAGAAATCAAGTCTCTTAAAGAAGAAATTAAAAATATTAAAACGCAGCAGTCAAAAGAACAGAAAATAACTAACAAAACAAAAGAAAACAGCCAGCCAGACAGGTCAGCTACAACACTGGAAAATATGAATTCAATGAAAAGTGCAGAGGCATTGCTTCAAGAAGTGAAAGCCATACAGTACCAAATTACCCAGGATGTGGCTGAACTGACTGTACTGAAAGAAGAAAATGAAATAATACTAGTCAAACTATCCGAACTAAAAGAAGAAAGTGAAATAATACTAAAAAGAATGGAAAGTGAAAGGCAGGAGATTAACATAGGAAGAGAAGGGAATGTAGCAGTGGATGAAAATAGGAAAGTGGTCAACCTAGAAGAAACTATCAAAGGACACATTGAGGTACTTTTACCATACATAGTGGAAAAAGTTACGGATACAATGATACGTTTTAATAGGGTTTTTCTAGAGAACTTGATTGATACTGGCTCCACGAGTGCAGGGAATACAGAATAAGAGCAAATTAATAGTTAACCAAAATAAAAGGGATACTAGATGATGTTAAAATTCAATTTAGAAAGATTTAGAATTATACAGTGGAATTGTAGGGGTATCAAAAAGAATTTTGCACCCCTACTATCTGAGACAGGATTAACTACTGATATATATGCTCTTCAAGAGACCCATTTAAACCCAAATAGTAGATATAGTTGTAAGGGCTTTAAGATACTTAGACACGATAGGAAAGAAGGTAGAGGAGGTGGTGTCGCAGTCTTAGTTAGCGAAAAATTTAAAATCATAGACTGGGAAGTATTTAATACAACCAATATAGAAGGTATCCAGGTTACTATAGCAGCTGAACCAAACAATCTAACAATTCTAAATGTATATGCTAAAGATGGTACAATTAAAGAGGAAGAAATACTAGCCATAAGCACCAGACTAGGCCCCAAAACAATCATAGTAGGCGATTTTAATTCCCATCATTCTGCTTGGGGTGGACAACATACAGATAATGCAGGAAAATGCCTACTCGACTTCATAGAAAACAATGAACTACTAATACTAAATGATGGATCTGCAACTAGAATTAATCCACAAGCTAATAGGGCAGACTCAGCAATAGACATAAGTATAGCAACTAACAACCTAGCGAATGTAAATTGGGAAGTGTTACAAGACACAAACTCAGATCATCTGCCCATCATAATAACCATGCATGAAAAGGTCATTCCAAACCCAGAACCAGAGAAACCTACCTTCAACTATAAAAAAGCAAACTGGGAATCTTTCCAATCAGAGCTGGAGGTGATGGAATATAAAGACATGGAATCAGATGATACTGACTTGTGGGCGGAAACACTGACCAATGAAATTCTGAAAATAGCAATAAAATATATACCTAATAAAAATATGCCACAACACCTTAAACCAATAAATAACATTACTAAGAAAAGAAAAACTCAGTGGAATAAAGAACCAGTTGCCTGGTGGAATAAAAGCTGTGCAGAAATTCATGAGAGAAGAAAAAGGGCCTTACAAAAATATAGAAATAACAGAACAGAAGAAAACTATGATAAGTATAAACTTATTAGGAATGAATCTAACAGAATAATATTTAAAGCCAAAGAAACTAACTGGAAGGAGTTTTGTCAGTCACTTAAACCTAGCACTCAAATTAAAGAAGTATGGAAAAAGCTTAAGGCAATCAAAGGGAACAATAAGAAAACAATAATGCCAACAATCAAACTACCAAAAGAGAGCAGAAACAGATAAAGAAAAAGCTAATGCCCTTGCCGAGTATTTCTATAAAGTCAGTGCAAAAAGTAGTCTTGGACAGGAAGAAAATGAGAGAAGAGAAAGACTTAGGATACAGTTTTCAAAAGAACTACCAGACCAGATAGACGAAACAAACTATTTAGATGCTGATATAACAGAGGAAGAGGTATCTAATGCAATAAAAGATAAATCTAATACGGCCTCAGGGCAAGATATACTTAGCTATGAAATCCTTAAGAAAGTACCCAAAAGAACTATAAACATAATAACTTCCCTTTATAATAAAATCTGGAGCTTAGGAAAGATACCAAAAGCATGGAAAGTAGCTATGATAGTACCCATCCTAAAACCCAATAAGGAAGCCCATGATGTAAGTTCATATAGGCCTATCTCCTTAACATCACAACTAGGTAAAATACTGGAAACTGTTGTTAACAAAAGATTAAAATTCTACCTGGAAAAAAATCAGTTATATAGCCCAAACCAGTCAGGGTTTAGAGCAGATAGAAGTACAGTAGACCAGCTTGTAAGATTAGAACATGATGTAAAGCTAGGGTTCAAGAGAAAAGAGAAAACAGTAGCAGTTTTTCTAGATGTCGCAAGAGCATATGATGAATGCTGGCGAGATGGAGCTCTTTACAAAATGAAAAAGATTGGCATTACTGGTAAAACCTATAGGTATATAGAAAACTTTCTACAAAACAGGTATTTTGCGGTACAGGTAAACAATGATAAGTCAGATATATATGAACAACAGAATGGGATTCCTCAGGGATCAGTGATTTCACCTACAATTTTCACTATAGCTGTAAATGACTTAGCAGATGAATCTAACGACATTAAGAATGCAGTATCTCAATTTGCAGACGACTGTGCCATTTGGCGATCTGGAAAAAACTTGGACCATGTTTTCAAAAAACTTCAAAATCAAATAGACAAAGTTTCAGAGTGGATGAAAAGTTGGGGCTTCCAAATTAATGTAAACAAAACAGTAGGTATGATTTTCAGCAAAGGAAATTTAAAAAAAAAAAATAACAAAATCAATATAACCATTAAAGGACAGAAAATATGTACCTCCTCAACAACAAGATTTCTGGGAGTAACTTTAGATAAACAACTAAATTATAATAAACATATAGACAATTTGGTAGAAAGCTGTAGGGGACCCCTAAATATACTAAGGATTGTCAAAGGTAATGGATGGGGGGCCAGCAATAAAATAATGCTTATGTTCTACAAGTCTTTCATCAGGGGGAAACTGGATTATGCCAGCATAGTCTATGACTCAGCTGCAGCTTCTAACAAAGCAAAACTGGACAGGATTCAAAATGCAGCCATGAGAACCATTACAGGTGCATTTATATCGACACCAGTAGAAGCGCTAGAAGTAGCTCTTGGCATACCTCCCCTTGATCTAAGACGGAAAGAACTGAGAATAAATTATTGGAGTAAAGTAGCACAAGAAGTGACCCATCCAGCACATAAAGCATTTGTCAAAAACCAACCAAGTGTATGGGACATCCCCTTAAATAAAGATAGATATCCAACAGGGTGGAGAACGATAGAAGACCTAACGCAGTTCAAAGAACTATCAAACACAATTGAAAATAGTAATAAATACAGAAGCAAAATACCACCCTGGGAACTAAAAACACCAATCATAGACTACTCACTTACTGAAAAGATCAAACAAAACATAGAAGATAAGGAAGCCAAAATGATAAGTAGAAAGTTCATAGATCAACTAACTAAACAAAGTCTGGCCGTATACACTGATGGATCCAAAGGAGATAGTGGACAACTAGGTGCCGGAGTTGTAATACCACAATGGGGAATAAAAAAGAGCTACATTGTAACAGAAGGGGCTTCGATTTTTACCGCAGAGATGGTAGCAATTCTTAAAAGTTTAGAAATAATCGAAGATAACCCTCCAGAAGATGTTACGATATTTACAGACTCACTATCATCACTACAAGCACTAGAACACCCAGGTAAATGTAGCCGGCCAGACATAAAGGAGGAAATTCTAGCAATTAATACATCACTAGGACACAGAGGATGTAGTGTGAGGCTAGTGTGGGTTCCAGCACACATAGGTATTGCTGGCAACGAGTTGGCAGACCAGAACGCCAAGAATGGAAGAACAAGTAAAAACAATATAAAAGCAGGACTAGGAAGGTCGGAGATCAAGAGCCAAGTGAAAATAACTATAAACGAGGAATGGAAGACAACATGGAAGAAAAGTAGAAAGGCAGACACGCGTTCAAACTGCTGAAAGAACCAACAAGGATGTGCCAGGTCAGAGAAGAATTAAAGATACCATCAAACAAAAAACTGTGGCGTCTCCGTCTCGGTGCAGCATACTTTATGGTAGAAGAACCACACTGCCAAGAATGTCAGGAAGAGAATGACATAGACCACTACCTGATCCACTGTAAAAAGTATGAACAACAAAGGCTTGAATTAAAAACCTACTATAGAAATCACAATATAGACTTAACAGGTGATAAGGTTTTAAGTATAGATGCCCCAAGAGATGCCCAAGCAATACTTAAAAGATATATACATAAAACAAAGGAAAACATATAAGGTTAGTACTCCAGGAAAAACATCCAACTAAATAGAAATTAAGCAACAAGAACTTTCAAAGCATTAACAAAAAACTAACTACTCATAGGACAAGGAAAGACAACAAGGTTTAAAAAAAAAAAGGGACAATAACTCATAATGAACAAATACTAATACAAATTAAAACCAAGCGTAAAGGACAATAGTTATCTATAAACAATACAAAAATTAAATAAAATTGACAAATACTAATATAAATAAAAATCAGTAACTGCAAAAGACAACAGTTAATTAAATTGAATACAAAATTAGTAAATAAAATGACACTAAATACCCCAATTATAACCAAATTTCAGGTTGAACAGGGTAGACCAAGATGGAACGAGAAGAGGCAATAATGGTCAGCTGTTAAGTGCCCGCCCTCCACCCATCACCTCATCAAAACAACAACAACAACAGCGGGAGACCCTTTTTGCAAGAGTGGTCTAGACGGGACAAACGAGTTTAGGCACGACCTGTGTGGGTAGAAGATGAAGAAAGAAATGAGGACACGTGAGTTTGATTTTAAAGCAGATTAGATTATTTCCCTTATTAGTAATAAGAATAACAATAATAATACCCCAGAAAATAAATTAATCCAAAATAGAAAATAATCAACAAAACCTAACAAACCATTAAAGAAAGACAAGATTATTGACTACTCATAGTGCAAGAAAAGACAAAGAAGTAACAAAAAAAAAAAAAGAAGAAATACTAATATAAATTAACACCATCAACTGCAAAAGACAATAGTCATCTAAATACAAAACCAAAAATAAAATTACATTAAATACCCTAATTATAACCAAATCTTAGGTTGAACAGGGTAGACCAAGATGGTGGAAGAGCAGAGGCAATAATGGTCAGCTGTTAAGTGCACTCTCATCTTCCTCATCACCTTTTTTAAACCAAAAAAAAAAAAAAAAAATCGGGAGACCCTTTTTGCAAGAGCGGTCCAGACGGAAGAAACGAGTTTAGGCACGACCTGTGTGGGTAGGAGATGAACAAAGAAATGAGGACACGTGAGTTTGATTTTAAAACAGATTAGATTATAGATGAGTGAAAATAATGTGTGGATAGGTTTTATTAGTCGTGTTAAGTCCAGATCACGGCTGTAAGGATATAGTAGGAACCTATTTCATTCATGAGACCGGGCAGAAAAGCGAATATAGTAGGAATCTATTTCATACATGGAACTGGGCAGAAATGATATCAGGGACTGAAAATGAGATAGTACGTATTAACTGTTTGGCAAGATGGCAGCGGCAGCCATGTGTTAATGTGCATAAAGATGGCGCCTGTGAGTCCGCATTAACATTCTTAGTTACCACGTGCTATAGGCCCAATGATGTTAAGCTATTTATTACTTGAGAGCGCAGTGTGCTAATTATAACGTTTGTAAGCTTTGTTAGTTCAAGACTAATTTTATTTTATTCTTTGATGTAAAGGTAATTAAGTTAGTGTATTTCACGATAATTGATTATAATTCTACTGTATATTTTTAATGGGTTACTTTCAGATGAGAATAGTTATTTAGATTTCCGGTGAGCGCAATGCCACTTCTTTGTGCGTAAGGCACTTTGAGACAGAGGCATTTCTTTGTTTGCTCCTTGCGGGAGCAAGGAAACACCAATGCAGCTGGTGTCCATCACAAGCCTACGAGAAGCATTTATAAGCTATTGCAGTGGTCATATACGACATGCTTCACAATACACGAACGTATATTGATGTGGATCGGTTGCGAGGTGGTAGCTTATTCTCATTAAGGAGAGTTGCGCTTGTATATATCGTTTAATATTATTTTATGCCCATTTTATTATTAGTTAATTATCGTTATGTGAAGGGTGGTTTATGAGAGCACGTGGGTCCACTTGGGATAAATTGTCTCTTCTTGCTCCTTATGGAGCATGGGGCCACCAATGTGGCTGGCCTCCGCATGGAAACCGCACAAAGCATTCAGATGCTCTTGCAGCAGTGGTTTCCGTAGCAATATGTGTTACATGGTGAGATTGCCAGCCTCATGCACAACACCATTCTAGTCTCATTAGACGACATGCATGGACTGAGTGTGTGTGCATGATAGTTGAAGGTTTCAGGTGGCGTGGAAGAAGAACAGTTTGACAGGTGAGAGCATGGTGTTTCTCATCATTTAACTATTATGATTTTAACTAGTCAGTGCTCTGTTTGTATTTCAGGTTAGCAATTGAGCACTGGCTGGGTGCTTTATTTGGTGTTTGTTTAGCGTTCGTTTATTTGCTTTTGTCACTGAGAGGGTTGTGAAAACAAATACAGCCCCTGCCTTAGAATCAGAGTTTTATTGTTGTTCGGGCCGGGTGCGAGTGTGCAAGAAAGTGATCACATATCACAACAGCATCAACATTTCTTGCCCACCCTATCACACATCTATCTATCTATCTATCTATCTATCTATCTATCTATCTATCTATCTATCTATCTATCTATCTATCTATCTATCTATCTATCTATCTATCTATCTATCTATCTATCTATCTATCTATCTATCTATCTATCTATCTATCTATCTATCTATCTATCTATCTATCTATCTATCTATCTATCTATCTATCTATCTATCTATCTATCTATCTATCTATCTATCTATCTATCTATCTATCTATCTATCTATCTATCTATCTATCTATCTATCTATCTATCTATCTATCCACATTTATTTCAGAAATTATCTTCCAGATAAAACTACATGTCAGTAGAGATCACCTTTATACGGTGACCGAGTTAACAACAAAGCACTTTCTGATTTTCTCTGGCGTATTTGAAATACCGTTTCGTGTATAAAATGGTCAACCATAATTTTAAAATCACTATTCCAAGGCTGGTATCATTGGTTTGGTTTGGTTTTAAGGACTATCTTCATTGCACACGGACAACTCTATCAGTGCTTCGATCTCCTCCCTTAGATCACACAAGGAGGTTCTCAGCATGGTGCATGAACTCCATAGCACTGACGAGAATCTCAATATGTGTATATAGGAATCACACATTCAATAAATATATTTAGTGGGTAGGTTTCTAATTTTTTAAAATTTTGCCAGGGCAGCAGCCCATTGGCTTACTCTTTACGATTTCCACCTGCCGTGGGATTTTTAAGGTGCACAATTTGCACACGGGGCTTCCTATTCTCTCGCCTTTATCTGAGAAGGCTAGGCATCCGATGTTATTATCCATGAGACCAGGGGGAAGTATGAATAATTAGGACCACTGGTTCTGAAAAAAAAACCTTGATTCCCTCTACTGGGAATCGAACATGGTACCTCTAGAATTCGAGGCGGACGCCAAACCACTTAGCCACTCCGACCCCAGGCTGGTATCATCCATTCTATTACCTTGTCAAACTATCCTATGAAAATATGTCTTGACGAAATAAATGCACTGTCACAACACAAGCTATGTTACATTTTCTTAAATAAGAGATGATTTTTAACTAGGCTAATTGTTCTTTTTAAAATTTCGTGACAAATAGTATTATACTTTTAAATTAAAAGTGCACCACAACAACTAGACTGAAAAATATTACTGTCTGGGTTTTTATTTTATTTTTCACAGAATAGCACTCGGATAATCATTTCGGGTCTACTGGGCTGCAGATAAAAAAAAAAAAGAAATTTTAATTTAAGGTGCTCATTGTGCCAGCAGGACTTTGAAATTTTCGATTTTTCCTGAAGGCAAGGCACCAGGAAGTCTGTCCGCAGATAGTGTGGAATGTTACAAAAAGAGGCAAGGAAATTTTTGCTTCGAGAGAATTTTGAATACATGATTTTATATTTCAGACACAGCTCCTCGACTCATAGGTTAGGTACATAGGATGTAAGTGTCATATTGCTGAATAAAGTGCGGTTAAGAACTCAGGATTTGCTGAGACATTGTCTACTGTAGGGTGAACAACCAGACCAACGCGTGGAAAAATTGTCTGCCCATTCTTTGATGTTATCAGAGGTGCCTTCCTCTTCTCCGTTTACACTTCGACTGTTCCCGAGGATCGCTCTAGTCATGAATTACAGCCCAAACCAGGAGCTTTCGACGTTTCACTATGACAAAAAGTTGTAGTAGATTTCTAGGTGCAAAGGTGGCTCGAAAGCCTGAATCCTTCGGGTGAGGGACAAGAGGATAAAAAGTTAAAGATCTTAGGGAAGATCACATTCAACCTTTCATGGGCTGAGGCCATCTCTCTCACCGATCTTCCATTTAAGAGAATACATTTCGGTTAAGCTTCCTTCACTTTTTGCCCCAGACTTGTTTTCATCAATAGCTTGCTGCTTTTTCATATGTTCATTGTTACTTTCTCCATACTTGTTAAAGAACGAGAGCCTAGTATATGGGGGCCGATTTTCCCAAATGCTCGTGACGGGAGACCAGCTTTCGGGAACAGTACATTTGAACTAGGTGTTTTTCTTTCATTTACTGTAGTCACAAATTTATATTTAATTAATCATCATTCAATTTCATTTATAACTATTTTGTTGTTGATTAACTAGGGCTGCTGAGCTTCTCTCTCTCTCTCTCTCTCTCTCTCTCTCTCTCTCTCTCTCTCTCTCTCTCTCTCTCTCTCTCTCTCTCTCTCTCTTTTTTTTTTTTTTTTGCAGCCAATACGATGTTGGTATCTCGTGGACGGACAAAGTGACAAATGTCGAAGTGTTGTCACGTGCTTGCCTGCAAAGCATGTATACACTGCTCAAACAACGCAGATTCTGCTGGCTTGGCCACGTCCGTCGCAAGTAAGATGGTCACATCCCTAGAGATGTCTTCTACGACCAACTGGCAGATGGTACAAGAACAGTTGAGCGATTGCAGCTGAGGTTCAGAGATGTGTCCAAGAGAGACATGAGGGCACTGGACATAATCCAGCAACCTGGTAGGATGAAGTTTCCCATCGCCCCAAATGGCGATGCTCCTTACTGCGCCACCTCAGATTGGGCGAAAAGGAGCTACAACAATAAGCAGAAGAGAAAAGAACATACTGAAAGGAACACCAGGAATAAAAGCAGCTGAGGGCTTTCACTTCAGGGGTGATTCCTCGTGCATTCCTGTATTCAGTCATGACTGAAGGGGCTACTCTACCAAGTTAACGATTCCTTGGTATTATCTACACTGGAGTTCTAGGCTTTTCCTGTGGCTTTTCTGCCATTCTGTTTCTCCAACTTGGCTTGCACCTAAAGGATCATCACATCTGGTCCCAGGCGAGGAGGAAGAATCACGTGGCATACTTTGCAATCCCCACCATCCAAGGGGGATCTCCAAATATGCAGAACTAAGTACGGTGCTTTGGTTCTGGGCTCTCCCAAGGAATTGTCACGTCCTACACAGAGTCAGTAGTGAGATCCTCCTTCTTACAGCTAACCAGGTAAAAGCCAGAGTACGTCTGAAGCTCAATTGGCTCCTCCAAGCTGTTGTGCAATGCCGGGGTCTCAACACGTTTCACCATCGATGGAATCCCTGGAAGTGTGGATGATTTCAAGAGTCAGTGAGGGTATAATAAGCCTCACAGACAGAGGTTCACTTCCACATATGTATAATATAGCATTGTGCTTAGCTGGTGGTCATATAAAGATGATTCCATATATGCCGCCATGCATCCTTTATAAATATAAACAACATTACCAAACTTAAAAAAAAATAGGAAGGAACCGACTCATAGACTTTAACACTATGCTCAATCTAAAAGCAACATAAAATTTTGTAGCATCAAACATGGCAAAAAAAAACTATATCCTTTACGAGATAAAACTACTTGTACCGCGTTCCTGGTGAAAACCCACTAACTAGCTGATTGAAATGAGCTTTATTTAGGACCTTCATTAGACAGCAACGCGATTTTTTCCTAGAAGTGAGGTAAACATTTTGTAAATTATCATTTAGTCTAATTTTCTATCGCTGTGTTATTGGTGCGGCAGAGATAAAAATTGCATTGATTGCTTGTATTTTTAAGTTGTTAGAATGTTTATATTTGAGTATCTTTGACTGGTTTCTGGAGCGTAGTTCATTCACATTTTTGCTTTGTGTGTCTTCTGTGATAAGTTCATTTATCAGTTGGAGATTTTTGGTTTTGTGACGTGTTTTCTACTTGTGCCCGTGTGTAAGATTTTAAGTTACATTACTACATACAAGTTTGCCAGAATGAGTGCGAACAAAAAAGAGAAAAAACTTATCACTTTAATTTTGAATGAGAACACAACCAAGTTTTGTTTTTTTCACTGAGATAAACGATAAATATATTAACTGTACAAGGAAGTCATCAATGTTTTCAAGAAAAGGTATGCTAAGAGATCTTACACGACCTCGTTCTTGAATCCTATAGTCTCAAAGTATACACATAGTCTTTTTATGTTTGGACTTATGTCCTCTAAAAACCAGCAGATCTTGGGTCTTGGTTGGAAGGGGGGTGCGTTGCCAAAACGAGGCGAAACTCATATTTAAAGAAAAAAAAAATTAATTCTAAAATTAAAACTAATTTTCGGCCTGGCTAATTTGAGAAAGGACAAATTAAAAATCAACTGTCTGCATAACAACCTATGTTGCAGCATCCGGCTCAACGTGTCGGTGAAAAAAGTGTAATATCAAGTTGAAAGTGATTCATCTCAGAATTCCTTCTTCCCCTCTTTCGCCTGAAAACCACTTTTCATGCTGTAACAAAGACATTCATATAGTTACATCCCTCACTATCAGTTACAGACATCGAAATTTTACAAAATATAATTATGATCATACATAGCCAAAAACTTGACATTCAACCCGCATTACAACGAACGTCACAAACCTCCAAAACTAACACCAACACGCCAGGCACGAAGCAGCTTGAGGAAACGATGGATGGAGGAAAAAGCCGAAATGTTCACGATAAGTGGGGTAATTATTCCAAACGTCATGGAGCTCCGAAATAAAGTCTTGAAATCTTCACGAATCTTAATGATTCGGATGAAAAGAGCGGACGAAAAGCAGAAGAAATGAAAGAAATAAAAGGAAGTATCACAAATCTGAGAGATAAAACAGAAGGGTTATTCACGTATGCAAATATAGGTTTTCATCTAAATTCCCCGCTAACAATTCTTTGCAATATGTAGACGATTTTCTATAAGTAGCTAGAATAACTCTTCCAGCTCCCAAGAAAGAAATTCTAGAATTACTCAAGAAAATAAATAACCTCAATACGTTTATGAGAGACACGGGCTGATGCAGTTGCGAAATGATGCAAGACCAATGTTCTAAACTTCATCTAGTGACCTTTGCGTCTGCCCCCTTATAATAGTTTTAATCTCTCTGAATATTTACCTGAAACAGATGTCTGACAAGGACATCAATAATTTCTCTTGCAACTGAATATAAGTGGCAGCTTCAGGATGTACTGTTAGAGTGTTAAAGTACATGTAGTTTAGAAACGACTCCAGGAAAACTCTGGAAAAAAAAAACATTTCAAAAGAAACCCCCCATAAACAAAATTAACTAAAATAAATTAACAAAAATGAAATCTTATGGAAAACAACCAGTTGTTAGGTTTGTCAATTATAAGATGAGTGGCTGGAGCAATAATTTGAGTTTTGAGATTAATTCCTCATCTCTCCGGAAGGCAATCTAGTCTTCTCCAGTGGCATCAGTCTTTCTAGAAGTACATCGATCTGTTGTCAGACTGTCCGTGGTCTTAAATAGGAAACTCTAAACAGGGCAATTCTCTTAAGAGACAAAGGAAGAGTACGATCACTACGCCCTTAATTCATGTCGTTCTAGGCGACTGACATGAGGATTTCCATGTGGCTGGCAACCTCACGTCGTTTTAGGCGACTGACATGAGGTTTTCCATGAGCCTGGCAACCTCACGTCGTTCTAGGCGACTGACATGAGGTTTTCCATGAGTCTGGCAACCTCATGTCGTTCTATGCAACTGACATGAGGTTTTCCATGAGCCTGGCAACCTCACGTCGTTCTAGGCGACAGACATGAGGTTTTCCATGAGCCTGGCAACCTCACGTCGTTCTAGGCGACAGACATGAGGTTTTCCATGAGCCTGGCAACCTCACGTCGTTCTAGGCGACAGACATGAGGTTTTCCATGAGCCTGGCAACCTCACGTCCTTCTAGGCGACAGACATGAGGTTTTCCATGAGTCTGGCAACCTCACGTCGTTCTAAGCGACAGACATGAGGTTTTCCATGAGCCTGGCAACCTCACGTCGTTCTAGGCGACAGACATGAGGTTTTCCATGAGACTGGCAACCTCACGTCGTTCTAGGCGACTGACATGAGGTTTTCCATGAGCCTGGCAACCTCACGTCGTTCTAGGTGACAGACATGTGGTTTTCCATGGGCCTGGCAACGTCACGTCGTTCTAGGCGATAGACATGAGGTTTTCCATGAGCCTGGCAACCTCACGTCGTTCTAGGCGACTGACATGAGGTTTTCCATGAGCCTGGCAACCTCATGTCGTTCTAGGCAACTGACATGAGGTTTTCCATGAGCCTGGCAACCTCACGTCGTTCTAGGCAACTGACATGACGTTTTCCTTGAGTATGGCAACCTCACGTCGTTCTATGCAACTGACATGAGGTTTTCCATGAGCCTGGCAACCTCACGTCGTTCTAGGCGACTGACATGAGGTTTTCCATGAGTCTGGCAACCTCATGTCGTTCTATGCAACTGACATGAGGTTTTCCATGAGCCTGGCAACCTCACGTCGTTCTAGGCAACTGACATGAGGTTTTCCATGAGCCTGGCAACCTCATGTCGTTCTAGGCAACTGACATGAGGTTTTCCATGAGCCTGGCAACCTCATGTCGTTCTAGGCAACTGACATGAGGTTTTCCATGAGCCTGGCAACCTCATGTCGTTCTAAGCAACTGACATGATGTTTTCCATGAGCCTGGCAACCTCACGTCGTTCTAGGCGACAGACATGAGGTTTTCCATGATCCTGGCAACCTCACGTCGTTTTAGGCGACATACATGAGATTTTCCATGAGCCTGGCAACTTCACGTCGTTCTTGTAAAACAAGATTGCCCAAGAAATCACCGCTGTAAGAGCGCGTGAAAGCTTGGTGCAGGCTTCTTAAGGAGACCAGCTATAGCTGTAGCTCTATGCTCCGAAAGGATCGTAAACTTAAATGATTATACAGAAGAATGCCACAAAAAGTAATCTACTTCTCAGAACTGTTGCCCCTTCAGATAAATGTTTCGGTCTATCTCATTGAACTCTGAAGGGGGAAAAGGGAGTGGAAGCAAACCCACTTGGGATAGCCACAACACCAGTTATCGCATCAACGCTGTTCTGGGCGTAGCGCTCATGGACTCTGCGGTAAACCCTTCTCCGTCTATCGTGTCGCTGAAGCATAAAAAATGATTCATCACTAAACCAAACCCGTCTCCAGTCATTCCCAACGGTCCATTGACGATGCTGGTTCGCCCACTGCAGTCGGTTCTGGCGATGCCGGTCCGTAAGAACAGGACCTCTGTAGGGTCTTCTAGCCCAAAGACCAGAGTCGTGCAGCTAGTTCCTGACCGTTTGATCTGAAATTCGACGAGCTGCTGACAGTGACTGGACTGTGGAAGATGCAGATGCAAGTCGATTCCTGAGGTGACGCAGCCGTATGAAGCGGTCTTCGGCAGGATTTGCGACTCTGGGTTTTCCATTTCGCGGCCGGTCTGCCACTGAGCCAGTTTCTTGAAATCGCCTCCAAAGGCGCCTCATAGTGCTTCTAACCACATTAAATTGTCTGGCCACTACACTTTGTGGCTGTCCAGTCTGTAAACGTCCAATGATGATGAGTCGTTGTTCTGTAGTGAGATGAGCCATACTTGCGCATTGAATTTTTCAACTGAATTTATTCGAAGAGCGTCAATCTTTTATAGGCATTCAAAAATATGGTCAGAACGTTTTGTGTTCAGTAAGTTTCACGGGATTCTCATGAACCTGTCACGAGTTATTGTGAAAAATGTTGTTTTGACCTTGACCTCTTTCATGACCTCACGAATCATGAGGTGAGTACAATTCAGGTAACGACGAGAAGTTAATGACCAGGTGGACACAGTCGATAGGTTGACTGATGTCCAATCAGCGAATATCTTTTATAAAAGTAACACCAAAAAAGTTGCGTTTCTTTTTTTGAACAGTATATACAAGGTATATATACATATTTAAAAAAAAAAAAAAATTTTGTCTCGTTTTGGCGAGGCGCGTCCCATTCAACTAGCCGGTTATATTAGGGCGCATGCCCAAATATAAAAGACCTCTAGGTCTGGATAATTAGTTGTGTGTTAGTTATGTGTTAGTTATGTGTTAGTTATAATACTTCTGTGAAGAATATATGATGAAGTACACATTACAGAATTTTCATTAAATTTCCCCTTTCAAAAGTGTACATTAATTCAACGTAAGTTCCTTGTGAAGCAAAGAACTTTAACCAATTCAAACCAATCGTTTATGTCCTGTGCCATCCGCTCAATGTCATTCCATGAATGATGTATCCCTTTCATGTCTGTCTACAGTCACCTTTCCCTTGTGTTTTCCAGTGTCATACGATTTCTCTTACCACGGTGGTTCTAGAACAAGCCCTGTCGTGTAATGCTATCAACTGATTTTTCTAAGTGTGCCCTAGCCTATGTCAGCGTCATCTCCTCACCACTTCTTCCACTGTGATTTGTTTGGCTTTTACAATCAGTTCAACGAAGGTGATCATTTTGCATCATTTCAGTCGTTCTGCCTGGCGCAAGCACCCATTTATGAAAGTCTGTAACTTACTGCGTGTTTCAAAAGTTGTGCTAAAATACAGTTCAACACAGTAATTTAACAAGCAGCTGTGGGAGTTACAGCAACAGGTGTCATTGTGTCGGCTACGGAAGGCAGCACTCTTTGACGCAAAACAGGAACAGTAAAACAAACGTATGCCAAGTCTTTCTGTTCTGTGCCATCATCTCAAGGTCTTTTCATGCCTACTTCCTACTCTTTATGTCAGTCTTCAGTTCTCTTCTCCATGTGTTCTTTATGTCAGTCTTCAGTTCTCTTCTCCATGTGTTCTTTATGCCAGTCTCCAGTTCTCTTCTCCATGTGTTCTTTATGCCAGTCTCCAGTTCTCTTCTCCATGTGTTCTTTATGTCAGTCTTCAGTTCTCTTCTCCATGTGTTCTTTATGCCAGTCTCCAGTTCTCTTCTCCATGTGTTCTTTATGTCAGTCTCCAGTTCTCTTCTCCATGTGTTCTTTATGACATTCTTCAGTTCTCTTCTCCATGTGTTCTTTATGTCAGTCTCCAGTTCTCTTCTCCATGTGTTCTTTATGACAGTCTTCAGTTCTCTTCTCCATGTGTTCTTTATGTCAGTCTTCAGTTCTCTTCTCCATGTGTTCTTTATGCCAGTCTTCCGTTCTCTTCTCCATGTGTTCTTTATGACAGTCTCCAGTTCTCTTCTCCATGTGTTCTTTATGCCAGTCTCCAGTTCTCTTATCCATGTGTTCTTTATGCCAGTCTCCAGTTCTCTTCTCCATGTGTTCTTTATGACATTCTTCAGTTCTCTTCTCCATGTGTTCTTTATGTCAGTCTCCAGTTCTCTTCTCCATGTGTTCTTTATGACATTCTTCAGTTCTCTTCTCCATGTGTTCTTTATGCCAGTCTCCAGTTCTCTTCTACATGCGTTCTTTATGTATGTCTCCAGTTCTCTTCTCTATGTGTTCTTTATAAATGTCTCCAGTTCTCTTCTCCGTGTGTTCCTTATGTATGTCTCCAGTTCTCTTCTCCACGTGTTCTTTATGTCTGTCTCCTGTTCTCTTCTCCGAGTGTTTATTATGTCTGTCTCCAGTTCTCTTCTGCACGTGTTCTTTATGTCTGTCTCCTGTTCTCTTCTCCATGTGTTGTTTATGTATGTCTCCAGTTCTCTTCTCCATGTGTTCTTTATGTCTGTCTCCTGTTCTCTTCTCCACGTGTTCTTTATGTATGTCTCCAGTTCTCTTCTCCATGTGTTCTTTATGTATGTTTCCATTTCTCTTCTCCATGTGTTCTTTATGTCTGTCTCCTGTTCTCTTCTCCACGTGTTCTTTATGTTTATTTCCAGTTCTCTTCTCCATGTGTTCTTTATGTATGTCTCCAGTTCTTTTCTCCACGTGTTCTTTATGTCTGTCTTCAGTTCTCTTCTCCACGTGTTCTTTATGTATGTCTCCAGTTCTCTTCTCCGTGTGTTCTTTATGTATGTCTCCAGTTCTCTTCTCCACGTGTTCTTTATGTATGTCCCCAGTTCTCTTCTCCATGTGTTCTTTATGTCTGTCTTCTGTTCTTTTCTCCGTGTGTTCTTTATGTATTTCTCCAGTTCTCTTCTCCATGTGTTCTTTATGTCTGTCTCCTGTTCTCTTCTCCACGTGTTCTTTACGTTTATCTCCAGTTCTCTTCTCCATGTGTTCTTTATGTATGTCTCCAGTTCTCTTCTACGTGCGTTCTTTATGTCTGTCTCCAGTTCTCTTCTCCACGTGTTCTTTATGTATGTCTCCAGTTCTCTTCTCCATGTGTTCTTTATGTCTGTCTCATGTTCTTTTCTCCGTGTGTTCTTTATGTATGTCTCCAGTTTTCTTCTCCATGTGTTCTTTATGTCTGTCTTCTGTTCTCTTCTACGTGCGTTCTTTATGTCTGTCTCCAGTTCTCTTCTCCACGTGTTCTTTATGTATGTCCCCAGTTATCTTCTCCATGTGTTCTTTATGTCTGTCTCCTGTTCTTTTCTCTGTGTGTTCTTTATGTATGTCCCCAGCTCTCTTCTCCATATGTTCTTTATGTCTGTCTCCAGTTCTCTTCTCCATGTGTTCTTTATGTACGTTTCCATTTCTCTTCTCCACGTGTTCTTTATGTCTGTCTCCTGTTCTCTTCTCCATGTGTTCTTTATGCCTGTCTCCAGTTCTCTTCTCCGCGTGTTCTTTCTGTCTGTCTCCTGTTCTCTTCTCCTCGTGTTTATTATGTCTGTCTCCAGTTCTCTTCTCCATGTGTTCTTTATGTCTGTCTCCAGTTCTCTTCTCCACATGTTCTTTCTGTCTGTCTCCAGTTATCTTCTCCTTATGTTTATTATGTCTGTCTCCAGTTCTCTTCTCCACGTGTTCTTTATGTCTGTCTCCTGTTCTTTTCTCCGTGTGTTCTTTATGAATGTCGCCAGTTCTCTTCTCCATGTGTTCTTTATGTCTGTCTCATGTTCTCTTCTCCGAGTGTTTATTATGTCTGTCTCCAGTTCTCTTCTCCACGTGTTCTTTCTGCCTGTCTCCTGTTCTCTTCTCTATGTGTTCTTTATGTATGTCTCCAGTTCTCTTCTCCGTGTGTTCTTTATGTCTGTATCCTGTTCTCTTCTACGTGCGTTCTTTATGTCTGTCTCCAGTTCTCTTCTCCACGTGTTCTTTATGTATGTCCCCAGTTCTCTTCTCCATGTGTTCTTTATGTCTGTCTCCTGTTCTTTTCTCCGTGTGTTCTTTATGTATTTCCCCAGTTCTCTTCTCCATGTAATCTTTATGTCTGTCTCCAGTTCTCTTCTCCATGTGTTCTTTATGTATGTTTCCAGTTCTCTTTTCCACGTGTTCTTTATGTCTGTCTCCTGTTCTCTTCTCCATGTGTTCTTTATGCCTGTCTCCAGTTCTCTTCTCCACGTGTTCTTTCTGTCTGTCTCCAGTTCTCTTCTCCTCGTGTTTATTATGTCTGTCTCCAGTTCTCTTCTCCACGTGTTCTTTCTGTCTGTCTCCAGTTCTCTTCTCCACGTGTTCTTTATGTATGTCTCCAGTTCTCTTCTCCACGTGTTCTTTATGTCTGTCTCCAGTTCTTTTCTCCGTGTGTTTTTTCTGTCTGTCTCCAGTTCTCTTCTCCATGTGTTCTTTATGTCTGTCTCCAGTTCTCTTATCCATGTGTTCTTTATGTCTGTCTCCAGTTCTCTTCTCCATGTGTTCTTTCTGTCTTTCTCCTGTTCTCTTCTCCGTGTGTTCTTTATGTATGTCTCCAGTTCTCTTCTCCATGTGTTCTTTATGTATGTCTCCCGTTCTCTTCTTCATGTGTTCTTTATGTATGTCTCCATTTCTCTTCTCCACGTGTTCTTTATGTCTGTCTCCAGTTCTCTTCTCCGTTTGTTCTTTCTGTCTGTCTCCTGTTCTCTTCTCCGTGTGTTCTTTATGTATGTCTCTAGTTCTCTTCTCCATGTGTTCTTTTTGTATGTCTCCAGTTCTCTTCTTCGTGTGATCTTTGGTCTTCCTCTACCTCTATTATCTTGAGAATTTCAGAACAAGGACTGCCTGGTAACGCTTTCAACAGGTTTCCTCAGTGTGTGTCCTATCCATCTCCAGCGTCTTCATTT
The DNA here is from genome assembly GCA_024509875.1 of Oreohelix idahoensis. Taxonomy (NCBI): domain Eukaryota; kingdom Metazoa; phylum Mollusca; class Gastropoda; order Stylommatophora; family Oreohelicidae; genus Oreohelix; species Oreohelix idahoensis. The sequence goes on from JAMPIV010008840.1 coordinate 335,302, forward strand.
CAATTTTGTTTCCACTGGTACTTATCTGGTTCTTCTTATCATTGCCACGTGAATGATCTTATCATATCATTTTAATCCATCTTTTATACGGAACCTCCGATTCGTGAAAATCTGCAGTTTTTGGGTTGTTTTTTGTTGTTGTTGTTCTCCATGTTTCAGAGCCATGCAATAAGATTGACTTGACATTTGAATCGAAAATTCAGATTTTTGTATTGGTCCTAATATACAGGGTGTCCATAAAAGATTGTACCCTTTTCAAAAAAATTATTCTCGGCCCCATGACGTGGTACGAGGATGCTTTCTATCACAAAAGTAAGATAATCTCTGCAAGTTTTTAAGCATACCTTTCAAAGATTCAAAAAGTGCTCATGCGCGCAGCGGGTATTTCAAGTGAAACCTTCGCAGTTGAGTTGCAACCGGTAATTGTTACATGTCTCTCAACACAGTGGTCAAGTAGGTGAGAAAAAAAAAGAAATAGGTAGATTCTTTTTGAGTCTTTGTAAGGTATGCTTAAAAACTTGCAGAAATTATCTTACTTTTGTGATAGAAAGCATCCTCGTACCACATCATGGGGCCGAGAATAAATTGTTTGAAAAGAGTCCAATATTTTATGGACACCCTGTATTTTGAGCTTCATATATTTCTTAGTAGAATGAAGGCTCCGCTAACCCTCTGTATTCTTATTTTGATTTTCATATGTCTGTCCCTCCAGCTGTGTAAATATGACTGCCAAGGAATATGTACATATTCTATTTCCTAAATTGGAGCCACGGTAGAGCAGTGGTTAGAGCATTGGCTTCCTAGCTCGGTGGTCCATGGTTCAATCTTCAATTGAGGTGGGATTTTTTAGACTGCATACGGCTCTGGGGTCGACCCAGCCTCATGAATTCAGTACCAGAGTAACGGTAGGCGGCCGGTGAGATGCTGACCACATCACCCGTAGTGTACTGATGGTCAAGAAAATATGGGCCTACCACCATATACCCAATAACGGGATCCCCTACATCTTAAATTAGTATTTCTTCTAGTACAATCTTGTTTTCGTTTTTTTCCCCTGCATAGTCTTATAAATACATTTCTTTTTAAATTTCAAGAAAGATTGTCTTTGATCCACAAGCACTGAGTGTTAGCTTCTGGTGATTTTCTAGAAAGATAACTTATCAGTTAATCCTACAAAAAAACCTAATGTAGGACTATTGAAGCTTTAAAAAACAAATGAAGAGAAAATGACACTGGGGCCAGATGTACAAATGAACATATACACAACAAACACAGGACGTTCCAGAATTTTTCATCTTCAGGAAAGTCATCGACAACAAACAAAGATAATAGAAAACATAGAAAAGCTAAAGGAAAATAGCGCGAAAAAAAATAATAAATACTACATTAACAGATCAAAATACTTAACAAGAAAGAAATATAAATCAAAGAAACTAACTACGATAAGATAACGAAGAGCATCAAATAAAATGTGTGACAATAAAAAGTGATCGGGTGTTTATTGTGTTATTCTGCAATGAACCGTTGACGACTCCTATAGTTGCGTATTCTCTCGATTTGCTCAATAGTAACATTCAAGTTAGAAAACCGACGTCGTAAATTGTAATTGTCTATTCAACTGAATCAGTGGCAACAGGACAATTCTCAAGTAACATCAGAGCAGAGGCGGAGGCCTTGAAAACTGCAGCAGAGGTTATAATGAAAGAGGAAAGCACAAAGAGGCATGTCGCTTTCTTTACCGATGCACAATCAGTAATTGCAGCGTTGAAAAAACAAAATAATAAAGATTTTGATGACCTCAGAATAGTGCTCCACAGACTATGTAAACGATTCAATAGTGTTGTAATCCACTGGATCCCATCTCATTGTAACATCACCGGCATTGAAGAGGCTGACAGATTGGCAATCGTAACTTTCGAGGAGGCAAAGAGTTTTATCAGAATCAGATACAGAAACAAATGGGATGTAGAGCATCCTGGTCACATTCAAAATGATGCATACTACCACCCCAACAGAAGAGAACAAGTGGTAATCTTCAGACTCAGCACTGGCCACAACAGATTGAGATACCATGTACTCAACAAGCTAAAGATAGGAACTACCGATCAGTGTAACCGTGGCACTGATAAAATGACTGCTGAACATTTGCTTCAAAGTTGCCCAACACACGCGGAACAGAGAAAGTGCATATGGCCGACACCAGTACCATTCGTGGAAAAGCTATACGGAGATTCAAATAGCATAAAACTGACTACTGCTTTCTTTGAGAACATTCAAGTGGACGTCTGAGAGTGTACGAAGAAGAAGAATAAATATTCAACTGATTAAACATGTATGCACTTTTCCTGTATACAACAATCCAGATCAGCGGTTGGCAACCCAGGAGCTCTGGGGATCTACATTAGAGCCAATGAGCCCTCTAAAACTTTGCTTTGATACAACCATGTCAGTTGTGAGATTTCGGAGTATTTGGAATTTGGCATAAGACTACGCTATTTTTTTTACTTTTAGCACTGCAGCACGATCTGCTTCCTGTAGTCTCAACGGCAGAGTTGTGGAAAGTTAACACTCAACATGTTACCGAATGTTAACTTCACTTCAAAATAGATAGCTTTCCTAGCTTATGTAGTTCACGAATAACGTGATTTGGTTTGGTTTGGTTTGGTTTGGTTTTAAGGACTATCTTTATTGCACACGGACACCTGCATGAGTGCTGCGATCTCCTTCCTAAGATAACATAATCACTATTATTCCGAGAAGGCTTGGCATCTGATCTCACTATCCAGTAGTCGGGAGGGAGTATTCCATCATTAGGAATCACTGATTGTGAAAAAAATTTCCATCAAGCAAACCTGACATCTTTAGAATTAGAGGTAGACGCCGTACCACATAGCCACTCCGACCCCCGCGAATAAAGGAAAGCTAGCTTGCAGGTGAAACTACTCTTAATCCTGGGGACACCGAGTTTGAAAGTGCCGGCGGAAGGGGGTTAGTCCGAAATTTACCTAGGTTAAAAATTATTTCTCCCCACCGTCGTCAAGAAATTTACCTAGGTTAAAAACTATTTCTCCCCACCGTCATCAAGAAATTTACCAACTGATCTGCTCTGATCTACCAGTAGATCAAGAACGACCAGTTTCCGACTCCTGATCTGGATCATTGTGACAAAACGTCTGAACATGCTCTTTTGTGTGATCTCTCACACCTTCAGCCCACCGGCAGTATCCTTTCGTTTTCTTCATTTTTCTCACTCATCGCTTTCATTTGGCATAAATCATGCCTTTTATTCGTTATTTTCACTAGTTTCCTCTGCTGGACATAGCATGGTGAATTCTCTAACCCGAAACTCCCCTATGGCAGTATTTGCTACGAGAGTAATGCGTATCTTATTGTTTCACACTCCACTTCCAGACTAATGTTACGATTCGCCGGGTTTGGTGACCCGGCCAGCGATAATATTTTATCGCCTAATCTGTCTGACCGCCTGTGGAAACGGGGTGGTCAAACATTTGACCCCATTGGAAAGCTGTTGATCATGTTGACATAAGCCGGTATTGTGATAAGATGAAAGAAGACAATAAGGTCTGGCCAGACATCTGTCTGGCGGAGGCACGCAGATAAAGGTGATAAACAGAGGTGCGCAGGAAGTCTTAGGTAACGATTTGGCATCACTGTGTAAGAGGCCACGCGTGTATATTAAAATTAATATTTTAAATACTCGTGGGATGAGTAATGATAAACTTCCCCACCCAAAGAGTACTAGATAGATTGAATTGGTTCGCCAGAATCTACTATGATTTGATTGGAACTTTCGGCGGAAATACAGCTGGGATTTGAAACTAACGATTGTGAGATATAATTTAAAACAAACTCGGAGTCACAGCACACAGACAGACTGCATCGCAGCGGCAACTAAACACCTCCTACAAGCCAGAGGAAAGAGGATAGGACGTATCATTCCACAACTATAAGTACCAGATCGAGTATTGGGCAACTTTGGAAGTACAAGTAAACCCGCAATTTTAATACAAGACTGGAAACTTATGAATTTTATCACAAGGAGTCATAAGAGGACTTACACATTTCCAGACCAAGTGTTTCACCCGTCATAAGAGGAAATATAGATTTTCAGACCAAGTGTTTCACCCGCCATAAGAGGAATTATAGATTTCCAGACCAATTGTTTCACCCGTCATAAGAGGAATTATAGCTTTCCAGACCCAGGGTTTCACCCGCCATAATAGGAATTTCTCAGACTTAAGTGATTCGAACAGCATATAAATACAGGGCTGTGGGTCCATTCCAATCTGCGCCAGAAGAAGTGTGTATTCCAAAAATTTTGGGGTAAGTGTAAACAATTTATTTACTAATGTAAATTTTACAGGTTTCTTGCTACGGGGTTCTATATATATATATATATATATATATATATATATATATATATATATATATATATATATATATATATATATATATATATATATATATATATATATATATATATATATATATATATATGAGGCTGGCAACCTCAACATATGAAAATAGTATATGCATGAACCACTACTGCAAGAGATGGTGATTGTTTCTGACTAGTCGTGCGGGAAACCCGACAGAAGAGCGACCCCAGACCCCGACGGGAGTAACGTCGAATAATGAGTGATAATTACATCACATGTGCCTAAAGTGTATAGAATCATTTTGTGAGATTTATATACCTTTTTAATTGTAATTCAGGCCAATCATTATTCATGCACTCCAGACGCAATTTCCTAGTTAATACCCAGAAGGATATTGGTGAATTTTCATCATATTCCCCGAGTTACATTGTGTGCTCGGGAATTTAATTCTTCTGAGGAGTTAACATTCGTGGGTGGAGCGCATGAAAATGGGCCTGTTAGTTTGCGGAGAACAAATGTACTGAGGCATTTGTTTCTTTCTAATTTGTCACAGTTCGTGGTTACAAGAAATCAGACTTAAGTACTGAAGTTCCTTCCCCACTAGTGTGAGAGAAGAGTATTACCACCAACCGCCTACAGTGGACGAATTATGTGGAGAAATGTACTCATCACCAACAAGAAGTGACGGAAACCACAGTTGCAGGACTCATCTGGAGCTAAGTTTTATATAACAGGCTACAGCAAAAAATACGGACATTATTATTATTAACGCCCTGCCAAAACCTCAGTGAGGAAACTTTATTTTCAATTTTCACCAAATTTTCCATATTTATTTTCCCATGTTAAAGACTAATTGACTATTAAATTTCTTCTTGATAAATACATTTATATAAATATGGAGCTATTACTTATAAGAGGGCATTCGTTGGATTACTTCAACTGGGGGCTTGACACGCCAGAATTATTGCATAACGCCTTCACAAAAGGCGACAAACCAGATAATAAGTTAACAAATTTGCTCAGCCCTTAAGCAGCGTTTGTTCTTGACTTCTGGGAATATCTTGTGAAGGCTCCCCCAAGGTAGAAAAGCCATTCATTTTCTATCTATATCTTTGCCAAGAGTAATCTTGCGCGAAGATAGATACCTTGGACGATCTACTTTTAGATACGCTTGCGTGGTGACCATTAGTGGACCACTACGGCAAAGCAAGGGGAGGCAATCCTGTGACAATCGTACATTTTTCGTTCATCACGTTTTGAAAGACATAACTTCACCGTCTTTTCAATTCTCTTAACGCTAATCCAGCATAATTCTGATGCTAAACCAAGTTTTATAGCTCGTTCACCATTTTTGTGTGGGTACAAAACTTTCGCTGAGTTGATTAAATATTATGCTAATGAACATAATGCAGCAAGCGCTAATCCTCTTAATAAGTATTGCATGTCATTAATGTTCTCAGCTGCGAAGACAGTTATTTGATGCTGTATTCTGTTTTTGACCCTTCATTTTCGATTCTGTCTTCCAACATCGTATAGCTCAAGCTAAAAGTTCATCTTCTTCATTTTAACGCCTTCCATCTCTATGCACCTGTCTTAGAGAACGCGGGAAAATGAGGCCGGTATTTTCAACAGATCTATATCTGATTCAAAATAATCATTAATCAAAGTCGTCTTTGTTGACTAGAGCAGACGATCATCTCTCTCTCTCTCTCTCTCTCTCTCTCTCTCTCTCTCTCTCTCTTTTTCTCTCTCTCTCTTTTGCATTCCTTAAAATTAATACTTACAGCACATGTGGGAATTAGTGGACACAGCATAAAAGATGAAATAAAGAAAGGGTAGAATCTTAGATGGGCCTATGCTTCAAATTCTCAATCTCTCAAGTCTTTAAAAATGCATCTCGTTCGTTCGTCCTCTATATTTTTTCCCTTCTTTACATCGATTGGTCCTGAGTGGGTTTTGTTTTTTTTTTAATTTCTTTTTATGATCCACTCCCGTTCTATAATATTAGGCTGCATAATATCTTCCCTCATAGATGTGCTAAGCTCATTCTAATTTTTGTATTTACAACTTATAGTTTTCTCAAATTTTTTTTTATTTTTTAAAGTAAAGCGCACTGTAATTTTCCCTGGAAAACCCAGGTGAGACAAAAAAAAAAAAAAAGAATGGAATTATTGCTCCATTTTTATAGCATATGAGACGTTCATATGAGACTTTCATTTGAGCCGTTCGTGTGAGACGTTCATAAGAGACGTTCACGTGGACGTTCAAGTGAGACGTTCATGTGAGACGTTCATGTGAGACGTTCATGTGAGACGTTCATGTGATACGTTCATATGAGACGTTCATGTGAGACGTTTATGTGAGACGTTCATATGAGGTTGTGTATGGGCCGGTCATCTCATCATGTTATAAACATCGCTACAGAAAAAAAAAACTACTGCAAGACAGTTTTTTCCCTTTATCCGCCTTTTCATTGAGCAGCTTTCCTGCATCTGTCTTTCCGGCACACATCTTTCCTTAATCTGTCTTCCCTTCATAATTCTGTCTTTCAACGATCTTTTCCTCATGAATATGTCCTTCACATCTCTTTCTCTCACAAATCTTTACTTTATCGCTGTTCATTGAAAAATGTGAAAGCATCAGTCATAATCAAATTTTTGTCCTTTATCATCAGATAAATGCTAACGATGAAACCGTCATAATATTTATCTTTCATAAGTTCCTCCTTCATAAAACTCCTTAATCCGCTTTTCCTTCATAACTATTTTGGTCATAAACTTTTCCCTCTTAAGGTTTCCTCTTAAGTTTCCTTGAAATGTCTGAACCTATTAGGGCCTTCCTTCATAAGTATTTCCTTCAAAATACTTTCCTTTTCTAACTTTCACTATGAAGCCATCCCTTATAATTCTTTATCTCTCTGTTAAACCTTCCCTCAAAATTCTTTCCCTCTCTGTTAATCCTTCCCTCAAAACTCTTTATCTCTCTGTTAAACCTTCTCTCAAAATTATGTCACTCTCTGTTAAACCTTCCATTATAATTCTTTCCTTTTCTGTTAAATCTTTCCTCCTAATTCTTTCTCTCATTAGCCTTTTCTTCAAGAATCGTGCTATCCTAAATCTTGGTGTGGTAAAGTGGGATGTTATAAATATTTATAGGGGACTTAGTGTACTGACTGAGATCAGCTGTGAAGGTATCTATATCTAATAAGAGTAGTGTATTATAGATAACCTTACTTACTGCCACATATGTATACCTCAGTCAGAATTATTCTGGAATAGTGTGATGACTACGTTATATGTCTAGGGTATGTGTATGATGAAGTGTAAGTCATAACAACAACAGACAGATAAACAATTTAATTTATTCCACCACACTTGACAACACTGTGACACTCACATACATAAAACACTCTAAGAGGATATCTTAAAGGAGTCACTGATAACTTTTCAAATAACAATATGTATTCACTGCTGTCATGAATGTATATGTGTCCTGATTCAAATACAAAGGGAACCAGGAATCACAATCAATTTTAATTACAAGTTATATGTACAGAATTTATTAATATGATTCTTGTAGTGACATATATTATTAATGGTATCCTATGTGTGTCAGTTGTGTAGTGGTAATATAAGGTAATACTGGTTTTGTTTTGTTCAAGCTCTGTTGGTATCTGTCATCATGACTTCAATAGTTTGTTTCTATTTGAACCAGTATTGGAGATGTTCTCAGTTCCTGGTATTAAAACAATTAAATTCCCCTCTTAATTTTAGTTTACAATGTCATTTTAAGACGGGGGTACATAATGTTGAGCTCCATGGCCACACTCTCTTATCTTGCGTGATGACTGCAGTAAAAGACTCCTCTGCTCGATTACTTTAATGAGTTCTGGAGCCACCCCACTGGTTGCTATATGGACCAAGGAGTATGCTGTCCACCTCTGGCTTCAGCAAAGCTCTGACCAGGTGCTGCTCAATAACTTTAAGACCACGGTCCCTGAAACAAGAAGGTTGTACCTTCTACGTCAGAACTAATTTATACTCCATTTCTACACTGAGCACAATACATCACAAACATTGAGTTCAGAGCGTTAGGCCAACTGTCAGCTTCATCTGAAATACTTTATACCAGTATTTCCCTCCCTAATGGTTACTACGCCTCTGCAATTCCAGCATTATTTCTTTCTAGTTAATAATCTAGGTGTCAGTGTACTGTTTGGCCATTCCATGCAGTTTTACTTTCCTCCGACACCTTCTGTTCAGGCTGGAGCACTATAGGCTTTACATCATGTTCGCTACTGAACCACACATATATACAGACATAAATTATCAATTTACATTCAATTTTCATTAAAAGATATTGAATCTTTCAAGCTTACCCCAATTCATGGAAATAATAAACAGTTTCGTTGACTGGCAATGAATATAGCACAACTCCGATCTGCCGATGTCCCAGGCTTTATTTTATAAAAAATATACACTGGTGCTCAACGCACTGCTTCTTAGTAGGTTTATTACAAGATGTGGCAAGGAACAGACGCTCTGAATTGAGTATATTCGCAGCTCTACCCAATCAAACCATGTCTACACATCTTTTCAAAAAAAGTACCCCTTTCTCACGTTTCCCCTGACAACACAAGATAGTATTTATAGTCCGACCAATCGTGTTTAGTCTTTCATTTGTTGCGCTCCAATCAAATAGGAGTTAACATGGTAGGCTATTTCCGTAACGTAATGTTTTTTCAAACACGTTATAAAAAAATTTTATGAGCAGAAATGATTTCATGCTGTCAGGCACCCCCACTATTTTATTTTGGCCATAACTTGGTAATTCCTAGACTATTTGCGTAACGTTTTACATATTCTTTGTCAGCAAACCCTAAGGAACCCAAATATACGAATTTAATGGAGCCAATATGCATTTTGTTCTAGGATAGTCGTGCTGTTACTACCTTCTCACTTCCAAACTTGAGGGTGTCTGGGTACTGTCATGTTTTCAAACGTAAACCGGTATAATGTCATAATTCCCAATAAGCGTTTTTCAGGATTTTAAAACCTAACTCTGGTATGGGTAGTGAATTTTATCACTGTCGATTTGAAATAAAGTTAGTGCATGTGGCCTTACACGCGTGATGGCAGCAATTGTGTATCGCGCGACGCGTGTTTAGTGTTGCACGTGTCCCTGCTTTCTGCCTCTCCCTTCTCTCTATCCTTTAGTCCATCTGTCTTTTAGTTACGCCGTGTATAAAATGGAATGAATGAAATATTAAATTTAGGTCATTGATCAGCTTGCGTATCTCAAGGTTTCTCCAAGAAATACAGTACACGTTTCATTGAAGAAAGCGTGCAGCGACACAGTAGGCTTTTACTATCAACGTGAAAGCGTTACAATTTGCCGACGAAGTAGAAAACAAGGGGGATTTCGAGTACAGTCATTGTGACAGCACTGTTCTTTACCATTCTTCTTTCCTTTTATTAAATTTATTTGTTAGGCTTTGCATTTACGTTTTAATTTATATATGGGGATTAGAATAATTCACGACACTTGGCTTGTCATTCTATAAAAATGTTATTTGATGGAATATGATTTCACTTTGGACAAGCACAAAGATGACGGACTATACAAGGTACTTGAAAAGTCACAGTTTATTATCTAATTTTTATATCTTCACTTGTGCCTATTGGGTATACATGAAACATACGTAAAACCAAGGAGATATAAATGTCATTTAACTATGACGCTTCATTTTACCTTTTATTTCGGAAACAAAATTACAATTTAAATATACAAGTATATATATATATATATATATATATATATATATATATATATATATATATATATATATATATATATATATATATATATATATATATATATATATATATATATATATATATATATATATAATGGCCAAATGAGGAACACTACAAAAGACCGCAGAACATTGCTGCCCACTGTTACGTCGGGTATTGAACAGGCCGGATCTTACGTTAAACCATACTGTTAATGTACTGTTGCAACATTTAAGTACTGTATTGCATCTTTCCCTGTGTAGTTCACTGGGGTCTCTTGAGACAAAGAAGGAACATTATTACTGCATTATCAGGCATGTCGTACAAGGCGACTAATGAGGTTGGTGAATGTGGCTGGCAACTTCATCATGTAAGCTAATTACCACAGAAACCACTGCTGGTAGAGCAAGTGAATGTTTGATGTAAGCTTCTTACAAGGCGACCATCTACAATGGTGGTTAAATGCTCCGTAAGGAGAGATTAGGAAGACGATTGCAGCTTGGTACTTACAATAAAAAGTTGACTTGCCATAATATCCTTCCGAGAACATCAGCTGGACTCTTTTCAAAACTCTCCAAGTGTGTAAAACTCCATTTTGCATTTCAATCAAAAAAGCTCATAAAAGGTAAGAATGGAAAATTGCTTAGTAATATGCAAGAACAAATGAAGAGATGGACAGAATATTTTGAGGAACTTCTCAACAGACCAGCTCCAACTAATCCCCCAGACATCCAGCCAGCAGAAGAGAAACATTTTGAGGAACTTCTCAACAGACCAGCTCCAACTAATCCCCCAAATATCCAGCCAGCAGAACAGGAACATTTTGAGGAACTTCTCAACCGACCAGCTCCAACTAATCCCCCAAACATCCAGCCAGCAGAACAGGAACATTTTGAGGAACTTCTCAACAGACCAGCTCCAACTAATCCTCCAGACATCCAGCCAGCAGAAGAGGAACATTTTGAGGAACTTCTCAACAGACCAGCTCCAACTAATCTCCCAGACATCCAGCCAGCAGAAGAGGAACATTTTGAGGAACTTCTCAACAGACCAGCTCCAACTAATCCCCCAAACATCCAGCCAGCAGAAGAGGAAAATTTTGCATTTAGTACTGATCAATGTCCCATGTAGTACTGATCAATGTTCCATGTAGTACTGATCAATGCTCCATGTAGTACTGATCAATGCTCCATGTAGTACTGATCAATGTCCCATGTAGTACTGATCAAAGTCCCATGTAGTACTGATCAATGTCCCATGTAGTACTGATCAATGTTCCATGTAGTACTGATCAATGTCCCATGTAGTACTGATCAATGCTCCATGTAAGACTGTTACGTGCAGTCTTTGATATCTTACAATATTATACATTGGTATACTTGTTATGTTCGCAAATATTTTGTAAACAAAATAGTGCTTAAGGAAAAGTCATTATTGAGTTACTTCCCTTGAAAGTTGTGTCGGCTCTTTCGATCGAACTCCGCGGATAAATCCAGTTTTCTGCGATTTATTCTTTGTTTGGGTAGTAATAGATTGTTCTTGCTTCAGAAAATCTATGGCCTGAATTTATGTGTATTGTTTGTCTGAGTAGGACGAGTCTGTCTTATATCTGTATATCTTTACATATCTAAGTCGAACTATATGTTCTGTTGTCTCTAGAGAGGTCAAAGGCTATTCGGTGGATGTGTCGCTAGAGTGTGGTGTGATTTGGCTTCGTCCTGATAGGGACTGTGTCTTCTATGTCGGCTTGTCGCCGGGGAAAAAGTGATCTCAGTATTTGTGGGGAAAGTGATAGTCGTCTAGACCTATCGTGTATGCTTTACCCCAGTGTTTATTCGTATTGCCAAGGAATGGCAGAATCATATTCCTGATACCAAGGTAATAATAGACACTCTTATGAACTCTCGTACGAAGCCACCATTTTCGATAGGTACGATTTGAATGTCTAAGAGAATATATTTGACTCGATGAAAACGACTTCGATTCCTAGCAGCACTATATCCTGTAGATTGCAGTCAAGTGTTCATGATCAAATCTACAGAGCAATGGAAGATTTAATGAATGACTAACTTTAGGACAGATTCATTATCTGTATCCAAACGTGAGTGACAGCTCACGAGTGAAGCCATCTTGAAACCAAACATGTAGTGACTTTCAAGAAGAGAAAAGGGATGCCCGTATTATCGCTTGTTTAGTCCAGAGATCACTGCTACACATGAGAACCCATTGCTAGCGGTTCAATATTATTATATGAAAAAACTGTGCTGAACCTTAGGTTAAAGAATCTTCGCTAGACGAGATTAGGTAGAAGCCATCTTGGATATTGTTTATAATCTGACGTGCTTTGTCAGTAAACTCAGTTGATATATATATATATATGGGCAATACTGGGTGCTTGGCTGCTGACAGTCCATTATAATATTATTCTACATGAGTGCCCATGTAACATAACATTGCAAGACCAGTTATCCACTGTACCATGATGTATTATGCCAACCTGTGATTTGTCACTATCTGTGCTGTCGAGTGTGTACGTCCAATTAAACTTTAGTAAAGGTACACAGTCGTTGGTGTCGATGACTTCCAGCCATACATGAGTGTGAGAAAAGAACATTTGTCAACACCACGAACCCTTATTATCATTCGCACATTATACACTCAATCCATGTCTACACACCACTGCGTAGGTCAAGTTGACATTCCATACACTACAGTGGAGCAAACAACACCGTAGAGATCTTATCAACTGATGATGATGATGATGTCTGCTTCCATCCACTTATATTTATCCTTTTGGTGGATATCATTAACGGGAATAAAATAACAACTTTATCAACTGGTGGACCAGCTTTCTGGGTTTGACCTCGCAGAAGTTCAGAAGTCAACAGAGTACCGATACCAGACCGTTTCCTGTGGCTGATACGACACACTTGCAGTATTGGTTTGCTATTTGTCAACACTTCGTCACGTGACCTGTCAAGTGAATGCAGTATGTAGGTCAGCGTTGTTGACATTTTTACATTAGACATTACAGATTTTCACGGAACAGTTGGATCAATTCTTGTAATATTAACAGGAAGACAGTATTAGTGAACTAAGAAGTCCTATTTTCATCGATGGATCTTCTTGTTTTCTGTATATGAACTTTAATATTTAAGGCCAGAATGTTTAATTGAATAAAGTGGCAGTTTGTTTATTTTCATAAAAATAACTTTGCCATTACTGAAGGTTGGGCGGCGTCCTCACAACAGAATATCCCACGTCATAGAGGGTCCGTTGTGGGCGTTTTCTATAGGTGCAATTTTCTTGATTGAAAATTTGCTGCGACAACTGTTGCTTTTGTGTTAGCTGTGAAGTCTGTAATTATTGTTATTTTTGTAATATTTCTTTGTTCTTTAGTTTTGTTTTGATTTGTTTGTAATTTGTTGGTCTAACCTTTTCTATCTTTCAGTTCTATTCACAATTTATATTCATATATTGTGACGTCATTTGTGTTGTTATTCTTTGCAGATTCAGTGATTATTTTCATTGATTTCCCTATTTGATTTATTTTGATTTCTGCAAACGTTCTTGTATTGTCAGTCCTATTTGTACTTTATGTATTCTGTTGGTTGACATATGTTTTATATAGGTATATTTCATAAGACACAATTGCCTGTGCACTGCACTTGGATTATGGTATAAACCAGTACCTGATTATTATTACTATTATACAAGACCTTATTAAAGGCTTGTGACCCACAGATATTGGGATAGTTGTAAAGTGCAATCTTTACTATCTTGCAATATAATACATTTATATACTTATTATGTTCGCAAATATTTTGTAAACAAAGTATTTCCTTTTTAAGTGCTTAAGGAGAAGTCATTTTTGAGTTACTTCCCTTGAAAGGAGTTCCGTCATCTTCGATCGGACTCCGCGGACGAGTCTAGGCCTACTGCGATTTATTCTTTGGCTGGGTAGGAATAGATTGTTCTTGCTTCAGTATATCTATGGCCTGAATTTATACGTAGTGTTTGTATGAGTAGGACGAGTCTGTCTTATATATGGATATCTTTACATTTCTAAGTCGAACTATGTTGGTTGTCGCTAGAAAAGGTCAAAGGCTATGCAGCGGAAGTATCGCTAGCAAGGGGGTGTGATTCATGGCTGTCATCCTGTCGGGATGTCGAATTTTGTTGTAGCCGGCCTATCGCCGAAAAAGTGATCTATAAGTAGATGGGGAAAAGTGATAGTCATTTAGACATGTTGTATGTACTTTACCCCAGTGTTTATTCTCTTTTGCCAAGGAATGGCAAAGTTATATTTCGCATAGAAAGGTAAAACCACAATTTATTATGAACTTGGGCTTCGCCATCGTTGTCGATAAGCAGATGCACAGTGGTACTTTTGAAAAGAATATTTATTCAAAGGAAGATGACATTCCTATGTATCAGCACTAGATTATATGATATTATTCAATTACCTCTATGATAGAAGCTATGAAGAAATGAGGACATTTAACGAATGACCAATTTTGGTCTGTATCCAATAGTGAGTGAAGCTCACGAGAGAAGCACAGCCATGTTGAAATCCATATACTTTGTATTTATCGAGTGAGAAAAAGGGATGCCTGTACTATCGCTCGATGAACCAAGAGATCACTGCTACATGTGAGAACCCATGTTTGGGATTCCTATATCTTTATGAAAAATATATATTGAACTTTACGTGAAGGGATATTCGCTAGACGAGGTTAAGTCTAGGAGCCTTCCTATATATTGGTTATGGTCTGACGTGCCCAGTCAGTAAAGCCAGATGATTTACATGATGGAACTCTGAATGCTTATTTACGAATGCTCCATTATGATATTTGCCAAGCATGAATGCTAACTTAAGATGATATTCCTGTGACAACATTATGCTGTCTATGTCGACATTTGTTCCTGTAACCATACACGTACTGTCCAAGTGTGCGTCCCATTAAATGTTATAAAAAGACCACCGTAGTTCCAGTACTTCTTGAATTCGAACAGTGTGAGTATGAGTGATGTACTACCAACCTGTCAACTCTATCGAATCATTCTACCATTCGCGTTCTGACATTCATATACACACTCATTGTCTACACTCACATTCTTGTCGGAGCCTCATCACGTTCCAGGACAAGATGACCTGTATGACCAAAACTGTGCTGGGTTTAATGAGTTGACAATCGTTACACTTTACTACACCAGTCCCAACATCTACATTTATCAACTGGTGGACATTCACGGCATTTAACAAATAAAACGTGATTTAACAACTAATGGCCAGTATGAGTTTAACAACTGGTGTGCCAGCTTCCTGGGTCAACCTGCACAGTGACCATATTGAGAAGTAAACTACTGAGACCAGACGTTCCTTGGGGTCTGTTACGACACACAAATACATCAACAGTACAACTCTACAGTGATGTCAGCGTGACCTGTCCTGTCGAGAGTATGCAGTAACTAGGTCAGCGTTTGTTGACATTTGGTTCGTTGGACATTTGCCATACAACTGACAGTGTTACACAGCAAGCTTGGTTGAAACATAGAACATTACACATCAGGACTGGAGAATATTTGACAGTGTTTGCGAAAGGAAATGTTATTGAACTGAGAAGTCCTACATCGATTGTTATCATTCACATCAACGATGGAGCTTCTATTTCTGTGTTGAATTTAAAATAATTAGACCAGAAGTATTTGTTTAATAAAGTACCACAGTACTGTACTATTAGGCAGTGTAACTGAGCCTTCTTTACAACACATTCTTTCTGCAACACTCTATTTACATCATATTGCCATACTATTTATGCATTTATGTATTTATGTTTAAATATTTATATGTGATATTTGTTTGTATCCAGCGGGTTGTTGTTTTGGTTGGGCGGTGTCACACAACAGAGTATCCCACGTAATAGAGGGTCTGATGTGTGCGTTTCTATAGGTGCAATTTTCTTGATTGAAAATTTGCTGCGACAGCTGTTGCTATTAGTGTTAGCTGTGAAGACTGTACTCATTGTTGTTTTTGTAATATTCCTCTGTTCTTTAGTTTGTTTTGATTTGTTTGTAATTTGTTGGTCTACCCTATTCTATCTTTCAGTTCTATTCTCAATTTATATTTATATACTGTGGCGTTATTTGTATTTGTTATCCTCTTGCGGTTTATCTTTTATTGTTTTTCCCATTTGATTTATTTCATTTCCGCAAATGTTTTCATGTTCTTCTGTATAACTGTTTTGTTTTGTGCCTGATCGACATACACTATTTAAAATATAGTTGATCATATAAATTGATGTACAAGAATCAACTGATAGTTAATTGCTATTACTAAAGGTACACAGTTGATGATATAAAACACTATTTCTGGTGCACTGCACTTATATTATAAAGTGAACCAGCAACTTATAGCTGTTATTATATAAGGATTTATACAAGACCTTTGTAAGGCTTGTTTCCCACAGTGATTGTGATAGTTAAGTACTATTTTCCACAGGTTACAAAGTTATCATACAAGGTCTTTGATTAGGACTAAGAAAGTGAATTTATTTACTTTTGCAAATTACTGATCTTATTAGACAAGATGTCTACATTAGATTATTTTATCACACAAGGCAAGGCTCTTGATAAGACTGGTCAGCAATTAGAAGAATGGGCAGTTGCTCAATATGACAAAGCATTAGCTGCTGAAGAAAGAAAAGCATTGATTGAGGAGAAAAGATTAGAAGCTGAGGAAAAAAAATTACAAAGAGAGTATGAACAAAAGAAATTGCAGATACAGACTGATGAAAAAAGATTCCAGATGGAAATGGAAAAAGAGAAAAGAAAAGATGAAGCTGCTGCAGAAGAGAAAAAAAGAGAACATGAACACAAAAAAGAACTTTTAGCATTTGAGTTAGAAAAGTTAAAGTTAACAAACATAAGTAATGTTAATCAAGCATCTGGTGGTAATGGTAAACCCTTTACTTACAAGGTCAAGGTACCAGCGTTCAACCCTTCCAGTGATGACATAACATTCTGGCTAAATAGATTTGAACGCTCGTGTCGAGCCCATAATGTGGACAAATCACAATATGCTAACCAGTTATCAGAAAATCTGAAAGGTGATTCTCTGACTAGTTTAAGTTTGGTTGAAGAGGCTGACAAAGATAACTATGATGTTATTAGGGCAGCCTTATTAAAGAAGTATCAGTTGTCTGAAGAGGGTTATCGGAAGTTGTTTAAGACAATGGTGCCTGAGGCAGGTGTAGAATTCTCAGAATTCATTGCAAGGACACGTCTTACATTTGATCGTTGGATTGAGCTATCCAAAACAGAAAAGACTTATGAAGCAATTATGGACTTGATACTCAGAGACAAGATTATGTCAAGTATAAATAAACCTTTCCTCGAATTCTTACATGAGCGTAAACCTAAGTCTCTAAAAGAAATGGAACAGTATTGTACCCAATACGTCACTGCACATCCGGACGTAGCTATTAGCAACAGTAAGGTTAAAGAAGGTATGCCAGTTGCTTCTGCAACACCATACAACCCTAATCACTCTCACAAATTCCAAGGACCTCAAAATAGGTTAATAAAAAAGGTAACTATTACAGTTATCAGAACCAAGGTAACCAATCATTTCAGGGTTCTTCTTCGAATACCTGGAGAAGAGCTGACAGCCCTCGATTCAGGGGTGGTCATAATTACAGGAACTTTCGCCAAGGAAGTCATTCTAGAAACTATCCAAGTTTTCCTTCATGGAGACAACAGGATCATAATTACCGAGATACTCATTATAATGAATAGGATGATAGTAACCAAAGGAGCTATGATTCAAACCCGAGTAGAGGTTATAATAGTGGAAACAATGATAAGTACAGAGGCAATAATAACAGAGGTAGAGCACAATTCAAAAAACATAAAGCTCATTACCAGGCGAACTCTGCACAGCAAGAGTCCCGCGAAGCCTATAAACAAAATAAAGATAATGATGACTCTAATAATATGGCATGTGCCGCTTTTGATTTTGGGAGTGCATTCTCAGTT